>WNWK01000448.1:55000-95000 GCA_009830355.1 Cherax destructor
TGTCTCTACTGTGTTGCACTCTAGTGTCTCTAATGTGTTGCACTCTAGTGTCTCTACTGTGTTGCACTCTAGTGTCTCTACTGTGTTGCACTCTAGTGTCTCTACTGTGTTGCACTCTAGTGTCTCTACTGTGTTGCACTCTAGTGTCTCTACTGTGTTGCACTCTAGTGTCTCTACTGTGTTGCACTCTAGTGTCTCTACTGTGTTGCACTCTAGTGTCTCTACTGTGTTGCACTCTAGTGTCTCTACTGTGTTGCACTCTAGTGTCTCTACTGTGTTGCACTCTAGTGTCTCTACTGTGTTGCACTCTAGTGTCTCTACTGTGTTGCACTCTAGTGTCTCTACTGTGTTGCACTCTAGTGTCTCTACTGTGTTGCACTCTAGTGTCTCTACTGTGTTGCACTCTAGTGTCTCTACTGTGTTGCACTCTAGTGTCTCTACTGTGTTGCTCTCTAGTGTCTCTATTGTGTTGCACTCTAGTGTCTCTACTGTGTTGCACTCTAGTGTCTCTACTGTGTTGCACTCTAGTGTATTACTGTGTTGCACTCTAGTGTGTCTATTGTGTTGCATTCTAGTGTGTCTATTGTGTTGCATTCTAGTGTGTCTATTGTGTTGCATTCTAGTGTCTCTACTGTGTTGCACTCTAGTGTGTCTATTGTGTTGCACTCTAGTGTCTCTACTGTGTTGCACTCTAGTGTCTCTACTGTGTTGCACTCTAGTGTGTCTATTGTGTTGCATTCTAGTGTGTCTATTGTGTTGCATTCTAGTGTGTCTACCGTGTTGCACTCTTCCCAGTGTGTCTTCTGTGTTGTACTCTTTCCAGTGAGTCTACTGTGTTGCACTCTAGTGTGTCTACTGTGTTGCCCTCTAGTGTGTCTACTGTGTTGCACTCTAGTGTATTACTGTGTTGCACTCTAGTGTATTACTGTGTTGCACTCTAGTGTATTACTGTGTTGCACTCTAGTGTATTACTGTGTTGCACTCTAGTGTATTACTGTTTTGCACTCTTTCCAGTGTGTCTACTGTGTTGCACTCTAATGTGTCTACTGTGTTGCACTCTAATGTATTTACTGTGTTGCACTCTAATGTGTCTACTGTGTTGCACTCTAATGTGTCTACTGTGTGGCACTGTAATGTGTCTAATGTGTTGCACTCTAATGTGTCTACTGTGTTGCACTCTAATGTGTCTACTGTGTTGCACTCTAATGTGTCTACTGTGTTGCACTCTAATGTGTCTACTGTGTTGCACTCTAATGTGTCTACTGTGTTGCACTCTAATGTGTCTACTGTGTTGCACTCTTTCCATTGTGTCTTCTGTGATGCACTCTTTCCAGTGTGTCTAATGCTTTACACTCTCTCCAGTGTGTCTACTGTGTTGCACACTCTCCAGTGTGTCTACTGTGTTGCACATTCTCCAGTGTGTCTACTGTGTTGCACACTCTCCAGTGTGTCTACTGTGTTGCACACTCTCCAGTGTGTCTACTGTGTTGCACACTCTCCAGTGTGTCTACTGTGTTGCACACTCTCCAGTGTGTCTACTGTGTTGCACTCTCTCCAGTGTGTCTACTGTGTTGCACACTCTCCAGTGTGTCTACTGTGTTGCACACTCTCCAGTTTGTCTACTGTGTTGCACCTCTCCAGTGTGTCTACTGTGTTGCACACTCTCCAGTGTGTCTACTGTGTTGCACACTCTCCAGTGTGTCTACTGTGTTGCACTCTCTCCAGTGTGTCTACTGTGTTGCACACTCTCCAGTGTGTCTACTGTGTTGCACACTCTCCAGTGTGTCTACTGTGTTGCACACTCTCCAGTGTGTCTACTGTGTTGCACTCTCCAGTGTGTCTACTGTGTTGCAATCTCTCTCACTGTAGTGTCTACTGTGTTGCTGATAGTGTTAGTTCCTTGTCAAGAAACGGTAACTGTCTGGCTGACTGACCTAGTCACACAGTAACTGGCTGACTGACCTAGTCACCACTGAGTAACTGGCTGACTGACCTAGTCACACAGTAACTGGCTGACTGACCTAGTCACACAGTAACTGGCTGACTGACCTAGTCACACAGTAACTGGCTGACTGACCTAGTCACACAGTAACTGGCTGACTGACCTACTCACACAGTAACTGGCTGACTGACCTAGTCACACAGTAACTGGCTCACTGACCTAGTCACACAGTAACTGGCTCACTGACCTAGTCACACAGTAACTGGCTCACTGACCTAGTCACACAGTAACTGGCTGACTGACCTAATCACACAGTAACTGGCTGACTGACCTAGTCACACAGTAACTGGCTCACTGACCTAGTCACACAGTAACTGGCTCACTGACCTAGTCACACAGTAACTGGCTGACTGACCTAGTCACATAATAACCGGCTTCGTGATGCTTTTGGTCATTTGGCTGAGGTCTTCTGCTGACCTGCCGATCCAACCCGTTGCAGAGAAGTGGTGCACAGTGATTCATTGCAGCTGCAGTGTGATGAGATCCTTTATTGACAACGTTTCGTCCACCCAGTGGGCTTTGTCAAGTCGCAAAAATATTACTAATAATGACACTCAGGTCCTCTTATCTCTACTCTCGCGTATATTACTAATAATGACACTCAGGTCCTCTTATCTCTACTCTCGCGTATATTACTAATAATGACACTCAGGTCCTCTTATCTCTACTCTCGCGTATATTACTAATAATGACACTCAGGTCCTCTTATCTCTACTCTCGCGTATCCCGATTTTTATTTTGAATCTTTATGTCAAACGTATTTACATTTTTCTCGAATGAATCTTGGTTTCCCCATCTCGAACCAGTGAACCAGGTTACTCAAGCTTCACTAAATATCTCTACTGTCCGCCACAGATGTGTAAGAAAAGCGACGCCTTTAATCGGATTATTAATCCCAGAGTGATAATAACTGAAGATAACTGAAGATAACCCAAGAAAGCCAAGAAGTCTCGATTATTTCCGTTCGAGTACTTAGGTGATCTGGTATAGAACGCGACCCATAACAATTATCTAAACTTTATTTAGGTATTTGGTGACAGAACAGAGGCACCATGTATGAGGAGACTTGTTCATACATCTTACACTGTCATGAATTCAAACCAAAGTCCTTTTGGTTGTAATCCTGGCGGTCTACCACTAAGGCAGGAGAAACCACATTTTCCAAATTTTGGTCATCCACGAACTTCACGATTTTCATATTAGCCAAGTTTCAAGACCATTATTGAAAAATATAAAAGTGCTGGGTCTACTTTATTCGTTACATTCAACTACGCATGTATTTCATTGCTTCAGGGATCACAAACAGCCTGACTGACCAGAGACTGAGCCGCAGTGAGCTGACGGAGGCTCGAGTCTCCACCACTACTTGCACTGAATGACACACACACGGGTTTAGTGCTTTATAAAAAAAACAGTTATACAACAAACCTTATTAAAACCACTCGCTGTTTCCTATCAGTGAGCCAACTGTTGATCCAGGCCTGAACAAAATGGCCTTTTACTGTGATATTTATTTAACTTAACAATGATGGAAAACTACGATTTAATGAAGACAATGAGTCAATATTGTCACAACATATCTCTTGGCCTCACCAAGCTCAGTGATACTGCAATGATAGCGCTTCCCTGTAATTTATTTTAACGGCATTATGAATTTATCAAGATTTGCTAAATTGTTCTTTATGTTGCGTTTTGTCGAATACCTTCAGGAGTGTGTGTGTGTGTGTGTGTGTGTGTGTGTGTGTGTGTGTGTGTGTGTGTGTGTGTGTGTGTGTGTATGTGGTGTGATAGAATTGTACGATCTTATCCATAGTGAGAGTTTCCTTGAGTTTCTAATACGGCATTAGTATAAGATAGAGTCTTCCAGTGTTTTCTTTCTTGAATATTGGAGTAATATTTGCTCATTTCCCCTCGTCTGGTACTTAGCTTAATTCTATTTATTTGTTAATAGTACTGTTAGTGGGTGAGCTTTTTGGTAGTTTGAGTAGAGTTTGTCTGACCCAAGAGTTTTGTTTATGTTTCCTTTCTTTAGTTTCTGTCTCGTTACTAGAGCTTCATATAATTATAATAATAATAATAATAATAATAATAACAATAATAATAATAATAATAATAATAATAATAATAATAATAATAATAATATAGAAGAAGAAGAAAACGAGGGAAAAGAAGAAGAAGAAGAAGAAGAAGAAGAAGAAGAAGAAGAAGAAGAAGAAGAAGAAGAAGAAGAAGAAGAAGAAGAAGAAGAATCCATGAACTTTGACTCATCAAGATTTCTAATCTCGTTTAATCTGCACTGTCACTTTCAAACCCTGCAAATGTAAACCATTAATTGAGGATACGTGTCTGTCTTACATATCTGTCTGTATTAATCACCATGTTTGACTTAAGTCCTACAAGGAAATGCTGCCGTCTGGCTGTGTTGAGTCTCTCTCTCCAGTGACTGGTCTGAGTCTCGGAGCTGAAGGCTGTGGTGAGCACGGAAGGCATCTCTCTATTGCTGTTGCTAGATATCCAAAGCTGGTCTAGTTCGCCGTTGTTTACCTTAGCACTCCTTGGTATATTATGCTTCTCATTATATAGAACACTGCCAAGCTCGTAAAAAATTGCCAGTGTCTCTTTTAATCATTCTTGAATATGTTATTCTTCTCAATATAAAGAATGTTGTTCATGAATTGGTTCAGAGAACCTCAAGGTTGAGGGACTGACCACCTCAAACTCCTCCTGTTCTTCATGATTCTCCTTTGTATGGACTGATGAAGCCACTGTGTGGCGAAACGTTTCCTCAATAAAGATACCCAAGTGCTGCATATGTGTCTAATTTATCAATGTTGTTCTTAAATCTACTCCACATCGCCTTTACAACGTTTGCGTGCAAAACTGCGATACAGATCACGATATTAATATTTCGACGCATCTTTCCGAAAAATTATAGTTCTCTGGAGAGGAGTGGACACAATATTGCTCAGAATATCGAAATTTGATTTTAGTATCAGTGAGGAAATGTTATGATCACTGTTTGCCAATTTTTAGCCAATTTCACTTAATGCATTACGTCGCTATGAGGACACGTAATGCAGGATACGCCTTTATTTTAGGCGACGTTTCTCTCAGGAGGGAGCCTTTGGTGAAACGTGTAAAATGAAGACTCGCTTTATATTACGTATTGTTATACCTACTTGTTGGCTTATTGCGGCCTCCAACAGTTCACTGTCTCCTGCTGACTGCAAGATCTACTTATAAAATGTGTCCGCCTAATGACAGAGCAGTAACGTAAGGGGGACAGGAAGCTAAAAGCTTGTTAACCTTCATCTTATAATGCATCATTCCAGCATTTTTTCGAGTTACCGAAGACTTCCATTATTACTGTATAGCCATGATTATTTACTGAGCGAAGTCGTACAGCAGTGCAATTTTTCCCTACTTCCGGAAGCCTTCTGACGAACGCTCTAGCTTACTCTAGACGTGGCTTCAAATTTTATCATGCATTGAAGCCATTCTTTTACGTCTTGTTTATGGATTATGATTATATTTCAATTTCAATACATAGGATAACAAACACCATTCATTGTGACTACGAAACAAACCATACCACGGGTGGGGTTCGAACCCGCGGTCAGAGAGTCTCAAAACTCCAGACCGTCGCGTAAGCCACTGGACCAGCTTTCACGACGGTCTGGAGTTTTGAAACTCTGACCGCGGGTTCGAACCCCACCCGTGGTATGGTTTGTTTGCAATCGTGTCATAACGATTTCGTGAGTCAGTTGTGACTACGAACCTCAGTAAATATATTGAATCTAGGTATGGCCAGTTTCACTTAACAGAGTGTTAACTAGAGCAGGGTTCCCAAGAGTCGTTAATATCGACCTCTAAGGGGGTCAGTAAATGACTAGGGTCGTGCTTTGCGTTGTGTATCTGTGACCTTAGACGCTCCATCTTGTGTCTCTCATCTCTATTGTCTTGGGAAGGATATACATACGTGTATTATACCTGTGCACTTCCCGTACTGACTGAGCGTACTCCCTCACCTCAAACTCCGTTGGAGAGTCAGTAAATTCTCAACACCTACAGCGATAGGAGTGGTGCCAAAGAAGTGATTGTTGTGCATCATTTACTGTAAATTCAACATTGTGCCAACCATAATGGCAGCTGCTGGTACCAAGAAGTGCCAACAGTATTCTCAAGAAAATTAAAAATTGTGATTCTTAGATGTGCCTATTATGTGAAATGACTTTCAGTAATGATGCCTTGAAACCTTCGAAGATGAAAGACCACCTTAAGAGGGTTCACCCTGATAAGAAAAATATAGACCTTCATTATTTTAAGGCACTGAAAGGAAAAAAATTGAAAAATTCGACCAAATTCAGACATTTGTCAAAGCAGCTGCCAATGTTGATAATAAAGGAGGACTGAAGGCATCACACAATGTCTCCCTCACCATAACAAAGAAAGGAAAATCGCATACAGTTGGTGAGATCATAATTCCAGCAATTACAGAGGTGATTGAAACTGTCATGAACGACTCTTAACCTATCCAAAAATGTCTGTCATTAAATGACAGTACAGTGCAACCATGAATTGATGAGATGGTCGATGATGTTGAAAACCCTCACAGTACCTGAGCTTCAGCTCTCCAAGTTCTCTCTCTAACTTGATGAGTCAGCTACGTGAGGTATTACAAGTATTATTCGTAGTGCCATTAGTTAAATTATTATTTATTAAATTATTTTCATACAATAAATGTTTGTGGGTTGATGAATAATCTGAAACTTCATGAAGGGGGTCAATAAGCTGAAGAGTTTAGGGACCTCTGCCCTAGAGCAAAGATGTCAGGGAATTGTCGTGTGTGTCGGCAGGTAGTTGGTCCCTTCAGCTATCTACCTACGAAGGTTTGTGTACGTAGTATTAAGCTCAGTCAACGGCCCAAGGGGGCGTGAATATACTAGGTTCCCTAATTTAAATTGCTGATTAGGTTTGCCACAGGGAAACAACTGGAACCAAAGGGGCCATTATAATCTGACAAAGTGCGCTAGCTAGTTAGAGAGAGAGAGAGAGAGAGAGAGAGAGAGAGAGAGAGAGAGAGAGAGAGAGAGAGAGAGAGAGAGGAGAGAGAGAGAGAAAATAGTGAGGGAGAGAGAGAAATAGTGAGGGAGAGAGAGAAATACTTAGAGAACGAGAGACCCATATGCCAGTACTGTAGGTTAACTGGTGGTTGCTGGCGCCTCTAACTAGGTGTATCACTGAGAGTGCCTGGCACAATTAGGAATCTTTCAATCCATTCTAAATCTTAAACTCGTGGCGAATAGGTAAAATTGGTCAATTAACAAGAACTCATTTAAAATTCAGTTGTTTCTAAAATTTTCTCTTATACGTTTAAAGATATTTTTTTTTTCATTCAAGTTAATATAAAAATTAATAATTTTGTACCAAAAGAACATTAGAAAACTTACCTAACCTTATTATAAAAAGCGCAATTTAATTTAGCCTAATCCAACTAAATATATTTTAGATAAGTTTACAATAATTTAATAATTAACAAACACAATGAAATATATTTTTTTTCCATAGGTTCAGAATGATTTTTGCGAAATTATTGCATACACAAATTTTCGCTTGCCTTATTCGGCAAGAAGAGCGTTGCTATTTGAGCCAAAATCACAAGTTTTACCTATTCGGCACGACATATATATATATATATATATATATATATATATATATATATATATATATATATATATATATATATATCAAAATTATGTGCTACTCAACATATTGCAACAAAAAGATTCTTATCCTGGAGGGGGGGGGGGGGCCCAGGCCCCAAAATGAAAATTTTGGAACGCCGTTGAACCTCAAAACTTCTCCTTCATATTAGGAATCCTTTTGACAAAGTTTGGTTGAACTGACTTTTATGGGCGCGGAGTTATATTGAAAAAAAAAATCAACAAACCAACAACAAACAAAACAAACAAATAAACAGACAGACAGGACAGTCGAGGATAAATTAAACGGTGAACTGCTTGAAGAATTTTAAACTAACAGGTGTGTGGAGACATACACAGGTGTGTGGAGACATACACAGGTGTGTGGAGACATTCACAGGTGTGTGGAGACATACACAGGTGTGTGGAGACATACACAGGTGTGTGGAGACATACACAGGTGTGTGGAGACATACACAGGTGGACACACAGGTGTGAGACATACACAGGTGTGTGGAGACATACACAGGTGTGTGGAGACATACACAGGTGCGTGGAGACATACACAGGTGTGTGGAGACATACACAGGTGCGTGGAGACATACACAGGTGCGTGGAGACATACACAGGTGCGTGGAGACATACACAGGTGCGTGGAGACATACACAGGTGCGTGGAGACATACACAGGTGCGTGGAGACATACACAGGTGCGTGGAGACATACACAGGTGCGTGGAGACATACACAGGTGTGTGGAGACATACGCAGGTGTGTGGAAACATAGACAGGTGTGTGGAGACATACACAAGTGTGTGGACATTTACACAGGTGTGTGGTTCCTGTAAACAGCCTATTCAGAGGCTCTTTCAAACTGCGCGGCACTACGGTGCTGCCATCTATAGGCCTATCAAGGTCGGGCTGGCCAGCCATGTTTCTTCCTCACTCTGGCGGCCTATCTACCCGAAACAGGTCCTCCCCTAGCTGGCTCCCGGGTCCCCTCACGCTCTGCCCCCGTGTATACCTACATCTTTCAATTAATAAACTGAGTCTAGTCATCGGTCGTATCTCTGCACCTACGCTACCATTCTACAGCACTAGACGTAAGAAGGAAGCCAAGATAACATTCCGGACACAGGCGTGTGGACACTTACACAGGTGTGTGGACAGATACACAGCTATGTGGACACATACACAGGTGTATGGAGACATACACAGGTGTATGGAGACTTACACAGGTGTGTGGAGACATACACAGGTGTGTGGAGACATACACAGGTGTGTGAAGACATTCACAGATGTGTGGATATATACACAAGTGTGTGGAAATTTACACAGGTGTGTGAATCCGGACACAGGTGTGTGAATCCGGACACAGGTGTGTGGATACAAACACAGGCGTGTGGACATTTACACAGGTGTGTGGACACTTACACAGGTGTGTGGACACTTACACAGGTGTGTGGACAGATACACAGGAGTGTGTTGATACTCGCACTCTCTAACACTCTTTATCTCTCTTACACACTTATACACCCACCCACACACACACACACACACACAACCACAACTAGGTAAGTACACACACACACATACACACACACACACACACACACACACACAAGGAAGGAGGGGTCGAGGGAAGGAGGTGATGACTTTGAGAAGGGGAGAGGAGGAGGAGAAGGAAGGAGGGTAGGAGGATAAGAGTAGAGGAGGAGAAGAGAGGAGGAAGAAAGATGGGAATAAGAGGAGGAGGGGAGAAAGAGACGAGGGAAGAAGGGGGAGGTGGGAAAAGAGGGGAGGGGGGAAAAGAGGGGAGGAGCAAAGGGGGTTATTCCATGCAAGAGGGGCCTTTCCTCATATAAATTTATAGTTTTTAAATATCAAGATATATTGATTTTTTTATATTGGTAGTAGCAATGATTTAAACAGTAATAACCATCAGTGTAAATAAAAAGTTTTTTTTATTTATTTGGTAATTAAATGGGTAAAAAACATTGTTTTAATTGTAATTAGGCGGTTTTTTTTATTATGAGTACGTGTCCATTTTATAATGAATCAAAAATGCCGTTCAGTATACTTTTTATATTCCCTATATTACCAGTTGCTGGCACTAACAACTTACATGTCCATACAATAAAAACAGTTTCATAGGAGTTGCGTGTTATTCTTTTTAATTGCTATAAAATACGTCTTTTCCAGTGGCAGAGGGGAGATACCAGTGGTCCAGTGGAGGTACCAGTGGCCCAGGGGAGATACCAGTGGTCCAGTGGAGGTACCAGTGGTCAAAGTGGAGGTACCATTGGCCCAGGGGAGATACCAGTGGTCCAGTGGAAGTACCAGTGGTTCAAGGGAGATACCAGTTGTTCAAGGGAGATACCAGTGGTCCAGTGGAGATACCAGTGGCCCAGGGGAGATACCAGTGGTCCAGTGGAGGTACCAGTGATTTAGGGGAGATACCCGTAACTCAGGGGAGGTACCAATGGTCCGTGGTACCAGTGGAGGTACCAGTGGCTCAGGGGAGATATCAGAGGTCCAGGCGAGATACCAGTGTCCCTGTGGAGATACCAGTGAGGCAGTGGAGATACCAGTGGCCTAGGGGAGGTACCGGTGGCCCTGGGGAGGTACCGGTGGCCCTGGGGAGGTACCGGTGGCCCAGGGGAGGTACCAGTGACCCTCTGCCTCCCCAGCCTCTCTGGTATGTGGACAAGACATAAGCCTGCAGAAGAGTGCTATTTCCAGAGTCACTTTTAACACACGTTTCGCCCACAGTGGAACCAGATAAAACATCATTGTGAATGAAATTTCCTGAAATTATCACTTTTCGCCTTAAGACAGGTCTCTGTTTTTACAACGTTTCAAAATTAAGGAGAACTTAAAAAAAAAAAAAAAGAACGAACGATTCAGCAAAGAGGTCAAGGCGCCATTACCAACTAACTGAACTTTCGGTCATTACACGTGAACGAAGACTCCCTCGCCCGATGTTTCGCTCGTGGAGACGCTGGGTAAAGACAGACTCAACAGAGAACGAGATAATAATATAATATTCATTATTTCTACAAGTACATGTACTTGGCATACAAGCGTAGCTAACATCAATGACATACTACTATATTATAGAAAGCCCCTTGTTATGCAGAGCATTTCGGGCAAATTAGGTCAATTTTGTCCCCAGGATGCGACCCACACCAGTCGACTAACACCCAGGTACCTATTTTATTGATGGGTGAACAGTGGACAGCAGGTGTCTTATGGAAGCACGTCCCTAATGTTTTTTCATCCTTACCGGGGGGTCGATCCCTGGACCACAGTGTGTGAGCGGAGTGTGCTAGCCATCGAGCTACGAGAGGATGTTCATGGTCCTCACGCCTAAACTCAATATTGTTTCCTCTCCAAGCAATACACTAGGAAGAGAGACTGCAGTTGTCTGTTGCACGTGTCAACAATCACTTCAAGTCAGTCGAGGTGTCAACACACACACACACACACACACACACGCGCGCGCGAGCGCGCGTGCCAACATGCAAGTGTCACGATGCAACACATTCCTTGCTTCATGACTCGCGGAATCGTAATAACACGATTGCAAACATGTCACTTTACGAGTGTGGTTTGATCCATGGCAAGTGAGTCGTAAAACTCCAGACCAGACAACAAGAATGCAGCTTTTCTCAGGGAGTTTCTTTTGTACAGAAATCCATTTTGTGCAGGTGCGAATCTGTGTAACATCGACACTGGTGTTACGACTGACAAAATTGTCAATGTAGACAAAGCAAGCGAAATGGATTGTATAACCTAATTAATGGTGGGAAACAAAGTTGTCAATTATTCGTTTACAAAAAAAGAAGCATATTATCACAATGGGTACTAAGGTTTCTGATAAAATCAATGGTGAGCACAAAAACGTGGACTCACAGTTACTCTTTAAGCGCTTGGTAACAGCAGCTACTGGATGCAGTGGATGTGTTTAGGAACTGTAAGGCCACCACTCTGCTCTATTTGAGCAGATAGTGGCGATGACATGACTCCATCATCCGAGGGAGAAATGAGGGAGTCTCCATCATTCGAGGGAGAAATGAGGAAGCCTCCACCATCCTAGGAAGATATGAGGAAGCCTCCACAATCCGAGAGAGAAATGAGGAAGCCTCCACCATCCGAGGGAGAAATGAGGAAGCCTCCACCATCCGAGGGAGAAATGAGGAAGCCTCCACCATCCGAGGGAGATATGAGGAAGCCTCCACCATCCGAGGGAGATATGAGGAACGTCCTTGGTGGTGCCTCACTTCTACGACTGTCATAGTCATGTGATGTTACATTTAATTCTGTCTGCAAGATTAACTATGTTACTAGAACGTAAAAATATTACATAATATTTTGATGTATATGGAGCTGGTTCATCCAGAAGAATGTAACACAACCTCACACAAGAGAAACCATCAGTTTCCATGATAATTTTGTGGGGAGAGACACATCGAATTGAAGAAGGGACACTTCTTGACCAACAACATAAACAAGAGATGTTTGCTATTGTGGTCGGTGAGAAGCTTCAGATGCTTTACATTCATGCTAATTTCGGTCAGCTCTATCTGGTCCCTAGGTCAGACCAAAACAATATCCATCGAGATATAGAAAATCTGAAGGATCCATTGGCTACAGGAACGTTATACAACGTTCCTCTTGTTAGAAGTGCTGAAGCTGGAAGAGCAATCCTCATTTGAAAAAACAGCCAGAAGTATTTTGCCGAGTAGAAGTCACTTATGAGGTCATCTTAGAGGGTGAATAAGCGCTTGTCTGCCTTTACCGTGGTACCCCAGGTGAAGGACTGGATGCATTGTGTGAAGTTTGTCTGAGCACCTCCTCTGTGCAGGTTCACACTCTGTCACCACAGCATCAACAGTACGATAACACAGCGCCCTTGTTTATTTACAAGAATATAGTCATGCTGTTGAACTGAGAAGCTAATGGACGGATATTGGTCGATGGCCAAGTTGAACCACGAACAGCAGAGTAACCACCTGTTCCTGAAACTCTACTGAAAGTGATCAGGTTCAGTTGCACGACGGAATGTGATACGAACGTATGTACGTGAATAAAACAATGTCTAGAATACTCAGTATTACGTTCTGAAGGCAAGGGAGGCGGCTGGTCGTGCTATTTAGCATTAACTTGTACGTACAACATGGACGAACTAACTATTGTGTTATGTGCAGTAAAATATTTTGTTTGTTTTAGCCTAGAGACTTTCTATGACAAACGAAATTGTATTGTTCGGTGTTAATATTAACGTATGTTCAGAATATGTAGCACCATGCTGGGTATTCTCACAATTTAACCATTTACCACACACACACACACACACACACACACACACACACACACACACACACACACACACACACATATATATATATATATATATATATATATATATATATAAGTATACTGATTACTGTAGCACATCCCTCCTACTTTGACACCTTCAAGACATTTATCATTCATACCCCTCAAGGCAAATTTAAATAGCATTCCAATACAGTAATTATTAACAACATACAGCGAATGTCGTATATTCGCACTATACTTTATACTTGGGTTATATTTATTTTTGACACGTTAAACCCGTGTGGGACATGCAGAGTCAAGAGTGGTGGAGAGTCGATCTTCAGTCTAGTAATAGTGAGAGAAAGAGAGACGCTACTTGTCTCGACTCACTCATTACTCACTGTGTGCAACACTGTCCTATGAGATAATTCAAGATGATCCTTGTACTCAGTACAACACCATTGGACGCAGTTCACTGGGATGCCTCAGAAGCATCAGTGTAGTCACTCGTTACAACTATTGCTCAGTGAGATACTTCAACAGAGTCGTTGTACTCACTACAACACTGCCCACCTGGGGTTCCTCAAGAGTATCAGTGTACTCACTACAACACTGCTCACCGGGGGTTCCTCAAGAGTATCAGTGTACTCACTACAACACTGCCCACCGGGGGTTCCTCAAGAGTAGCAGTGTACTCACTACAACACTGCCCACCGAGGGTTTCTCAAGAGTATCAGTGTACTCACTACAACACTGCCCACCGGGGGTTCCTCAAGAGTATCAGTGCACTCACTACAACACTGCTCACCGGGGGTTCCTCAAGAGTATCAGTGTACTCACTACAACACTGCCCACCGGGGGTTCCTCAAGAGTATCAGTGTACTCACTACAACACTGCCCACCGGGGGTTCCTCAAGAAGATCATTTCACTTGACTACACAAGGTGCTTTACACGTAAACACATTAGCCCTCAGCGCGTCTCGCAAGCCTATTTTACGATAACTAATCCGTTTTGTGGCCTTCACTGAGCCGGCCTTTGTCGTAACTAGCTTGACGAATCATCAATAGTGAACGTTCGCTCGGCCACATGAACCAGCCCTGAGAGAGCACCGGTGTGCCTGCCAAGACTTTCTTCCACTTCAGTATGGAAAATAGAACACAATGTGCACGGCTAACCATTATTTAAAAACGTTTCGCTCTACTAAGAGCGAAACGTTGTGTTTGTGTATATACTGGCACATCTTGCCGGTGCTGACTTTAGCCAGGGTGTTTTGACGGAGCTGTTGGCGAGGGAAGGAAATTGCTTGTGTTTAACACCTGTCTTTTGCTAGCTTTTTCCCGTAAGTAACTTGTTTATCTACGTCTGTCTTTCTGTTTGACCAAGAGAAATAACAAAGTGGATGAAACAGCGAACTGCAAATAAGTGTGAAGACAAAGACAACGTGTAAAGCTCATCATAAAGCTCTACACTGAGCGAAACGTTTACCCCCTAAAAATGATTACTTTTGCAACCTATGTCTCCATTGTAAAATAATGTAATGTTTGCTTCATACATTGTGTGTTTTATAAACATAATTACAGCATTGACAATTCTATAGTGAGTTTACATTTTCGAAAATGTTTATTTATACATTTACTGATATATTCACGTGATTAAACACGATTAATGTAGGTTTTATGCTTTGTATCATGACTAATTTTACAACTTGAAAGAGTCGAGACTCAACATGCCGTACACACACACACACACACACACACACACACACACACACACAACTTATACATACACAGATAATCGGAGGGTTCTCAAGAGGCAAAATAAACTGACCCTTGTGACAGAAACAGTACTAGACAGGATTATGGGTGAGAAAGCAGTGTTAAGGGGCGTGGAAAGATGTTGTTGTGTATACCTGGATCGGGACAAAACAAAAACAAAGAGAAGCGAATTGCAGAGAGAAAAAAAATCAACACTAGGAAGGTGAAAAAAAAGAGTTGATAACAGGAGCTAAATAGCAGCCTCCAGGGTTATACCATGCAAAAACCCAAAGAAATCCATCTCAAACCTCAACCGTTCTTTCCGCTCAGGCAACATTAGCTCAAAACCATCCCCACTCTTCCTCCTATCTTTCCACACCTACACCCACAATTGTAACCTCTTCCACTACGAGAACCTTTCCCTCATACACTAACACAAATACCCAACTCACACTTCCGTCTACTCCCATGTCCATACTCCCTGACTCATAGGCAAGGATCAGGTAGTCAGGACACCAAGAACAGTAACAAAAAAAATATGGTACACAAATGCAGGTTAATGACCCAACGAAAGTAAAGAATGGTAGGAGCAAATTGCGACGGGAACCCCAAACACCTTAACATTTACAACTCAAAACTCACTGAAATGATGACATTACTCAGGTTTCACAGAAAGATATCAAATTCTGAGGAAGAATAGACGAAGTAGGAGAGGGAAAGAAGTAGCACTATTAATTAGTATTCCCGGTCAAAACAGGGGCAGCCAAGGTAGTGATAATACTAACGACCCATCGCTAAATAAGAAGAGACTAAGACAAAAATGTGAAAAAAAACACAGTGATGGTGGACACCATAATGAGAGCAGCAAGGAGAGTCTGAATGACCAATGCTAAACTACTGATCAGGGAAGGTTTTAATCTCCAGGAAATGAGCTAGAACTGGGATGCACCTAGTGAATTGGAAACGTCGAGGACTAAGATGATGGAGGTGGTGATGGGAAACTTTGTGTCAACACATGAGGAATACAACCAGAGTGAGAGAGGAATGGACGATACAGCAAGGCAGGACCTGTGATGGAATCCATAGCAATTGTACATTAATTCCTTTGTCCCGGATTTTTGAGTATCTATACCTGGCTTCTCCATTGAGTCATTATATGAGTCAAGAGCCTTCAGTGATGACATAGAATCAGTAATGATGATAGAGTCAAGCTCAGTGTCATAACTTAGCTTTAGTGCCATTAGGATTGCAAACAATTCAGTTTGCAGTGTAGACGCCCAGTTGTTAATTTTTATGCCTAGTTCAACATCAATGGTATTTAATACCGACAAGATGATGGATTAGACACATGTGCGACACCTGGGTCTACAAGTAAAGATACCGGTGCTACACGTGTGTCTAATCCATCATCTGTGGTATAAAGGCGTACATTATCATTTCTTCTTCCAGGAGTGTGTCCCGCTCCTCTAGGAGTACCACCTCTCCTAGAGAAGTATCCCCCTCTTCATTGGGAATAACCCAGTCCCACTTTTCCAAAGAGTAATCCTTGTCTCCCCTTCTTCCGAGGAGTTACCTCCCCCCTCCAGCATTAACCCTCTCCCAGGAGGAACCCTCCCCTCACCCCTCCTGTCCTCCTATCCCCCCTGCCCCTTGCCTCTCCTACCACAAAAAAGTTTTGTCAGACTTGACCAAGTTCATTTGGTTACTTGTGTAAAGTTAGTGTTAGGCTAAACTTTGCCACGTCTCTACTCTAACTTGGTCAAAACCGCAAAAAAAAAAGGTAACGCCGTCTTATTTGCCACAAGTAAATACATAAATAATCAAATAAAACACTAAGATAAAGTTAATTTTAACAGCGCAGACACCGGTTTTCTGAGGATTTACGAAGTACATTTTTAATGGAGTTTTCTCACAAACTTTTTCTGGTTGTACCATGTGCATTTTCCGAAGGACAAGGGCTTAGAGTACACGCATGTACATTATTTTTGGAGCAGAAACATATACGATTTTTTTTTTTTTAGAGTTTTCCGTGTACAAATTTTGGAGTTTTCTCTGTACTATTATTGCACTGCAGTGCCTTCCTATTTTTTTATTTTGATTATTTCAATGTCCGATGATTGGAGATATAATTCAGCTAGTATTTATTAGTTATAGGTGATGTTCCTGGTCAAAATACAGACATTATAGGTGATGTTCCTGGTCAAAATACAGGCATTATAGATTGTAATTCTTGTCAAAATACAGGCATTATAGATGGTAATTCTGGTCAAAATACAGGCATTATAGATGGTAATTCTTGTCAAAATACAGGCATTATAGTTGGTAATTCTGGTCAAAACAAACATTTAAGCAATGTTTTAGAACACATTCAGACATTATAAGTGTTTTAAACAGAACACACTCAGACATTATAAGTATTTTAAACAGAACACACTCAGACATTATAAGTATTTTAAACAGAACACACTCAAACATTATAAGTGTTTTAAACAAAACACACTCAAACATTATAAGTGTTTTAAACAAAACACAATCAGACATTAAAATATAGGTAAGTTATAAAACACGACTTTTTGCAGTTCAGAGGTGCATATCTGCGCTTCTTTAGTGACATGTGCACCGTGGTGCTCTCTGCACCTCTGTGATCTGAGCACCTATGCTTTCTCTGTGCTTTTTTAGTCACTACTGTGACAACACCAACACGAGAAAGGTGGGAGTGGCTTCTTTTCTCTCTTGTACTAAACTGTGTGTAAAGTAGTCTATGGACCTCTCCAGGGATCGAACCCCAGAGTATTGGTTTGAAATCATAAAACTTTTTTTAAATACCACTGAATTTACAGACTAGGAGCTGTTATCCTACCAATCCTCATTTACAGGCTGTCATTCTATAACAACTCATTTACAGGCTGAGTACTGTCAGTCTACCACCACTCATTTACAGGCTGAGTACTGTTAGTCTACCACCAGTCATTTACAGGCTGAGGACAGTAATTCTATAACCACTCATTTACAGGCTGAGGACTGTTAGTCTACCTTTGCTTCGAACTTAACCTGGTTGAAGGCATACACCTCCCCCGTACCTTCAGGACGCCACCCACAACAGATGAGAGGAGACTTGCCACCAGTCGCGGCTCTCTTGTGACAACCCGCGACACACTCTACCACTGCCCCTGCCTCTGTCACCGCTCCTGCCTCTGTTACCACTCCTGTCACCGCCCATGTCACCACCTCTGCCAACGGCCCCGTCCACACCGCTGGCAGTCAGCCACCCATCTTGTTCGACATAGCACTTCCGGGAGAAGTGGAACATGCTGGGTTAAGCTTGCATGTTACGAGGCTCCTTCATGATGGAGGTTGTACCAGACAGTCACACACACACACACACACACACACACACACACACACTCAAAGGGATGTTAGGAAGCATTTCTTCAGCCACAGAGTAGTCAGGAAGTGGAATAGTCTAGAAAAAGATATAGTGGAGGCAGGAACCATACATAGTTTTAAGACGAGGTATGATAAAGCTCATGGAGCAGGGAGAGCAGAGACCCAGTAGCGGACAGCGAAGAGGCGGGGCCAGGAGCTGAGTCTCGACCCCTGCAACCACAATTAGGTGAGTACAATTAGGTGAGTACACACACTAGAGTAAACAAGTATTTTTAAATAATAAAGGAGATATAAAATAATTCTGAGCTATAGACAACAAGGAGCTGATAGAGAAGACTTAGTTTTTGACTGTGTTAAAAAAAAAAGTCGAATCGAGAACAAGAAAAAGACCGTGAAAAAAAATAGATGTGACTATGACACAATGTGCAATTTACGGCACTTATCGTGAAGACGTTTCGTCCCCGGTGCACTAAACGTCTCAATAAATGCCATAAACGGCACATGGTGTCTCCACAGCGAGAGGACAGGCTGCTCGAAGGAGTTCGACGGTCAACAACATACAGCCGGTTACATGAGAATTGGAAAACACGAAAACTATAGGAACACGCTGCTGAAAACAGCGCTCACACAGGTTATACACGAGGAAAAATACCTAAAAAAAGGAGCCAGGGACAATAAGAAAATGGAAGGATATGCGGATAAATCACCTACGTAAAAACATTCGAAGGAGGACAGGGGTTGAAATTGAAAATATAAATAGTGTTAAGAGGTTAAATGAGCATAGACGTGAGGGAAGAAAAGGAGATTATTTTTTTAGCATAGAAAATAGACTGTTGGTTACATCACATGGTTTCTGAAGGAAGCACTAGGAACTGACAGTGAGGTTGAAGAAGAAGTAGATTAGACAAGTAGTAATGTTATTATCTTAGAGGTAAACTTGTAGCAGGTGAGGTGACAGCGACCAGGACAAGGCAATGTCAAAACTGAGTCAAGCTCTCGAGTGAGACAAAGCTCTCGAGTGAGCTAAAGCTCTTGAATGAGCCAAAAACTCTTTAACGAAACAAAGTTCGCTAGTGAGACAAAGTTCGTGAGTGAGCCAAAATTCTCGAGTGAGCCAAAGAAATATTGTTTCAAAATTCTTGGTCATTGTGCTCAAGTTGTGCAACCAGCCAAATTGAGACGTTGTGAAGGTGAACGTCATGCACAGATTCGAAAGTAGGCACTGGAAATCAAGAAGGTGGGTCAGGAGCTGGAGCTCGGCCCTAGCAAATGCAGTTAGATGAGGGTAAAACCACTGAGACAGAAAACGGAAACGGAAATTTTTCAGACCACAGCCGGGCGGTAAACCAAATCTGTAAACGTCTGTCTCCGGTCAGAAACTCTTTTCAACAAACAGATCTGCTATAGAAGATCTCTGGACTGTGGCCGAAATATACAGATATCTTTTTAATGTTTTAACTATTCTGTCCAAGTAGTTTTCTCTTTCCAACGATAAGATATTACCACATCGGCCGTTCCTAACCAAGGTAATGTAACCCCCACATCCCCCGCAAAGAAGGAAACACATTCACCATCATTTGCTCATTAGCTGTCTTGCCAGAAGTGTGCCAACATCACTATTCATATAACCCCTTTCAGTCGCAATGTCCCCTCCTCTCCCCCTTTTTTTTTTTTAAATTGCAGGCACTGTACCTCTCACTTTCAGGATTCAAGTCTACCTAATGGATTTACCTAAATCCCTTCATAAATGTTATCTTGTTGATACTCCAACAGCACGTCAGGGAAAAAAAAACTTGTTTCCATTCTGAACTAACACGCTTATTCCAGCCTGCTTACTCCAGCTTGATTACTCCAGGCTTACTCAAGCCTGCTTACTCCAGGCTTACTCAAGCCTGCTTACTCCAGGCTTACTCAAGCCTGTTTACTCCAGGCTTACTCCAGCCTGCTTACTCCACGCTTACTCCAGCCTGCTTACTCCACGCTTACTCCAGCCTGCTTACTCCAGGTTCATAACACTCCAAACCTTCCAGTGATGAACCCTACCGCTTCTTTCTTCGACCTCGGATTTATGCCCACTCTTTGTCAGCCTATTCTGTTCCATCCTTTCTAAATGGCCAGACCCCGCTCCCTCAACAGCCCCGTCTCTGGCCTTTAAATTGTAACTCTTGTAACACCCCGCCTCAAAACCATCTTCTAATCTCTGTGCTCCTAATTCTCGGCATATTCATACCACATATTGCTTTTAAGTACAACATCTTTGCCTCCAGCCTTCTCGTCAAGATAACGCTTTAAAAATCCCTCCCTCACACTCATATAAAAATTTTAGTACCCTTATTTTCTGCTGTATTCTCTTTTTTTTTTCCATTGTAAACCTTGTTTCCTCAACACTCCAGATATCTTAAGAAATTAGACGGTATAACAACACCCCCATTATGGATGAAAGGACACAAGTGCATACATACACTTGGGACATCTTTATTGGATACGTTTTGGTCCTGGGACTTTCATAAGGAAAATCCCAGGACAGAACTGCATACAAAAGAGATATCCTGTTCTTAACCATTAAAGTTAATTTGCTGCCCTGGCTTAATTTATAATCTATCTTCACAACTGTTTCTACTCGGCAAAATTTTCTGAAAAAGACTAACCATTGTTCTCACTTGCTCTCTTCCTGCACACCCTCACTACTCTTTTAACCTCTCTTTCACCCCATACAGTCAATCTTCCATATACCATTTTGTTTCATTGTGGAAACCTTTTATGTGCAATTTTCCTCCTTAAAACTCTAACTCATCATTGTACCAGTTATTCATTTGTCCCACCTAACTCACCCTCCTGTACCAAGGAACTTCTGCTGGAGAATAAGAAACATATACAACACTGGGAATCTTAATTGACGAAACGTACCGCCTAAATTTCAGGTTTCATTAGTTCAATACAGACAATAATTCACTCCTCCAGAGATCAGTTTTGGTGGAATACGATGACCCTTGGTGCAAGACGATCAGTCTCTTAGAGTTAAGCAGAAGCTTGTGGCCAGAGGCCACTGGAAGGCTGGTACATCTCGCCTTACTGTATAAAATGTAAGTACGTATATGGCCACAAGCTTCTGAGGTTGAGAGACTGATCGTCCTTCACCACGGGTAATGGACTGATCACATCACATTACCTAGTTTGAGCTGGACCTGACTAGCTTGTGCTAGTGGGTCTGATGCCGAGCCCCTTCCTTAAGTGGATGTGACCTGACTAGGTGGGTCATTGGTCTAAGCCGGGGGGTGACATGGACCTGCCTCGCATTTTTTTTCTTTCTTATGTTCTTATGTATTCATCTCTGCGCTCGACTGATGAAGCCTGCTGCGCAGGCGAAGCGTTTCACAAATGAAGATTGGAAGTGGCGACTTGTTGGTAAGACAACAGATGAGCAAGACACTTCTTCTGTCCACTGTAACACTACATTCCTAAATCTTTGTTACCTGCGCTCTTTCTCTAACACATCTTCCACAAATTGCATTTACTTCTCACTTGTTCCCTTCTTTAGTTCATTTACTTTCACTTCTGTCTTACCCACTGACACCCTTCTCCTTGTACCCCATCTGCGTTTTACTGTGGCCACCATTAATAATATGCACATCCAGAAGTTTACCCGTCAGTCTCTTATCAACTTATACGATGTCTTGCAAACTGCTGCCGTTATGCACGTCGTTTTATATTGCATACTTTATGCTCATTTTCTATAAAATATTTCCTGTCACTAAATCTGTTTCTATACACATAATTCAATTAAAGGCTCCCTTGTCAATCAGCCCTGGCACTCCTAACTTACCTACCATGACCTATGCAACATTCTCTCTCACTTTAACATTTAGGCCACCCACAACTATTATTCTCTTTTTAGGTTTGAAACTACTTATTTATCTGCTTAACATATATATATATATATATATATATATATATATATATATATATATATATATATATATATATATATATATATATATAAAGGTATATATATATACCTTTCTCTCTATTTCTCTCTCTTTCCCTCTCTCTTCTACACTTCTCTCGCCCTAGGTGCATAAACGCTTATTATAACCCACCTCTCCCAGAAAAACTCTTATCCTAATTCACATAATCTTTGAAATTAAACACTTATACGTCATCCTTCCTCAACTCAGTTATCGAGCAATAACTCCGCCACTCTTTCCCTAACTCACCTACTTTCAGATTCTCCAGATTTAATCCCATTCTCTCCTCCCTATTGCAATTCTCCTACCTCTCTTTATCATACTTCTGTTTAAGGCTTGGACATCCAGCTTCTTTTCATTCCTAGCGTCACTAGTCGGGTTTTTCTGATCGTCCATGTAGTAGCTACGCACATTCAAACAGCCAAGTTTTAAACATTTCTTGTTTGTCTATTGTCGTAAACAATACAGGAGAAGGGGATCACTAGCCCCCTTGCTCTGGGCGTTGTAGTCGCGTCCTGCTATACGCAATGCTTACAGGGGAAGGATTTTAACCCACTGCCCCATGGAATTTGGAAGGAAACACAACAATGGCAAAACCTACTTGGAAATTCCGAAGGAAACTCAGATGAGTGTGTATACATACACTTATACAGGCATATTTGCTTACAAATGGTGAATACAGGATGTGAGGAGAGTAGCATCAAGATTACCTGCCATCTTACAGGTTTAGGAGACAGAAAGTAAATAACCAGCCACCTTGCCCGGGGTCGGGTTAAGGCATGAGGTGTAGGGGCTGCAGTCCAGGGGCCTCCGCCATCTGGAGGGCCTCCAGAGATTAAGAGAAAAGTGTTCGCAGTTACTGCTGTAAGTTTATAATAATGGTATGTTATTACATCACGTATATGATGAACTGTTGACTCTTCATTGAATATTTCTTTAACTTTTTTTTTCCTTTTAAAATATCACTGGGGCCCCCACCCACAGTACCTGTAGCCCAGGGACCTACAAAACCTCAATCCGGCTCTGAATTCCTGCCAGAGTGTAAAACATGTACCAGGTTTCCGTTTCACATTCATAAAAGAGGGCAGTAGTACCTACCTCCCTGGAGGGATGCTGTCCACCAGCCTATTTATGCCTATCAGTCCCAGTCCAGCCCAGTAAATATTGCACACCAGAGAAACTATAAAAAGGATCACTCTCCTCATGAATGAGAGGGAAAGAGGAATATTATTGTGGTGGTAATATCTCTTATAATTAACCGAACTTGCTTATTTGATTTTAACGTAACTTGTAATATTATTGATGGTGGGGTAAAGTACCGTGTAAACGCCGCATTAAGGAGCACGCAAGTGCTCCTCAAAAATTTGTTAAGTTATACCATGAATTAAGGAAAGATCTTAGACTTCACCTTGCCAATCAGACAAAGCAAATGCGATAGTAACTATGGACAAGGTAGATTATAGTGGAAAAATGAACATGTTATTGGAAGACGGGGGAACTTACGTTCCCATTAAAATGCGAACACTGTGTGAACACTGTGTGAACATTGTGTGAACACTGTGTGAACACTGTGTACTACGTCTGAACACCATGTGAATACCGTGTATAACCCTCCTTCACTCCATTCAACACTCAAACCTCAAGCAAGCAGGAAACACACACACACACACACACACACACACACAGGAAAAAGAAACAAAATAAACACCAGACAAACAAGCATTTATTGGGCAGTAAACAAACACCTTTCAAACAGCGCACCAGACGTAACACAGCCAAATCCCAATTCTCAACAAAGCCAAAACAAACAGCAAACACCGATAAAACACGTATTCGAACAAGGGATAAAACTCTTTCCAGGTTGTTTGGTTAATGGGGTTTAAAGCCTGTCGACTACACGATGGTTATCAACGCTGCTTGTCACCGGTTCACCAAGAGTCAAGAATATTTTAATCCCTAAATTTGCGAGTGATGTAAACTCTCGGGTATACACCGAGAGACATACACCTCACTGTGTATATATACACAGGGCGAAACGTTGTCTTCTATACAGGTGTGTTTTGAACTAAGTGTCTACTGAAATGACAACAATACTTACCATTCTACGCTACCATACTTGTCGACAATACCAACCATCCTATACTACCATTCTTGCCTACAGTAGCTACCATCCTTCACTACCATACTCGTCGACAGTACCTACCATTTAAGACAAACCATCCTGCCACAGCCTGGAGTAGCGAGAGACTAGAGGCAATACCTCACAATCGAACAGAGCAATTTCTCCTAACTGGCTTCCGTGTGTGGGATAGTTGGGACGAGGGGTAGAGTGGACGCGCTTAAAAGGTTTAATCAGTTGCCACTGTTAATTGGGCCGACCCGCAATTAAAGCTCTTTACGATGCTAATCGCAAAGTCATCTGAATTGTAAATGGCAAGTTGAGCAGTGGCCAGCCAGAGCTAAACATGGACTTTGTTGCACCAGACAGTGGACTTTGTTGCACCAGACAGTGGACTTTGTTGCACCAGACAGTGGACTTTGTTGCACCAGACAGTGGACTTTGTTGCACCAGACAGTGGACTTTGTTGCACCAGACAGTGGACTTTGTTGCACCAGACAGTGGACTTTGTTGCACCAGACAGTGGACTTTGTTGCACCAGACAGTGGACTTTGTTGCACCAGACAGTGGACTTTGTTGCACCAGACAGTGGACTTTGTTGCACCAGACAGTGGACTTTGTTGCACCAGACAGTGGACTTTGTTGCACCAGACAGTGGACTTTGTTGCACCAGACAGTGGACTTTGTTGCACCAGACAGTGGACTTTGTTGCACCAGACAGTGGACTTTGTTGCACCAGACAGTGGACTTTGTTGCACCAGACAGTGGACTTTGTTGCACCAGACAGTGGACTTTGTTGCACCAGACAGTGGACTTTGTTGCACCAGACAGTGGACTTTGTTGCACCAGACAGTGGACTTTGTGCACCAGACAGTGGACTTTGTTGCACCAGACAGTGGACTTTGTTGCACCAGACAGTGGACTTTGTTGCACCAGACAGTGGACTTTGTGCACCAGACAGTGGACTTTGTTGCACCAGACAGTGGACTTTGTTGCACCAGACAGTGGACTTTGTTGCACCAGACAGTGGACTTTGTTGCACCAGACAGTGGACTTTGTGCACCAGACAGTGGACTTTGTTGCACCAGACAGTGGACTTTGTTCACCAGACAGTGGACTTTGTTCACCAGACAGTGGACTTTGTTGCACGGGACAGTGGACTTTGTGCACCAGACAGTGGACTTTGTGCACCAGACAGTGGACTTTGTTCACCAGACAGTGGACTTTGTTCACCAGACAGTGGACTTTGTGCACCAAACAGTGGACTTTGTGCACCAGACAATGGACTTTGTCGCACCAGACAGTGGACTTTGTGACACCAGACAGTGGACTTTGTTGCACCAGACAGTGGACTTTGTGACACCAGACAGTGGACTTTGTGCACCAGACAGTGGACTTTGCGCACCAGACAGTGGACTTTGTGCACCAGACAATGGACTTTGTGCACCAGACAATGGACTTTGTGCACCAGACAGTGGACTTTGTGCACCAGACAATGGACTTTGTGCACCAGACAGTGGACTTTGTGCACCAGACAGTGGACTTTGTGCACCAGACAGTGGACTTTGTGCACCAGACAGTGGACTTTGTGCACCAGACAGTGGACTTTGTTGCACCAGACAGTGGACTTTGTGCACCAGACAGTGGACTTTGTGCACCAGACAGTGGACTTTGTGCACCAGACAGTGGACTTTGTGCACCAGACAATGGACTTTGTGACACCAGACAGTGGACTTTGTGCGCCAGACAGTGGACTTTGTGCACCAGACAGTGAACTTTGTGCGCCAGACAGTGGACTTTGTGCGCCAGACAGTGGACTTTGTGCACCAGACAATGGACTTTGTGACACCAGACAGTGGACTTTGTGCGCCAGACAGTGGACTTTGTGCGCCAGACAGTGGACTTTGTGCGCCAGACAGTGGACTTTGTGCGCCAGACAGTGGACTTTGTGCACCAGACAGTGGACTTTGTGCGCCAGACAGTGCACTTTGTGCACCAGACAGTGGACTTTGTGCACCAGACAGTGCACTTTGTGCACCAGACAGTGGACTTTGTGCACCAGACAGGCGACTAAGTGCACCAGACATCACTATCATGTGAGACAATTCAGTTCGCGCCCTGAACAATACAATTCAATTTTCATTCCTTCATGCGCTACAAATAATATCGTTAACACGTGATAAAACACCTGCACGAAAAACAGCCACTAAAACACTGGCACGAAAAACAGCCACTAAAACACTGGCTCGAAAAACAGCCACTAAAACACTGGCACGAAAAACAGCCACTAAAACACTGGCACGAAAAACAGCCACTAAAACACTGGCACGAAAAACAGCCACTAAAACACTGGCACGAAAAACAGCCACTAAAACACTGGCACGAAAAACAGCCACTAAAACACTGGCACGAAAAACAGCTCCTTGTAAACTAAATATCCAACGTGTCGAGCAAAACAGCGCACTTTTCGACCCACTCTAAACTTCTCATGTCACACCGAGGCATTTTGCACGTCACGGCAGAGAGAGAGAACCAGGGGCAGTGTGGGGGACTACAGAAAACCTACTGACACGAGATTATATTAGAATCTTTAATGGCAGAACTGATGCGGGCTAAAACAACACGGGTTCGATCCCCCAGCAGTCGCAGTGTTGTTATTGATTAAATATTATTCGTTCGTGGTTACAATACGATAAATACTGCTTGTGGAGGCTATTACACCAAACGGGGAGCAGAATGAAATTAGCTCTGAGGCACCCACACCATCGTATGTCCTCGGATCACGGTACAACACCTAGCTCTGCTGGGTGCGTGATTCTTGTAGCATTGTATTGTAGTCTGTCCGCGGTCTACCTTGCCATTCCCCAATCTTGATGGCTTTGCACTTGGTGGGGTTGAACTCAAGGCGTCAGTTTTTGGACCAGGCTTGAAGCCTGTCCAGATCCCTTTGTAGTCCTGCCTGGTCCTCCTCCGATTGAATTCTCATCATTAACTTCATATCGTCTGCAAACAGGGACACTTCTGAATATATTCCTTTCGTCATGTCATTCACATGTACCAGAAAGAGCACCAGTTCTAGGACTGATCCCTGTGGAACCCCGCTCGTCACAGGCGCCCACTCTGACACCTTGTCACGTATCATTACTCGATGATGTCTTCCCGTAAGATATTCTCTGATCCATTGCAGTGCCTTCCCTGTTATCCCTGCCTGGTCCTCCAGCTTTTGCACTAATCTCTTGTGTGGAACTGTGTCAAAAGCCTTCTTACAGTCCAGGAAAACACAGTCTATCCACCCCTCTCTCTCTCTCTCTTGTCTTTCTGCTGTCACTTTGTCATAGAACTCCAGTAGGTTTGTGACACAGACTTTTCGGTCCCTGAATCCGTGCTGGTTGTCGTTTATAAGCTCATTCCTTTCTAGGTGCTCCACCACTCTTCTTCTGATAATCTTCTCCATGCTTTTGCATACTATACTTGTCAGTGACACTGGTCTGAAGTTTAATGCTGTGTGTCTGTCTCCTTTTTAAAAAACTGGGACTACATTTGCTGTTTTCCATACTTCAGGTAGTTGCCCTGTTTCGATAGATGTGTTGAAGATTGTTGTTAGTGGTACATAGAGAGCCTTTGCTCCCTCTCTCAGTGTGTGTGTATGTGCATTATTTGTATGTTATGTTCTTCAAAATCCACTAGTTTAGTGGATGCATTAATATGTTTACTGCTCGTTGAGACTGGTATCCAAACGAGAGAAGAAAGAAATTAATTCCTGTAGCTATCCCCGGCCACTTAATTTTTGTAACATGGTTTCATAGTGGACTAAGGCGTCGGGAATTTAGCTAGCTTCCCAGGAGGCTGGCTAAATAACTAGGGTTCGATCCCCGGCTAGTCGCAGAATGTTATTTGATATGCATATATATACAGCCAAGAGCTTTCTCAAAGGCGTGGCTTTATAGCGAGGTACCGAAATACGTTTGCACGTAATTTCCAATTCAAAAGGCGACCATATTGAGTTCATGTCTCGACTGCAACTGGCGGTGTCGAATATCCTGTGCTGAAGAGAACTCACTTCATACCACCTGAAAATGTAATGATTACCCCCCTCCTCTCTCTCTCTCTCTCTCTCTCTCTCTCTCTCTCTAGCTGGCTCGCTCTATTTGTCCATTTATCTTTTACTAGCATTCACTTTTCTCGTAATATTCCTGATGTACATTACGTGTTAATCACACACACACACACACACACACACACACACACACACACACATACACACACACATACACACATACACACACACACACACACACACACACACACACACACACACACACACACACACACACACACACACACAAGACTGGTGATGCATCAGAAGAACTTAACTGCGGAATATCTGAGGTGCACATCAACCAAATAACTGCTGCAGCATATCGACGCCTGGTAAAACTGAGAATAGTATTTCGACATCTAAGTAAGAAGTCATTCACGACACTGTACACAGTGTCCGTCAGGCTTATATTGGAGTTTGCGGAACTAGTATGGAACTCATACCTGGTCAAAAACGCCAAGAAATTGGAGAAAGTGCAAAAGTTTGCAACATGACTAGTCCCGGGGCTAAGGGAAATGTCCTTTGAGGAGAGGTAAAGGGAATTCAACCTGACGACACTGGAGGATAGAAGGGATAGAGTCACATGGTAACGACGTATAAAATACTGAAAGGGATTGACAAGGTCAACAGGGCCAGAATCTTTCAGAGACAAGGAACACAACTGGAAGTTAAAAAAGATGAATCATAGAGATGTTAGGAAGTACTTCTTCAGCCTTAGGGTTATCAGGAAGTGAAAGACTCTAAAGAGTAAAGTAGTGGAGGCAGGATCCATACATAGATTTAAAATGAGGTACGATAAGGCTCTTTCAGCAGAAATAGTAGAGACTAGCGAAGAGGCGGAAAAGAGCTATGCCTCGACCCTAGCAACTAGAAATAGGTGAGATAGGTGAGTACACACACACACACACACACACACACACACACACACACACACACTCTCTCTCTCTCTCTCTCTCTCTATCTCTTTATCTTTATTCTGGAGGTGCTTTGCATAACTCAGCTCTTAAGGTTAGCCTTGAGTGTGGATCTCTGCGGTATTTAGAGCATTGTGACAATGGTCCTTTAAGGAGTATCAGAGCGCTAACAGAGACGATGACGATGACAACAAAGAACTCTACGACGATGACGAGACCTTCACCAGCCAGCCTTGAACCTTGAACAAGTGCTTCAAGGCCCATGAAGGTTTATTTATGGTGAGTGTGCTGGAAGGGAAAGACACAGACTTGTTGATGCCGTGAGATTGTAACTGCAAGCAGCTTACCGTGTGTGTGTGTGTGTGTGTACTCACCTAATTGTACTCACCTAATTGAGGTTGCAGGGGTCGAGGCTCAGCTCCTGGCCCCGCCTCTTCACTGACCGCTACTGGGTCCTTTCTCTCCCTGCTCCACGAGCTTTATCGTACATCGTCTTAAAGCTATGTATGGTTCCTGCCTCCACTACATCACTTGCTAGACTATTCCACTTCCTGACTACTCTATGGCTGAAGAAATACTTCCTAACATCCCTTTGACTCATCTGTGTCCCCTCTCTGGAACATCCTGTCTCTATCTACCTTGTCAATTCCCCGCAGTATTTTGTATGTCGTTATCATGTCTCCCCTAACCCTCCTGTTCTCCAGTGTTGTCAGGCCGATTTCCCTTAACCTTTCGTCGTAGGACATATCCCTTAGCTCTGGAACTAACCTTGTCGCAAACCTTTGCACTTTCTCTAATTTCTTGACGTGCTTGATCAGGTATGGGTTCCAAACTGGTGCTTCATACTCTAGTATGGGCCTGACGTACACGGTGTACAGTGTCTTGAACGATTCCTTATTAAGGTATCGGAACGCTAATCTTAGGTTTGCCAGTCGCCCATATGCTGCCGCAGTTATCTGGTTGATGTGTGCCTCCGGAGACGTGCTTGGCGTTATACTCACCCCAAGGTGTGTGTGTGTGTGTGTGTGTGCTTCATGTGGTTGAACTGTTGTCAACTTCCGTGAAGATAACTCCTGTCGTGTATCGTGTACCGTGTATTGCTATCGTGTACCGCGCTTAAAGTACTATTTTGTAATTCCTGTAACTATGTCTGCTTGAATTACCTCTTTGTTTTATAACAGCTTTTCGTGAATGGCAATTTTTTTTTGTGTTCCTGTAAACGTCTGTCTTTGCGAGGCGTAAGAAGTATAACATTTCCGACAAGTTACAAACCATAGACACAGAGGCAGAACGAACAAACCTTCCACACAATCCAGGAATTAGTGAGCAAACTCATGGACAGGAACGAAGCTAAAAGTAATTATCGTAATATTTTCACCTCTGAAACTGTTCTGAAATTTTACTGTAACCTCATGGCTCTGTGTTCCACCTCTACTGAATGAACTTAGTGAGACCAGAGGCCATCAGTATCAACTTTAATCCTCACCACGGATACAGTCAGACGGATATGGGTATACAAGGGCAGTCTGCTTGCCTAATCCCTCTTGCTCGATTTGACCTTGTCAGTTATAATATGTATCATTATATAATGCTGTGCATTATCGACAAGTAGATGAATAGGATGCACTTGGGCAGTTTTATTGTTGAAACAAATATTCGGCCTACTTAGTGGCCTTCTTCAGTTATATATATATATATATATATATATATATATATATATATATATATATATATATATATATATATATATATATATATATATATATATATATATATATATTATATATATATATATATATATATATATATAATATATATATATATATATATATATATATATATATATATATATATATATATATATAGTTTTCCATATTTTCTTTCCATGAAAGGGAGATGACAACTCCTCGAATGTTTATAGCAGGAAATCGATGTTGCCCTTACATCATGCTGCCAGTTCCTTACAATAGTTGTTATTTATGAATCCACTTCTCTCCAAGTGCTTCACCACTCTCCTCCTGATTATCTTCTCCATTACCTTATATGGTATTCATGTCAATGATACAGGACTGTAGTGCATCGTTTCCTCTGTCTAATTTCTTATATTTTTGGGATTCCACTTGTTTTGCAGATCTCTGGCAACTGCCCGTTATCCATTGACTTGTAGATTTTGGGCAGTTGGTTTAACGGTGCCTCTGTTGCCTCTCGCTGGATCCTTGGAGATACTTTGTCAGATCCCGTGGCCTTGATGTATCAAGGAGTTTTTTTCTCATCTTTTTCCTCGTTGTGTAAGTGGTATCCAGCACGTTGGCGTACACTTCCTTTCTGACTCTGAGGTTCACCTTTGTTTCTACTGAGAACTCCTCTTTCAATAGTTTGTTTAGCTCCTCAGAGACTTGTCGTTTCTCGCGCTCACCGCCTTTCTTCTTTAATCTTATTACTTGGTCTTTTTTCTATTATCTTTCCTCTTACGTGCTATGTAGCAGCGTCAACTCACAGTTGATATGCTTCTAGTTATTTATCTTGCATATTTTTAGCGTTTTTGCTCACTTTGCTATTTTCCTTTGACCTTTATTTTCTATAGGTTTCCATACTCTTCTACTTTTATTTTTTTGCCCTCCTTTTGTATCTTTGATCTGCAGACTCTTCTCATCATTCCCTCTTCTTCTGGATATACAAACTTCTGCCATCTGGAATTTTCCTGCAAGTTACTTCATCTCATTTACATGTATTGATTTTTTCCCAGTTCCCTTTTCCATGGTACTACTTTCAGAAAGTCTCTCATCCTTCCGTAGTTTCCTCTTCCAAAATTTATTTTCTCTTCTTTCCATAATGTTTCCTTCACAAAATTGAGAACTCTGAAGTTTTGAGACTCTCTGGCCGCGGGTTCGAACCCCACCCGTGGTATGGTTTGTTTGCAATCATGTCATTACGATTTCGTGAGTCATTAAATACACTTATTATGAAAACTAGTTCGAATCTTGCTTACTCATTCCATAATTTCAGGCTTTCCAACACCAACTCCCTGTCCCAATTCTCGTTGTCTATTTCTTTACGATGGAAATCTCCCATGATTAGTAGCTTTCTTTTAGACATGTGGGCTCTTCTTGCCACTTCTGCTACAGTGCCAGCCACTGCTCTGTTGCTCCCTGCTTCTGCTTTTCATGGATCCCTCAGTATTGATTGTGGTGATTATGCAGTAACTTCTGTTTATTCCTCCTATATCCTCATTTTTCCATAGGTTTCTGATTAGCAGTGCTATTCCTTATCCTTCCTTGCTTCCCATTTATTTCTTCATTTCTTGTCATCCTGCTGGGAATACTGCATTTACCTTTTCAGTTAGTTTAATATCTTTGTTTTGGATTTCCTTTGCAATTCTGTCATTTTGCACTCTTGTTTTTTATGTTGCGGTTTGTAGAGTTTAAGATTTTTGTTACTTGATCATATATTAGCGTTTTGGGTCATGTGTGCATAGTTAAAAGGGGAGGAGTTAATATTATAGTTGTAGATGGGATGGAGGAGGGGAAAAGTGTGTAGTGTTAAGCTATTGTTTTTGTGGGGAAGTGGCGGCGGACTTTAAGTTGGAGCTGTTGAGAGATGGGCAGAGGTGAGCTTTGAGAGACTTGTGAAGGCTGGCTGCTCCTTCCTTGTGTCCTCTCTCTCCCGTGACTGACTTTATTTTTACGTGCCTCTTCATCTGTGCCCTCTCCTTTTTTTTTTTTTTTTTTTTCCATTTCAGGTTTACACGATAATATATTGTTGTGTCCCTCGAGAGGGCTCTCTCTCTCTCTCTCTCTCTCTCTCTCTCTCTCTCTCTCTCTCTCTCTCTCTCTCTCAAGATCTAGTTTTGAGCTACTTTTGAGTACATGGTTAGTTTTATCAGGTGTCATTTGTTCCCAGAGTACTTCCCGTTTTTCTGAAAATAATTGATCTCCTAAAATTCCTCCTCTTTTTCTATACTCCATCTTTATGGTGCCCCGTGGCCTGGTGGCAAGAGCTCTGGCTTCACACGGTGAGGGTCCAGGTTCGATTCCCGGCGAAGGGGTGGAAACATCGGACGTTTTTTCTTACACCGGTTGTCTATGTTCACCCATCAGTAAAATGGGTACCTGGGTGTTAGTCGACTGGTGTGGGTCGCATCCTGGGACAAAACTGACCTAATTTTCCCGAAATGCTCAGCATAACAAGCGGATTTCTGTATAGTAGTATGTTATTGATGTCAGCTAGACCTGTATACCTTGTACATGTACTTGTAGTAAATAAAGATATTATTTTGTTTTATTATTAGCCTCCTTAATTCCAAAGATTATCAATAACCTCCATTTTACTTCCTTACATTGCCTTTCCATCCAGATTGCTGTTGCTACCAATCTTCCTCTGCTGCATCTCTTATCACATGCATAAAAGAACGCAAGTGCATACACCTAGGACATCTTTATTGAAAACGTGTCGGTCCTTAAACCTCGGTTACTAAAAATGTAGATTGCCACTTGTAACCGGCCCCCATTCAGACTTGACATCACACTATTAATGCAAACTCTCTGCTTTCTATTGGTCAGAAATGCTTCGATCCATGATGGACCTTTACCTCTTATACCATGAGGTCAGCCATGCTTCGATCCATGATGGACCTTTACCTCTTATACCATGAGCTGCCACAGTCTTTTGTGAGTCATTCTGTCGAAACTCTTACACGTAATTAAGTGCATATATTTTCTTAACAGGTGTCACGTGCTGAGGTGAAAGTTAAGCAACTGAGGTGAGGTAGGAGGCCAACTGGTCCATAATAAATGAGGCACTTGTGCAACATTTGTGTATATTATGAAAGCGTTTCGCCAGTCAATGGCTTCATTAGTCAAACACAGAGACAAACGGTGCAAGATGAGGAGATTAAGGTGATCAGTCCCTCAGTCTGGAGTCGATGTGTTTCACAGTTGTGTCCTTCATCAACTTGTTGTTCAGTGTATTGGTAGACATTTTGTAGCTTCTTCTGGACCGTTTATAACTAATTTCTTTAGTTTAGATGTGGGTTTCTAGCTAATCTTTGTGTTTATTTTTGGTGTGTGCTCCACACACCCTTTTGAATATTTTTTATCAATTTGGGGTTAATATATCAGGTAAGCAGCTTATTTTTACCATGTCTCCATCCACATCGTGCGGCCTGCACGAACCACAGCCCGGCTGATCGGACACTGACTTTAGGTATCTGTCCAGCTCCCTCCTGAAGGCAACCAGGGGTCAATTGGTAATTTCCCTTATGCCTGGTGGGAGGCTGTTGAACAGTTTTGGGCCCAGGACACTTAGTGTAATAATGGCGCCCTTACTTTTCATTAGAGGTATGTTGAACCATCTGCCCAGCCTTCTGCTTTCGTAGGGAGAAATTTCTTTGTGCAGATTTGGGACCAGTCCTAAAATTTTCCAGATGTAGATTATGATGTATCTCATTCGCCTGCGCTCCAGTGAGTACAGTTCCCAGCAATTAAGGCGTTTGACGGAGCTGATATGTGCAGTGAAGATTCTCTGTACATTCTCTAGATCTGCGATTTCACCTGCCTTAAATAGAGCTGTTAGTGTACAGCAGTATTCCAGCCTAAAGAGAAAAAAGTGATTTAAAAAGGATCAATACCGGTATGGCATCCCTTGTTTTAACAAGAAGGTTCTCATTTTCCATCCACAAAGGAGGTGATCAAACAGACCTGAATAATTATAGACCAATTTCTAATTTACCATTGCTTTCTAAAATCTTCGAAAAATTAATTCATAGACAAATCTATTCCTACCTCGTCTCACACAATGTACTCAACCCCTGTCAATTTGGATTCAGGACAAACAAGAGCACAAACGATGCTATTACGCACATGTTGGAGTTAATATATACAGCACTTGAGAAAAAAGAAGTCCCACTGGGAATCTTCATTGATCTCCGCAAAGCTTTTGATACAGTCGACCATGATTTACTGCTCACAAAATTAGCACACTATGGTATAAGGGGCACCCACTCAACTACCTAAAATCATACCTCACCAACAGAAGCCAATACGTGTACACAAATGGAGCGAACTCTTCCACACAACCAATTACAGTCGGAGTCCTCAAGGAAGTGTCCTGGGGCCACTCCTATTCCTCATTTACATAAATGACCTACCGAATGCATCACAACTACTCAAACCCATTTTATTTGCAGATGACACAACATATGTCTTCTCTCACCCAAATCCAGTTATACTGGCCAACACTGTTAATGCCGAATTACAGAAAATATCAACATGGATGACGACTAACAAGCTTACTCTCAATACTGACAAGACCTACTTCATACAGTTTGGAAGCAAAGTCACAAATGTTCCCCTTAACATAACACTTAATGGTTCACCCATCACAAGACTCACAGAGGGAAAATTCCTAGGAATCCACCTTGACAGTAGCCTTAAATTCCAAACACATATACAACAAATTTCCAAGAAAATCTCGAAGACAGTAGGCATATTATCAAAGATACGCTATTATGTACCTCAATCAGCTCTCCTTGCACTATATCATTCACTTATCTACCCGTATCTCACCTATGGAATCTGTGCATGGGGATCAACAACGTTAAATCACCTTAGACCACTCATAACACAACAAAAGGCCGCAGTCAGAATGATAACAAATTCCCACTCTAGACAGCATACTCCACCAATATTCAAAAGTCTCAAACTACTCACCGTAAAGAACATTCATACTTACTCTTGTGCCTACTACATATATAAAACTTTACACTCTAATATAAACCCTCTGCTCAAAACTCTCCTCACCAACTTTAATAGGACCCATGACCACAACACACGACACAGATCACTTTTGATATACCCCGTGTTCATATCAACCTATGTAAAAATTCTATGCACATAAAGGGCCCCAGAATCTGGAATTCATTACCAGTAAATATTAAGATAATCTTGTCTGAAAATCAATTTAAGACTCAACTCAAAACCACCTACTCACCCAAACCTAAATGATCATGCTATAAACTACTTTGAAAAATGCTCATTGTTACTTTCCTATACGATAATCTCAATTTTTAATAATATGTTACTATTATGTTACCCCCTACTCATATTATAAGTTAATGTCAAAAATGCTCAATGTTATTTTCCTTAAGATAATCTCAATTCCATATTATCATTCCAGAATCTTAACACCTGTAACAATCTAAGATATAATATCATTATATAATAATTTAAACAGTAAAATTTCATCATATTGTAATTTTGAAAATAATTTTTAACTAGAATAAACTCAATAAATTTCTCTAATATTAAGTACATAGTTTTTAAGGACTAGAATAAGCTGCCCCTAATGCCATGGCATGTCAGTGGCTCTCCTTGCACTCAATTTACATTGTAACTTCCGATACCCATGTAACCTGCAATGTAACCTATCATTTTCCTCGCAGATGTGATAGTGACACTGTTGTGATCATTATAATAATAATAATAATAATAATAATATAATAATATTTTTATTTGGACATGATACAAAGAATTACATTTGGTTATTGAGATTACATTGATGGTGAGATCCTCTGACATTTAACACTCCCAGGTCCTTCACACTACTTTTTCTCTCTATTGTGTGATCAGGGTTTGTAGTATACTCAGTCCTAGCTATTATTTCCTCCAGTTTTTCATAACGGAGTAGTTGGAATTTGTCCTCATTTAACATCATTTTGTTCTCCGTTGCCTATTGGAAAACTTGGTTTATATCTACTTGGAGACTTAACGTGCAGATTCTAGTAACTAGTATCGACTACAAATAATCTATATCTGATATGAGGATGAACAGGATGGGGGCGAATACTATACCTTGTGGAATAGAGCTTTTCACTGTGGCAGCCTCCGACTTAATTCTGTTTACCACTACTCTTTGTATTCGATTGGTTAGAAGATCCACCTTCCCACATTGCCGGTTATCCCTTTAGCATGTGAGACTTTAGAGCTATTGGTCTATAGTTCTTTGCTATTGCTTTGCTGCCACCTTTATGAAGTGGAGCTATATCCGTTGTTTTTAGCGGCTATGGCTTACACCCATGTCTATGCTCCCTTTCCATAGCATACTTAAGGCACGCGAATGGAGTTTCTTGTAGTTCTTAATTAACACGGAGTTCCACGAGTCTTGACCTGGGGCTGAGTGCATGGACATGTTGTCAATGGCTTTTTCAAAGTCCAATGGAGTTAGTGTTATGTCATAAATTTGACATACATTAACAGGGCTTTGAGGCTCATTCATGAAAAAATAATTTGGACTGTCGATCTTTAGATTGATTAATGGTTCGCTAAATACAGAGTCGTACTGAGACTTCAGTATCTCACTCATTTCTTTGTTGACATCTGTGTACGTTCCATCTTAATCTGAGCAAGGGTCCGATACTTGATATACTTGTTGCCATTTTTTGGCGAATGAAATTAAATATTTTGAATTTCTTTCAATTTCATTAATTTCTTTTAACTCCTCCTGTCTCTCCTGGATCTTCTATGTGTCATTTAACCTAAGTTCAGTATTCTCCACTTCTCTGGTCAGTGATTCCATCATTATTTCAGATAATCTAGCGCCGTTGAGAAACTCGGTGATTCTTCGCCTCTCCTGTAGAGGGAGCGTCTCTCTCTCTCCAGTTTACTTCTTCTCTTCTTTATTCTTAGAGGAATTTACCTTGAGTATACTTCAGCTGCTAGAACGTTGATCCTTTGAATCGATGTTATTTGAAATTTATTTAATAATTCACCAGCGCAGGATACGAGATTCTCACAATTTCATTTATATGATCTTCTGATTTTTTTTTTTTTTGTGTAAATAACTCCTAGATCCCTCTCCTTGCCTGAGACTTTCAAATATTTTGTCACTGTTTATAATCTTCACGTGGCTTAATTTTTTTTTTCGTATTCCATTACATGACATTTATACCTATTAAATTCCTTAATCCCTATATCAGTCAATTTGCTAAATTTATCCAAGTTGTCTTGTAGACAGTTACATCCATTTTAATGCTTATTTTACACAAGATATTTTGTATCATATGGGAACATATTCAAATAATTTTAACACTCCTTCTGGTAAGTCATTTATATAAACGACCTGCAGTTACAATAGCTCTTTACAGTCACTTTTCGTCAATAGGCTCCCCAGTAGTCCATTATATTCCCCCACTTATCTCATCAAACACTCTTGTCTTCCAAGTATTATTTAACGATGGGTTGTTACCATTGATTACTAAGAGGTTCTCATCTTGTTTTGTACATTTATCACTAAAATTTCAATGTTTGTTTTTCTTTTTGTTTCGTTCCTCCTCCTCTCTTATTCAGTCTCTTCTCCACAATGAATATAAGCAGTTTTTTTTTTCATTCAGCTTTCCAGTTTGTCTAATTATTAGACAGACTGTGTCTGGTATCTTATCGTTTTTAATGTCCTTTAGTTCGAGTCTCTCTGAGTTCACTCTGTGTTAGTGCACCTTTTTTCATTTATTTCCGATTTTTCTATTTATTTTAGTTTCTTTACCTTCCATCCTGTGATGGTTTCCTTGAGAAACATTTGACTAGTTGTTACTGACCTGTTACGCTTAAAAAAAAGTCTTGTTTTCTGTTTTACTTTTGTCCTCAGTGAACCTTTCAGAACTGACTACATATCTCTCTTATTTTCTCCTTATCCTTCTTTGAAAGCGGTTGTTTAATTTGTATATTTTTGTAGTCAGTTTTCCACTTCCTTTATGTCCTAAGCTTTCTTTAATATTTCTTCGTGATGCTCAGTGTACAATGTTACAATATAACAGTTTACTCTGCTTACCTTTCCAATGTTTTCCAGAAGGCCTATATACTGAGACGTGTTCTTGAATACTAAACTCCACTAGTTATTTTGTCATCTCACTTATGTTTTCCTCTCCTTTGGTGGTTCCTTCTATTCTTGTACTCTATTTCGGCACAGCCACAACATTAATAATTTTCCTCTGTCGTCAGTTTTCCCTCAATATTTTGGGATTGTTTGCCATATCCATTTTTTAATTTCTAGATTAATATTAGCTCTAGCAGTAAATTCCATTGGCAATAACATCCGCTGTTCAAACTGCGTTTTTTTTTCTCATTGATTTTCGCTAAACAAGCTTCAGTTTTGGCTTTATACTTTTCCAGCCCATTTTGAGAGACACCCTGAGCTAGCTGCAACCTGCTGCTTTATTTCTGTCTTATGATCAGTTATTCTTGCATAACCTGCTGCTTTATTTCTGTCTTATGATCAGATATTCTTGCATAACTACCTTCTCTTTTTCTTTTGATATCTTCTAAATCTTTAATCTTCTTCTCGGTATCATTGTTTTGAGAAAGTTCCTGATAGCTTTTCTATATTTTCAGAAATATGTCAGCTTCCTCTGATAGTGTTTTCCGATTCTATTGTCTTGGACTTTTCAAAACATCCATTTCCTTCAAAGAGGTCACATTTTGCTTATATATTTTTTCTATCACTCTCTCTCTCCTGCCTTACCTAATTTTGTTAGGTTTTAGTTATTTTGTCGATGCATCTACTACTTGTTTATAACTATTAATGTATATGTATCTGGTGTCCTCCGCCAAATTGTGTATTATATTTGCGCCTCTACGATGTTTTTTTCACTATTCTATCCTAATATTTTATCCTAATAATCATCAATGCATTTTTTACCTTACTTTTTTTTTTTTTGGGGGGGGGGGAGTTGAACGAGTCACTATATGT
>WNWK01000448.1:97500-135000 GCA_009830355.1 Cherax destructor
CATGGATCGAGTCTCAGCTCCTGGCCCCGCCTGTTAACTTGCCGCTTGCCAGATTTACTCCCTCCTAGCCTCGTGGGCCCTGTCATACTTTTTCTTAAAACTATGTATGGAATCCGTCTCCACTATTTCTTCGTCACTCTTCAAGAGAGGTTCCTGGAGTGGTGACCTGGAGGGGCTCTTGATCCAAGAGATTGGACCAGTTCTTTTGAATCAAATATAACAGCCTCCCATTCCTAAGGCGCTGTTTAACTGTAAGGGTTTAACGTTTCCCTTATAAAACTCCAGAAGGTTTGTGATATTATTTACATAAACTTCTCTTCATATGCTCCACCATTTCTCGTCTGTTTTTTTAATGCTTCATGTTTCTGTCTGTTTTCCTCTCAGAGAATAATCTTAATTTTTAAAGGGGTGGATCGGTAAGCCAGGGGAAGACATCGGTCAGACGTCTGAAACCTCCAGTGTCAGGAAACAATTGTCCTTTTCCTGACGAATCTTACCTAACCTAAACCTAACCCTCTCAGATCCTATTGCTTTTGATGTATCCAGCTCACTCAAAAGTTTGTCCCCTTCTTTTATGTTGTGTGCGGGACGTCCAGCACCTGTTTGTGTGCCTTTTCTCTTCCACTCACTGGTATTGCCCCTGTTTATTTTTTCTCTCTGCATCTTTGGTTGAACCATGAGCTCTCTTTGTTCTTTCTATTACATCTTCTGGACGTGAAATTCTCGTTTGCCTGACGGCACTTTCCGGCTGGGCTCACCATCACCTCAGTCGTAGATGTTTCTTCCAGTTCCCACTTCCGTGATGTTGAAATCAGGAATTCTCTCTTACGTTTTACTTCCTCCTCTTGCCATTTTTCTCTCATGATACTTTTCCACAAGGTACTCGAAATTCAGGATTGTATGGGCACTAGCACCCAAGGGTCGATTATATTCTGCCTCACCTATATAATAATAATAATGATAATACTAATAATAATAATAATAATAATAATAATATTATTATCTTTATTTACTACAAGTACATGTACAAGGTATACAGGTCTAGCTGACATCAATGACTTACTACTACATAGAAGTCCCTTGTTATGCTGAGCATTTCTGGCAAATTAGGTCAGTTTTGTCCTAGGATGCGACCCACACATTTTACTGATGGGTGAACATAGACAACCAGTGTAAGGAAACACGTCCAATGTTTCCACTTCCTCGCTGGGAATCGAACCCGGATCCTCACCGTGTGAAGCGAGAGCGTTTGCCACCAGGCCACGGGGCACCGTTGTAAATGCTAGTTCCAGTCTTGCTAGCTGATCTTCTCACTCTCTCTCGGTCTCTTGTTGTGTGCTTTACACAGTAAGACAAAGTTTTCCATCTCTGCCTCCATCCTCATAGCCCTCATTTCCCTGACTACGAGACAGACTCCAGGTTTCTGGTCCTCCAGAAACCTGGAGTGTCTCTTAGTCAGGAAAATCGCCCCTGATTCGTAGCTTTGACTTATGAGCTGTGGTGTCCACCGCTTCTTTTTATCTTTACACGTGTATTTTCTCCTGCTATTTAGTGGTGGGTTGTAGATCGTTACTTTTTTGGGTCCCCCAGTCATCATTTGTTCCCCCCCCTTGTGTATTCATTCGTCTCATCTTTTGGTGTGTGTGTGTGTACTCACCTAGTTGCCTAGTTGTACTCACCTAGTTGTGGTTGCAGGGGTCGATTTATAGCTCCTGTCCCCGCCTCTTCACTGGCCGCTACTGGGTCACTCTTTCCACTCCATGAGCTTTATCATACCTCTTCTTAAAGCTATGTATGGATCCTGATTAAACTACATCACTTCCCAGATTATTCCACTTCCAGACCACTCTGTGACTGAAGAAATACTTCCTAACATCCCTGTCATTCATCTCAGTCTTCAACTTCCAACTGTGACCCCTTGTGGTTGTGTCCCATCTCTGGAACATCCTGTATCTGTCCACTTTGTCGATTCCTCTCAGTATTTTGTATGTCGCTATCATATCCCCCCTATCTCTCCTGTCCTCCAGTGTCGTCAGGTCGATTTCTCTTAACGTCTCCTCGTAGGACATACCCCATAGCTCCGGGATCAGTCTAGTTGCAAACCTTTGCACTTTCTCTAGTTTCCTTACGTGCTTAGCTAGGTGTGGGTTCCAGACTGGTGCTGCATATATCCAATATGGGCCTAACGTACACAGTATACAGGGTCCTGAACGATTCCTTATTAAGATGTCGGAATGCTGTTCTTAAGTTTGCTAGGCGCCCATATGCTGCAGCAGTTATTTGGTTGATGTGCGCCTCAGGAGATGTGCCTGGTGTTATACTCACCCCAAGGTAATTTTCCTTGAGTGAGGTTTGCAGTCTCTGGCCACCTAGACTGTACTCCGTCTGTGGTTTGTCCTTCCCCAATCTTCATGACTTTGCACTTAGTGGGGTTGAACTCCAGCAGAAAGTTGCTGGACCAGGGTTGCAGCCTGTCCAGAACCCTTTGTAATTATGCCTGGTCCCCGTCCGATTGAATTCTTCTCATCAACTTCACATCATCTGCAAACAGGGACACTTCGGAGTCTATTCCTTCCGTCATGTCGTTCACAAATTGCAGAAACAGCACCGGACCTTGGACTGACCCCTGTGGATACCCGCTCGTCACAGGAGCCCACTCTGACACCTCGCCACGTACCATGACTCACTGCTGTCTTCCTGACAGGTATTTCCCTGATCCATTGCAGTGCCTTCCCTGTTATCCCTGCCTGGTCCTCCAGCTTCTGCACTAGTCTCAAACGCCTTCTTACAGTCCAAGAAAATGCAATCTACCCACCCCTCTCTTGTCTTACTGCTGTCACCCTGTCATATAACTCCAGTAGGTCTGTGACACAGGATTTCCCGTCCCTGAAACCGTGCTGGCTGTCGTTGATAAGCTCATTCCTTTCTATGTGCTTCACTACTCTTCTTCTGATAATCTTCTACATGACTTTGCATACTATACATGTCAGTGACACTGGTCTGTAGTTCAATGCTTCGTGTCTGTCTCCTTTTTTAAAAATTGGAACTACATTTGCTGTCTTCCCTACCTCAGGTAGTCGCCCTGTTTCGATAGATGTGTTGAAGATTGTTGTGTGTGTGTGTGTGTGTGTTTGTGTGTGTGTTAGTTAGTTATTATTTTGTCCTAGGCACATGTCGATTAGACACTAGGCCTGTTGTATATATGTGTGTGTGTGTGTGTGTGTGTAAGGAAACACTTCGAAATGTTTCGGCCCCGCCGGGAATTGAACCCGGGCCCTCCGTGTATGCCTGAGTGTGTGTGCACTCACCTATTTGTGGATGCTGAAGTCGAGTCTCAGTTCCTTCCCCCTGCCTCTCAAATAACCTGCTGTAGAATTTACTCTCTCCTGACTTCGTAATCCCGATTATGCCTGTCCTTGAAGCTGTGTGTATATATATAATGACCACTCAGAGGCTGAAGAAATACTTCTCGATATCTTATATTCATCTCTGTATTTATTATCCTGTTTATCACCTTGTGAACAGTCTCCATGATGTCCTGTCAATTCCTCTGAATACTTTGTATCCCATTAGCATGTCTCCCCTTGTTTATCGGTCAACTTACTTCACCAAGCTTAAGTTCTTTAGTCATTTCTCTAATAATAATAACACTAATGATAATAATATGAATGCGAATATGAATATAAATATGAATATAACTGCACGTTTTTTTAATACATTTAACATGCAAACAGAAAATAAGAATGAACTGTCAGCAACTTTCTCTCTCTCTCTCTCTCTCTCTCTCTCTCTCTCTCTCTCTCTCTCTCTCTCTCTCAAGAAGTAGCAAAGCTTCCTTCATTGACTAGCAAATATTTGTACAATTCTCTCCCTGAGTTGCTACCCGATGGGGCGCTCCTACGTATACGGGCGAGAGAGAGAGAGAATGAGAGACAAAAAGAAAGTCAGAGAGAAAGAGAGAGTAGAGAAAGAGACAGGGGAAAGAGAGAGAAATGTGGCACCAGGGACTCTTGGCAAAACTGCAAGCACTAGGAATTGCAGGCTCTGCATATCTCCTCAGTGATTACCTTCAAGGTAGATCTCTAAGCGTAGATCTCAACGGGACAGAATCAGCAAGACATCCTATTGGTGCAAGCGTTCTACAGGGAAGTGTGCTGGGGCCATTGTTATGGAATGTCTACTTCAATGACCTTCATCTCATCCCAGAATACCATGCATATGCAGACGACTGTACTCTGACATTTACTTATATAAGAGAAGAAATGCCAGCTGCTCTAAGTAACATCAATCACCAGCTTACAGCTATATCAGCCTGTGGTAAATGATGGCAGGTTTCATTTGCTCATGAGAAAACACAAATGATGATGGTCTCTAGGCACCATGATGGTAATGCTGGAGCAATGGTAAGAATGAATGGCAGAGTGTTGGTACTCGGTGATGAGGTTGATATCATTGGGGTGGAATTTGATTCCAAACTATGAAGAATCACGTTGTAAATCTTGCAAAGCGGCCAGGAAGCTTATAGCAAGATTCTGTACGAGGCACAAGTATGCTCACACCTTGTATATGCTCTTCTTTCTTCAACTGTATGTCCTCCGTCTCATCTGCGGCTTCTTGACAGAAAAGAGAAAAGAGCAAGACGATTCAAATCTCGCCTGGACTCATCCTGGACAGATCTGTCCTTTTAGCAGAGCCTTCAACACAGGAGGGATGTGGGTGGCCTTACTGTTATGTACAAGGCCAATGCTGTTAAGTTACCACACCTGGCTCTATTTCGTGGTCAGCAAGAAGTAAGCTTCTACACAACAAGACGGGCAGCCAGCAGCAACTTCACTCTGACTGTACCAGTCTCCAGAACATCACTTCATTTGAGATTATTTATTCCTAGGATGACTCGAGTCTGGAACATGTTTGTACAACAAAACGACATCAACAAAATAAAGTCAGGTGTACAAATGAAATTCCTGGCCCACAGATGGCTCCAACTTCATCCTGTTTCCAATTGGTATCTCTCATAACAATAAAAAGGCTTTAAAATGAGCTGATGTAGGTAACAGCTGCTAACCTGTAAATAAAGTTAGGAACTTTAACCTAGCCTTGTAAAACCCTGTGTAAAAGAGAGAGTGATAAAGAGAAAGAGAAATAAAAAGAGAAAGAAAGAGAGAGAGAGAGAGAGAGAGAGAGAGAGAGGGAAAGAAAGAGAGAGAGAGATAGACAAAGAGAGAGAGTGTGTGTGTTAACGCCTGTCTGGTTTCGTCGCCTCGAGGAATGCAATTTGGGACTGTGTCCCTTGTGTTGCTCTGTACACACACACACACACACACACACACATACATACATGCACACATACACACACCCACAAACATACACACACAAACACATACATACAAACCTCTCCCCTCACACACGATGCAGGTGAATGTAGGTGTGTGTCTGGTTGTGCTTGTGTCTGGGTGTGTGTCTGGGTGTGTGCGTCTGGGTGACTGTGTCTGGGTGTGTGAGTCTAGGTGACTGTGTCTGGGTGGGTGTGTCTTGATCTAGATGGGTGGTATGTCTCTGGGTGGGTGGGTGTTGACGTACCTGGGTGGATGGCTACCTGAGTGTGACTAAGTGGCGCGTGTGTGGGTAGGTGGGTGGCGCGTGTCTGGGTGGGTGGGTGGCGCGTCTGGGTGGCTGGATGGCGCGTGTCTGGGTGGGTGGGTGGCGCGTGTCTGGGTGGGTGGGTGGCGCGTATCTTTGGCGCGTATCTGGGTGGGTGGGTGGCGCGTGTCTGGATGGGTGGGCATGTAGTAGTAGGTAGGAGGGAGAGAGAAAGTGGTGTGTAGGAGGGGAAAAGAAAGTGGTGGGTAGGAGGGGAAAAGAAAGTGGTGGGTAGGAGGGAAAAAGAAAGTGGTGGGTAGGAGGGGAAAATAAAGTGGTGGGTAGGAGGGGAAAAGAAAGTGGTGGGTAGGAAGGAAAAAGAAAGTGGTGGGTAGGAGGGGAAAAGAAAGTGGTGGGTAGGAGGGGAAAAGAAAGTGGTGTGTATGAGGGAAAAAGAAAGTGGTGTGTAGGAGGGAAAAGAAAGTGGTGGGTAGGAGGGGAAAAGAAAGTGGTGGGTAGGAGGGGAAAAGAAAGTGGTGGGTAGGAGGGAAAAGAAAGTGGTGGGTAGGAGGGGAAAAGAAAGTGGTGGGTAGGAGGGAGAGAGAAAGTGGTGGGTAGGAGGGGAAAAGAAAGTGGTGGGTAGGAGGGGAAAAGAAAGTGGTGTGTAGGAGGGGAAAAGAAAGTGGTGGGTAGGAGGGGAAAAGAATGTGGTGGGTAGGAGGGGAAGAGGAAGTGGTGGGTAGGAGGGGAAGAGGAAGTGGTGGGTAGGAGGGAAAAGAAAGTGGTGGGTAGGAGGGAAGAGGAAGTGGTTGGTAGGAGGGAAAAGAATGTGGTGGGTAGGAGGGGAAGAGGAAGTGGTTGGTAGGAGGGGAAAAGAATGTGGTGGGTAGGAGGGGAAGAGGAAGTGGTGGGTAGGAGGGGAATAGAATGTGGTGGGTAGGAGGGGAAGAGGAAGTGGTGGGTAGGAGGGGAAGAGGAAGTGGTGGGTAGGAGGGGAAAGGAAAGTGGTGGACAGGAGGGGAAAAGAAAGTGGTGGGTATTAGGGGAAGAGAAAGTGGTGGGTAAGAGGGGAAGAGGAAGTGGTGGGTAAGAGGGGAAGAGGAAGTGGTGGGTAGTAGGGGAAGAGGAAGTGGTGGGTAGGAGGGGAAAAGAAAGTGGTGGGTAAGAGGGGAAGAGGAAGTGGTGGGTAGGAGGGGAAGAGAAAGTGGTGGGTAGGAGGGGAAGAGGAAGTGGTGGGTAGGAGGGGAAGAGAAAGTGGTGGGAAGAGAGAATGAAATATGAGAGGATGAAAAACAATCCTTGCAGTAGATGTGGATTTGGGAGAATTATAAATTATCTTAAAGAATAGAAGGGAAGCATATGTAGAGGAGAGGAGGGGAGGGAGGGGTGACCAGGGAGGGTGATAGGGAGGGAGAGAGGAAAGTTAGAAGTGAGGGATGGACCATGTGTGTGTGTGTACTCACCTTGTTTTGGTTGCAGGGGTCGAGTCACAGCTCCTGTCTGTGTGTGTGTGTGTAATCATCTCGTTCTCTACTGTAACTATTAAAACCATCATATATGCTGGAAAAATCTTTCACTAAAAGTGTAGAGCAGAGATGTGGTGATTATTATGAAAAATATTTCACAGCTGCCTTCAAAAATCTTGAAAATTCTGCATCAAACATTATGAAGATTGAGACACTTATGCAACATATGGGAATCTTTATTAAGGGAACGTTTCGCCACACAGTGGCTTCATCAGTCCAATACAAAGCAGAGAGGGGTAAGGAGAGGAGGAGTTTGAGGTAATCAGTCCCTCAGCCTGGAATCGATGTGTTCAGTCCATTAATCTTACACTAGTTTACACTGATTACCTCAAACTCCTCCTCTCCTTACCCCTCTCTGCTTTGTATTGGACTGATGAAGCCACTGTGGGGCGAAACGTTTCCTTAATAAAGATTCCCATATGTTGCATAAGTGTCTCAATCTTCAACTCGTCGGTTTTCAAAACCATTTATCACATCAAACATTATGTTCCTCTGAGATATCACCTTCCCAATGGAAGATAAAACAAAATTGTGCTGGAAACTGTGCCAGTAACAACTGTAGCTCAACCATCACACCTGGGAACTACTAAGAATCTGCAAAGAAGTTTGTATCGAACCAGCAGATAACAGAGCATATTGCAAAGAAAATGAAGAACTAATCATAACATTTTCGAGTGCAAAACCTCTGATCACAACCACATTAAAGCTAAAACAAGAATAAACTCCTGTGTGGAGACGCAAAAGATAGCCATAAGGGGGGTTAATGATTAGCGAATATAATAACAGTCTAAGACATGTTTATTGATAAATAATTAATAAACTTCGAAAAGTTTCCTAAGAAAACATCCTGGGCAGAAGTGTATAAGGTAAGTTTGAAATAAGACCCACTTACAAAGCCTAACTAGTGATCATGCAAAGAAAGAGAAAATTGAAGACTTTACAGGAGAAAAATGATTACTAAACTGTTCAAAACCCACAAATATCTCAACAGAGGAAATATATTGGAGACAGGTGAGGTGAAGTAGTTGAAGGCAGCGTCGCTAGTGGGCAGAGTCCACTAGTGGACGCTGTAACATTTTGGAATCTTGGTACAGAGAATTCTTCTACAACGATGATCTGCTTCTACTAGTGGGCCCTGCCAACCTGTGACGCCGGCTCCAACTGCTTTGCCTCAAAGGAAAGAAAATCTACAACGAGGACCAAGGTGCAGAGCCTTGAATCAGTAAAGACAGAGGGTTACATTATCCCGTGCAGAGGCTGTGACAATGTATACGTTGTGGAAACAGCTAAAGTCCTAGACACATGTTTAAACGAACGAATGCAGATGCGACAATCTGGACAACACATGTGTACAAGAGTAGAACACCACTAGCCACATCGTGAGATAGATTAATGCTCACTTAGTTATTAAAGAATCGTTGATAGCAGACGATAAGGCCTAAAAGCGGCATATCAATTTCCGATATTGTTACACAGAACAAAGGCACCTTCGTCATCTTTCAAACATAAATAAGAACCCTTCTTTCAGTGAGAGATCCTGCCGTCACTTGACAACAGATCACTGTTATTACTATTGTTACTACTTCGTCTACTACTACTACTACTACTATGTGATTAGGCTCTGCTTCCTGCACCTAATGTTTTTCCCTTTATTTATTTTATTAACACATCGGCCGATTCCCACCAAGGCAGGGTATCCCGAAAAAGAAAAACTTTCATCATCATTCACTCCATCACTGTCTTGCCAGAGGGGAGCTTTACACTACAGTTATAAAACTGCAACATTAACACCCCTCCCTTTATATATCGCCTAAAACACTCAGGCCAGACAGAAGACGAACTTAAGAAATCGTTTATTTAGAAAATTGAGAAAAACAGTAAATACATTTTTACATGTTAAATCTCTCTTCTCAATACTGACCCTCTCCTAAATGGAAATAAGTCAATGCCGAAAAAAATAAGCGAAATCTTTAAAAAAAAAACATAACACAGATCAATATTCAGCAATCCAAATGACACTACGAGAGTTGAAAACCTAGATACTAGCTCCTCCACTAACGCTAAATATATATCATACACTGCCATAAATCCTTCGGACTTCGAAAGAGAAATACACAACATACCCATGTATGCAGCACGTTACCATGATTCCTCTAACTCTGTTTTTTTTAAGAGATGTAAAATATCTTTTGCGCGAGTTCCTTCGAGGAGGAGCTAATGCTCGGGTGAAATTCCTGAAAACTTAAAAAATACAGATTATAGCCCCTCTTCATAAATAAGGCTCCAGAACTATGGTAAAAATATGGCAGAACATAAATACTAACATCACATTTCCAGCTAACTGTTGTTATGCAAAAGGCATGATCAGCACAACCCAAATCACATTGATTTAGAGCAGGAAGATCTTAACTGTCAAAACTATTAGATTAAATATCACCGAGGCTTTGGAAAAAAAAAACTATAATGCAGAAAAGGTCCTCACGGATTTTTCAAACGCATTTGACAAAAGTGATCATAGAATGATCGTCAGTAAACTGAGGTGAACCAAGAAGAGTAAGGAACTGGTTATCGAAATTTCTTACAAATAAAACACAAGGAGTGTCAATAAACAAGGAGTCCACTCTTAATAAAGTAAAATATCCAGTACCCCAAAGTGAAGCTCTAGCACCTTTCCCGTTTCTCATCCAGACGCTAGAAAAACACAAGTCGTATCATCGTATCATCCTTTGCGAACGATTTCAAAATAAGTATCAAAAACGCTCCAGCAGAAGACAAAGAAAAATTACATACTTCAACATTTTCATTGTGCATGTGAAAAATTATTATCAATGGTGACAAAGTTCAAATGGCTGACTATGGTAAGAATTAAGACCTCAAAATGAGCGCAGCGAACAGAAAGCAGACAGACCAACTCATAGGAGCAATAAACAAGTAAAAAATTTAATAATAATTTTGTCAGATGATCTGTTAAATGCCGCAATGGTGGGGGAGAAGGAAAGGGTAGATAATGAGAAATTTCAAAACAAGAGAAACAACGTAAATGTTGGTACTTTTCAAATCAAGGATGCTCTCACGATTCGAATATTGGATGTGTGCACAGCACATTTCAAGGCAGGAGAGATAGCATAGCCTTTAACACATACAGAGGGCGGGGGCAGTATACCGCTCACATAGAATCAATAGCAAATCTAAAATACAGGGAACACCCCAGGGCACTTGGACTATTCTTTCTGAATGGAATAACAGAGATTCCAGATTATGTATAAATGAAAGAGTCTTGAGAGCCCTGCTATAACAATTTACTTGAGTAAACTATATGGGAGAAAGTATAGAATACACCCAGCGAAAAGCAGAGGGAGAACATTTATACATTTAGAGAACACTGTGTCAACATTCGTAGTTCAAGACCCTTCAATGTGTTACCAGCAGAAATCAGAAAGGGAGTGAGAGAGGGAGGGAGGGAGGGAGACAAGAGAGGGAGGGAGAAAGGGAGACAAGAGAGGGAGGGAGAAAGGGAGACAAGAGAGGGAGGGAGAAAGGGAGACAAGAGAGGGAGGGAGAAAGGGAGACAAGAGAGGGAGGGAGAAAGGGAGACAAGAGAGGGAGGGAAAGATTGATGGAATAAGAAAGTTGGGGCACTTTGTTCACTTTTCCTCCTCTCTCCCTTAATTCCCTAGTCTCTCCTCCCATTCATTAACTTTTCACCCCTCTTCCATTTTACTTCATGCTCTCGCACACAAGCTACACAACAAACGTCCTATAAAGCAGAACTCTCTCCCTCTTCCCCACCATCATCCGCGTTTCCTACTTTCCTCTCTCGTTACCTTCATCTCTTCTTAAATAAACCCATCCCTTCCTTCCCTCTTTGTCTCCATCCCTCTCCCTCACTTTCCCTCCATCCCATCCCTACCTCGTTGTAATATTACCTTCCCTCCCGCACAGAGAAGTGCCACTCACCGTCTTCCGCCAGAGTATGGCTCTGTACTGAGGCACGCACTGGTTGTTGGCGTCTGTCAGCACGACAGACAGGAAGAATGGAGCCTTCTCGCTGTCACTCCCCACGTAGTTCTGGTGTACTGCAAAGAAACAACCACATGTACTTCAGTTCAATAATGGAATGCAATTCAATACAAATTCAAGTATTTACATATTATAAAACATAAATACGTGTGCCAAAACACACAAAAAACTATCAATGTGCTTAACATTTGTCAATAACGACGGTAATAGTAAAATACTACTACTAATGCTGACAATAATTATAATTATTATTTTTTGCTATTATAATTAAGGGCATAAAGACACAGTATGCTGAAAAAACCTTTGCTTGGGCTACGTTTCGCTCAGGGTTGACCTTTATCAAGGAGAGTGAAGAAAGAACAGAAGAGATTCGTGTGACAGCTACTGATGATACTAGAAGAGAAGCACTGTTGTTGGGCTATTGGTTCATTATTTAGGTTTGAACTATTGTTGAATTACAGTCTGGATGTTTCCCGTGTGAGATAGTGCATGTCATGGGTTTTTGCTAGGCTCACAGCACACGGGGTTCCGATCAGCAGTTCCTATTGTGTCAATCATCGCTGATTCATCCGGATGTAACCTTCCACAATAAATTTGGCATCTTCCCACGCCCTACTGTGTACAAGTTCGTCCCGACGAATGGAGCATGCATGCCTATGAACCGTTCTGGTGTTTCCAAATTCAGCTATCTAAGCTCCGTGTATACACCGGCACTGCTGTGCCAAATGTGGTAATGTCACGAATGGTTTTTGGCATAACTACTGCTACGTTAGTGCCATTTCTATTCATTGCCTTGCTGAGTAGTTGTGCGGGGTTGCCTGTCTTCTTTGGGAGTGAAAAGGATTTTCCGGAGCCTTTGCAATTCCGAATGAATTGTCACGGAAATCTTAGTGCCGACATGTTGCTAATGTGATCTCATTTCTTTTTTAAAAAATATATCGAGGAGCTGCGAACTATATAAGCTGATAACGATAAAGCCCAGTCAAAAAACACTCGTTCTGAGTTTTTATTGTGATGGAAAAAAATGTATCGTGTATGTCAATGGGATTATGGTAAAATCTCAGATTTCAGCTGTTGGTTTACTTTAAGAAGTAAAACGTATAGAAAAAGAAATGTATTTCAGCTTTTCTCCGATACTGAAGTGTAAGGAAGTTACAACCGAATGAAGATGTTTACATTTGCAATGTTTAGATATTTTATTGAGCTTTATCAAACTCCCAGCGAGCGAAACGTAGCCATATTAATAAAGTAATCAAACATTGCCAATGTGTCCATAAACCATTTGTACTCTCGGAGGTAAGACGGTCACCGAAGTTTAATAATACCGAGTGTAATACCGAGGATGTCGTCCAGACGACGACCGATGAGATGATGTGAGAGAAACGTTCTGTCTCCAGGGAGTCCATGGACAGGTTTGCAAGAGGATAGGTATGAGTGTTTTTTTCTTCCCCACTGATATGCTGAACTTGTGTGTGTGTGTGTGTGTGTGTGTGTGTGTGTGTGTGTGTGTGTGTGTGTGTAAGGAAACACTTCGAAATGTTTCCGCCCCGCCGGGAATAGAACCCGAGCCCTCCGTGTGTGAAGCGAGAGCTTTACCACCAGGCCACCGGGGCTGTGTGTGTGTGTGTGTGTGTGTGTGTGTGTGTGACAGAGACGTGCTCATGGACTATAGTTTGGTCTTCAGGCGGCTATTATGTGACCAGGGATTGTCAGAATAGTTTAATTATTTCGGATCACCGTCCACACACACACACAGTCTCTCTCTCTCTCTCTCTCTCTCTCTCTCTCTCTCTCTCTCTCTCTCGTTCTCACTATTTCCCCTTAAATCACTTCCTCTCTCGCCACTTCTTTGTCTCACTATTCCGTCTCTTACTATTTAAACATCACTCCTACATCCTACTCCTTTCTCATCACTCTACTCCTACACTCCCCTCTCACTATTCTCACACCGGTCCCACACCCCGTCTCACACTGCTCTCAACTCTCCTCTCACTTCTCCCTCTCACACTACTTTCACCCCTCCCTCTCACACTACTCTCACCTCTACCTCTCACCCTACTCTCACCTCTCCCTCTCACACTACTTTCACCCCTCCCTCTCACACTACTCTCACCTCTCCTTCTCACACTACTCTCACCTCTCCCTCTCACACTACTCTCACCTCTCCCTCTCACACTACTCTCACCTCTCCCTCTCACACTACTCTCACCTCTCCCTCTCACACTACTCTCACCTCTCCCTCTCACACCACTATCACCTCTCCCTCTCACACTACTCTCACCTCTCCCTCTCACACTACTCTCACCTCTCCCTCTCACACTACTCTCACCTCTCCCTCTCACACTACTCTCACCTCTCCCTCTCACACCACTATCACTCACTGTATTTTCTCTTCAAAAATTCTCCAGCCAGGTATTATAAATTTCCTTCAGTTGTCTGGATAAAATATTTCTTGATTGTGGGAATTTCCATTCCAGTTTATTTCTCGGATTCCTTTTTAATGCATTACCCTCTTTCCTTAACCCCTTTCTGTATACCCTGAATCTCTTTCTGTATACCCTAAATCTCTTTCTGCATACCCTAAATCTCTTTCTGTATACCATAAATCTCTTTCTGTATACCCTAAATCTCTTTCTGTATACCCTAAATCTCTTTCTGTATACCCTAAATCTCTTTCTGTATACCCTAAATCTCTTTCTGTATACCCTAAATCTCTTTCTGTATACCCTAAATATCTTTCTGTATACCCTAAAACTCTTTCTGTATACCCTAAATCTCTTTCTGTATACCCTAAATTTCTTTCTGTATACCCTAAATCTCTTTCTGTATACCCTAAATCTCTTTCTGTATACCTTAAATCTCTTTCTGTATACCCTAAATATCTTTCTGTATACCCTAAAGCTCTTTCTGTATACCCTAAAGCTCTTTCTGTATACCCTAAATCTCTTTCTATATACCCTAAATCTCTTTTTGTATACCCTTAATCCCTTTCTCCATACCCTTAATCCCTTTCCCCATACCCTTAATCCCTTTCTTCATACCCTTAATCCCTTTCTCCATACCTTTAATCCCTTTCTGTATACCCTTAATCCCTTTCTCCATACCCTTAATTCCTTTCTGTATACCCTTAATCCCTTTCTGTATACCCTTAATCCCTTTCTGTATACCCTTAATCTCTGTCTTTATACCCTTGATCTGTTTCTCCATACCATTAATCTGTTTCTCTTAATATTTACTCTGGTTCTGGTAATATACCCCCTTTTATCTGTCAACTTTATCTATAAACTTATTATATGTTACTTTATCCTTATTATCTCTTATTATATCCCCATTATATTTTATTATATCCAAATCATTTGTTAATATATCCACTTTATCTGTTACAGTAACCTTGTTATATGTTATATTAACCTTATTAACAGTTACTTTATCCATATTATCTGTTATTATATATCCATCATCCGTTACTATATCCCTACCCATTATCTCTTACTATATCCCCCTACCCATTATCTCTTACTATATTCCCCTACCCATTATCTCTTACTATATCCCCCTACCCATTATCTCTTACTATATCCCCCTTACTATATCCCCCTACCCATTATCTCTTACTATATCCCCCTACCCATTATCTCTTACTATATCCCCCTACCCATTATCTCTTACTATATCCCCCTACCCATTATCTCTTACTATATCCCCGTACCCATTATCTCTTACTATATCCCCCTACCCATTATCTCTTACTATATCCCCTACCCATTATCTCTTACTATATCCCCTACCCATTATCTCTTACTATATCCCCTACCCATTATCTCTTACAATATCCCCTACCCATTATCTCTTACTATATCCCCTACCCATTATCTCTTACTATATCCCCTACCCATTATCTCTTACTATATCCCCTACCCATTATCTCTTACTATATCCCCTACCCATTATCTCTTACTATATCCCCTACCCATTATCTCTTACTATTTATCTACCCATTATCTGTTACTATATCCCCTACCTATTATCTCTTACTATATTCCCCTACCCATTATCTCTTACTATATCCCCTACCCATTATCTCTTACTATATCCCCCTACCCATTATTTCTTACTATATCTCCCTACCCATTATCTCTTACTATTTATCTACCCATTATCTCTTACTATAACCCCTACCCATTATCTCTTACTATATTCCCTACCCATTATCTCTTACTATATCCCCTACCCATTATCTCTTACTATATCCCCTACGCATTATCTCTTACTATTTATCTACTCATTATCTCTTACTATATCCCCTACCCATTATCTCTTACTATATCCCTACCCATTATCTCTTACTATATCCCCCTACCCATTATCTCTTACTATATCCCTACCCATTATCTCCTACTATATCTCCCTACCCATTATCTCTTACTATATCCCTACCCATTATCTCTTACTATATCCCCCTACGCATTATCTCTTACTATTTATCTACTCATTATCTCTTACTATATCCCCTACCCATTATCTCTTACTATATCCCTACCCATTATCTCTTACTATATCCCCCTACCCATTATCTCTTACTATATCCCCTACCCATTATCTCTTACTATATCCCCCTACCCATTATCTCTTACTATTTATCTACCCATTATCTTTTACTATATCCCCCTACCTATTATCTCTTACTATATTCCCCTACCCATTATCTCTTACTATATCCCCTACCCATTATCTCTTACTATATCCCCTACCCATTATTTCTTACTATATCTCCCTACCCATTATCTCTTACTATTTATCTACCCTTTATCTCTTACTATACCCCCCTACCCATTATCTCTTACTATATTCCCCTACTCATTATCTCTTACTATATCCCCTACCCCATTATCTCTTACTATATCCCCCTACGCATTATCTCTTACTATTTATCTACTCATTATCTCTTACTATATCCCCCTTCCCATTATCTCTTACTATATCCCTACCCATTATCTCTTACTATATCCCCCTACCCATTATCTCTTACTATATCCCTACCCATTATCTCTTGCTATATCCCAATTGTCTTTTATTATATTTCCATTATTTGTTAATATGTCTGTTACTCTGTTTCCATCATGTTATTACACCTCAGTTATGTGTTATTATATCCCATTATCTGTTAGAATATCACCCATCATCTGTTATTATAACCCCATTACCTGTTACCATAACCCTGTTGTTTCTGCAATAAATCTGCCAAAATCAGCCTGAACATAACTAAAAAATACATAAATAACATTGATTTTCATTAAAATTAATAAATTGAAAAATGATTTATGATGTTTCTTAGAAATAGGCTAAAATAAATTATTATAATTAGGAAGGTTAAGTGAGGTCTCTAAGTTACTTTTGGTGCAAAATCAAAAAGGCATGGTAGAAAATTTTAGAAACGTTGAGTCTTTTGGACAGTTCGGCCTAAATGACCAGTTCGGCTTTTTTTTTTTTTTTTAGGCACGACATCCTCATTGTTTCTATATGCCCATTACCTGTTATTATATCTTCCTTATCTGTAACTATATTCCGTTATCAGTTATAATGTCTCCGTTATATGTTATTATATCTCCAATAACTATTTACCGATTATCTGTTATACCCTCATTATCTGGTCCGTTAGTCCTCTTTATTAAGCACTTAATTTTTCTTAGTACAAGTGTACATTATATGCAACTATTTTCATAATTAGTTGAAAATATGTCGTTAAAGCAAATATGTGATCTTAAAAAGTGAGAGCAACAACAGTAACACCAATAACATCAATAACAACAACAACGTCACCAACAATGATCGGTGTCCACGTCGAACTAGGTTAGTTAAGAAGGAACAATTATAATCGTCGCAGAGTAGTTAAGCCGGGTGCCACAAACTTGGATTAGTTTGTCGGGTGCCACAAACTTGGATTAGTTTGCCGGGTGCCACAAACTTGGATTAGTTTGCCGGGTGCCACAAACTTGGATTAGTTTGCCGGGTGCCACAAACTTGGATTAGTTTGCCGGGTGCCACAAACTTGGATTAGTTTGCCGGGTGCCACAAACTTGGATTAGTTTGTCGGGTGCCACAAACTTGGATTAGTTTGCCGGGTGCCACAAACTTGGATTAGTTTGCCGGGTGCCACAAACTTGGATTAGTTTGCCGGGTGCCACAAACTTGGATTAGTTTGCCGGGTGCCACAAACTTGGATTAGTTTGCCGGGTGCCACAAACTTGGATTAGTTTGCCGGGGGCCACAAACTTGGATTAGTTTGCCGGGTGCCACAAACTTGGATTAGTTTGCCGGGTGCCACAAACTTGGATTATTTTGTCGGGTGCCACAAACTTGGATTACTTTGCCGGGTGCCACAAACTTGGATTACTTTGCCGGGTGCCACAAACTTGGATTAGTTTGCCGGGTGCCACAAACTTGGATTAGTTTGCCGGGTGCCACAAACTTGGATTAGTTTGCCGGGTGCCACAAACTTGGATTAGTTTGCCGGGTGCCACAAACTTGGATTAGTTTGCCGGGTGCCACAAACTTGGATTAGTTTGCCGGGTGCCACAAACTTGGATTACTTTGCCGGGTGCCACAAACTTGGATTAGTTTGCCGGGTGCCACAAACTTGGATTAGTTTGAGCAAGAACACAATGTAATCCATCTAAGTTCAACAAATGGGACACATGTCTGGAAATAAACGAAGCAAAACAAAAATAATGACCTAACCAATACAACTTCAGTTAAGCCTAAACCAAAAATTTGTATCAAACTGGAACCAAATGACCGAAGATGATGGGAAAAAGAGACTGGTTGAACACCTACCGGGTGTTGTGTGCGTTGGCTAGAAAGTACGGTAATACAGACAATATGCAACTGAGGTCACATACGCACACTTCAAGAAATGTGTCGAGGAAACGTTTCGCCACAAGTGACTTCTTTACTCCTAGAGCAACATCTGGGAATCTTTAGAGTGCGAAACCACTGGCTGGCGAAACGTTTCCACACAAAAGATTCCCAGATGTTGCCGAGGTGTCTCATTATTCAGACACATCTAAGAAACGATTAGGTACAGCAGAGTGACGAAGGTCAGGTGGCACGCTGAGAGAGAGAGAGAGAGGAGAGAGAGAGAGAGAGAGAGAGCAGAGGTAACACTGGTATGAATATAATAGTAGTATACAGTACCCACGAGATGAAAAGGAGTACCCAGGGGCACCAGTTAGGTATGACCTACACAGTTTAATACACAGGAAGCAGCAACAGTAGAGACGCAAAGACGATGTTATCAATATTGGTAGAATTACCAACAATATTTTAAGTAAAAGGACACAAATGCAACTAATGGGACATTTTATTGTGGCAACGTTTCGCTCTCCAACTACTACTACTACCAATAGTATTACACCTCACTCTCAGCCTATATATACCCTCTGTGTCCATGTATTGTTTGTAAGGGCTTGACAAAGCTCCTGGAGAGCGAAACGTTGCCACAATAAAATGTCACATTAGTTGCATTTGTATCCTTTTACTTAACGATGTAATCAGTCCATCACGTTCTGTATTCGACTGAACGAACCTAATGTCTAGGAACCTACTGTCTAGGCGAAACGTGTCGGGATAAAGATACCTAACTATTTCACATATGTCTTACGTAATACAGGTGTAATGATGTTGATAGAATTATTCACAGTATGTTAAGTAAAAGGACACAAGTGCAACTAATGTGACATTTTATTGTGGCAACGTTTCGCTCTCCAGGAGCTTTATCAAGCTGTTACAAACAATACATGGACACAGAGGATACATAGAGCTAACATAGAGGTAAAAGCATAATCACTGCAGTAGGCTGACTAGTCCATGCTGCTGGTAGTAGTAATAGTGATAATGGTGGTGGTACTAGTGTACTAGTAGTAGTAATAATAGCAGTAGTAGCAGTGGTCATACAATGTTGTTTGTGATGGTTGGGTCTGCTACCACTACCACCACTACTGTAACTACCACTACTACTACTACTAACAGCATGGACCAATTAGCCTACTGCAGTGAAAATGTTTTTACAGCTCACTCAGTTACCTATATATATGACTCTCTGTGTCCCTGTACTGTTGACAGAGCTCTTGGGGAGCTTTAGTTGCACAAGTGTCCTCTTACCTACCGTAATACACGTGGTAGTAATGGTACCGCTGAGGTGCGGCGGGTCGGATTTGAAAAGAATAGGGCAGCAGTGATTTTTTATAACATTTTTTGACTCAATAAAACGCTTACCACCCAACCTGGAGACTGTCATTAGATGACACCAGCCATCAAGGTCACGTCTCCACCAGGGAGCACCTTAACATGTTAGTCCACTCCTGATACATCTTCAAATTCGACTCATTAGAGCTCAGCTGTACTAGTACTAGTACCACTACTAGTACCACTACTAGTACCACTACTAGTACCACTACTAGTACTAATACTAGTACCACTACTACTGCCATTCACAGCTCGCCTCCTAACTCCTACAACAGCTTTTTCCTATATAATAATAATAATACTGCTATAATAACAAATAACATAATAATAGTATTAAATAGTAATATAATAATAATAACAATAATAGTAATAATGGTTAAAGATATACAAGGTTTATTAAGGCTGCACTCAACTTTTCACCACCAGAGAACGGTAGTTTAGTCTCTCAAATAAGGATTATATAAACTCTGAACATATATATAGTGAAAGAAAAAACATTTTTCAGTGTGTATATCGTGTCAATACTTATAACAAACATTCTCGACATATAGAGTGATTCAGAGTGGATGACGTTCAGTGCCAGTGGTGTCTAAGTCACTATGTTAAAACCAACACAGGTGAGAGGGTAAACAGGTATATTAACCATGATCTCTGCGCAGGAAGAGGTTTTAGTGAAGACTCTGTGAGGGAAGACTTTTCTATATATTTAAAGAAGAGATGTTTGAAGTACCGTGAGGTGCACACAGTAACGTTTAGAGATGAGATGCTTGAAGCACCCTTGAGGTGCACCCAATAACGTTTAGAGATGAGATGCTTGAAGCATCCCTGAGGTGCACCCAGTAACGTTTAGAGATGAGGTGCTTGAAGCACCCTTGAGGTGCACCCAATAACGTTTAGAGATGAGATGCTTGAAGCATTCCTGAGGTGCACCCAGTAACGTTTAGAGATGAGATGCTTGAAGCACCCTTGAGGTGCACCCAATAACGTTTAGAGATGAGATGCTTGAAGCATCCCTGAGGTGCACCCAGTAACGTTTAGAGATGAGGTGCTTGAAGCACCCCTGAGGTGCACCCAGTAACGTTTAGAGATGAGGTGCTTGAAGCACCCCTGAGGTGCACCCAGTAACGTTTAGAGATGAGATGCTTGAAGCATCCCTGAGGTGCACACAGTAACGTTTAGAGATGAGATGCTTGAAGCATCCCTGAGGTGCACCCAGTAACGTTTAGAGATGCTTGAAGCACCCCTGAGGTGCACCCAGTAACGTTTAGAGATGAGATGCTTGAAGCATCCCTGAGGTGCACCCAGTAACGTTTAGAGATGAGATGCTTGAAGCATCCCTGAGGTGCACCTATATACAGAGGGTGAACCTCAGGGATTGAAACTCGGACATTTAAACATATTCAAAACTCCAGACCTAAGATTCCAAACAAAGGATCAAAACTATGTAGACAAATATAAAAATCCCGCTGATCTGCGAAAACAAACTGAACATTTGTGAAGAAAAACTTTTCTTTAACGCATTGCGCAATTCCTTACGCATTTTAGAGCTTACACTTAATTAGTAGGAATATTATTAAAGCTAACTGCTAAACCCGTTTGAGTCAGAGAGTGCATGCAGTGGTGCAGGCTTGATCCACCGTTCTCTGAGAGTGAAACACGTTTATTTAAGCTGGTCACATCTAGTTGATGCATTTAATGCATTTTATATCTTCAGGATGTGTATGTATTATTGAAGTGTATCATTATAAACTGCAGGACAGTATGTGTAGGTTACAGGAGCGTGTAACACAAGTTACGGGCTACTCTTACAAGTTACAGGAGAGCGTATGTATAGGTTACTTTACTTGATCAGGTATAACAGATGTATAAAAAACCTTTATCAGTATTCCCTAAAATGATCAACTGGGGAAGGCATTTAGCCAAATGTAATTAAGCAAGTACTTAATCACAGAGCGGGTGGGAACTAAACCCACACGGGAAGGGAATCGTAAAACTCCCAGGCCAGTGTGTTAACCACTGGCCCCTGCCGGCCTAGCGAAATTCATCTAGCAAGACCTGAGTCCATACACCATAGGTATGTTACCATGGTCACCACCGTGACCACAGATGCTGGTGTTTACAAATGAATCTCACACCAGCGTGGCTGAGCTCCAGCTCAAGTCCCCTGAACGCCGCCATCATGATATCGTAATAACACAAGCACTTCATTATCAAAAAGATTTTCATTTACAGAGACGTAATCCTCATGTGTTGTAATGGTTAAAAAAAATAAGATAATTAACATGGGATACTTTGCACTCCATCTAGTAAATATTATTTTTCGTGTACAGTTGTAAATTTTACATTGTTGTAAATTTCACATGTAGTAAAATTCTCATTACTGTAAATTTCATTTTTTTTATAATCAAACTAAAACAGTTTTTTTTTTGTCGAGAATTATATAAAATAAATAGCTTAGGATTCGATCATTTATTAATGGCAAAGTTTTAGTTAACTGTTAACTTGTGAAATATTTATATTAATCCAGTTTGAAAGAAAACTATACAGGGTGTTTCAATATGATGGACCCGATCGTGAAATATGCTGCTTTGAAATTGGGTCCATCTTTCTGAACCCCCCTGTACTATTCAAGGGAAGAAATCTACATTGTTCAGGTGTAGAAATCTACATTGTTCCAAAAGGGAGAAATCTACATTGTTCCTGGGAGGAAATTTACATTGGCCCCGGGAGAAATTTGCATTATTCCAGGGGGAAGAAATTTACATTGTTCTAAGGAGAAATACCACCTCACACTGCTAGCAGCCTAAAGTTGTAATTAATTACCTGAGCTAATTATGCAAAAGTTGGTGGAGGGTTTTATATTGCTAATTAACGCCCTCTCATCACGTATGCCAGCCTCAGTGCTGATGGATTTAGAAACACCAACAGAGACGAGAAGTGGAGGCTCGAGTGCGAGCCTCCTTCAAGGTGGAGGGGGGATAGGGGTTGCCTTGAGGCCGGTGAAGGGCTCTTGATCCAAAACAATAAGAGCTACCATCGTTTTACTTGAATGGAACTTGATTACCTCCAGTGAAAATATTTCTGGCACAGTCAGAAAGTTCGTTAGGTAACTACCGTTAATTACGTTCACTATTTCTCGGGAAAAATAGTTTAGATCCAGTTGAAAATTCAGAAACCTTGAAAAAAAGTGTTTATCTACATAGCTTCCCTTACAAAGGAGGCAGCAGAGCACTTACAAAAAAAATTAAGTGTGATAAGATGGCACTTTACTGATTGGAATGAAAAGCTTGACTCGCACACTTCAAGTCAATGTGAACTTTGAGCCACACATTCATATTCTTTTTTGAGAACTATACCAAACTAAGTATGAAAGTCGCCTCAGTAGGAGACAGTGAGAAGTTGAACTCTAATGTTAACAGATTCTTTGAGTGCACAATGAAACATAACGTGATATTCACTGGTGAGTAATTCCAACTGCTTAGGTATGACAAGAATGGGGAACTCCAAATGAGCACAGGATACGAAACACGTGAAGGCTATTATAGAACGAAAGGAACATAGGAACTACTTAGGCACACCAATGCCGGATGAAGTGTCACTTAACCAACACTGCAAGACAAGTGCAGCAAGTGCCAGAAAATTGACAAGGTGGATAATGAGCACTTTCAAAACAAGAGAAATAATGCCTGTGGAACAATTCCAATATTCTTTTTTCTTGACACCTCCATTAAAGGTAGGCTAGATATCAGAGCCGGAAAATATAAAGAAATCGTTTATTGCACTCTTAGAGTCAATTAAACACTTTAAACTCCTGCAACGCCTCAAAGTACTTTGAATATACTCTTTGTAGCAACGATAGAGATTATTATATATAAATGGAAGACACCTGAAGGCCAGGTTACCAATCTAAACACTGCTACAACAACGTACTGCAATAAGAGCTAAGAGAGGAAATATAAAATCCACTCACTGACTTTCACAATAAGAGAACTCTGTGTCAACGTCTATCATCATATAACAGAAATAGTGTGGGAACCAGTATAGAAAACTTCCACTAAGTACTAGGTTAAACAGGCTGTAATGTTCATGATGGCCAGAGGGCCGCCAACAACAATAGTCTGGTTTAACCGGCAATCAACAGGAAAGTCTGGTCTCAGCCGGGTTGAGGGGGAAAAAAAAACCTAAACCGGTAACAGATATGTCACACAAGTATCACTATTAATTATGTACTATAATGGAAACAAAGTATTAGCGTATATAACGCTGAATATATTTATTCATTTAGTAAATCTCAAAAGTGACTTTGTAAATATTTATTACTATAGTTAAAAAATAAAAAGCCACAATACCGCGACTGGATCAATACAAAAATAACCCTCACATAGGAGAGAGGAGCTTAGGACGACGTTTCGGTCCGACTTGGACCATTTACAAAGTCACACTAACAGAAAGGAGAGAAGAGAGCAGTATATATAGGCCATAGTCACAGGGTAGCGTTAATCCCGTAAGGGTTCTACAGTGTCTGGGAATTAAGGGTAGGATACCTCTAATTCCTTGCATCAAGAGACCTTCACCAGCTTACAGTCACTCCACTTACAGGGTTGGCAGTCCAAGCGTCAAACAAAGCCGGTTTCGACACGGCTCTGCCTGGGAGACTGATGAAAGCTGCCTCGCATTACTGCCTTTGAAACTTAAGCAGAATTGTGTACAAACGAGGCTTCGAGAGCTGGTCACCACTGAAGCTCAGAGCTCCACACGACCACTCGCAAACTTTTCTTCCTTGTATTAACCGAAGTCGAAGCTTCGAGGTTTCCAAACCATCTGTTCGTCCTTTGACTCCGAAGCAAAAACACGCACACACCCACACACCCACACACCCACACACCCACACACCCACACACCCACACACCCACACACACACACACATCCAGTTCGGCGTTGTTTACTGTAATTTGATGAATCCAATTCCCAGTGAAGGCAGAGCTGCATGCATAAGCCCTCTGTAGCGGGGCTGTTTTTGTGTTTGGTAGGCTGCAGCGCGTTAAGAGTGCGTCAGAGCCAAGTGAAGTGTGCTTAACGAGCCTCAGAGTAAACGAGTCAGAATGAAGTGCAGCATAAGGGGTTAGAATGAAACGCATTACACCAAAGTCTCGTTAGATTTCAGTGCGGTGAAGAGTTTAAGTAGATCGTACCTTAGCGTGAATGTGTGTCTGTCTCAATGAATATCAACATTATTTATGTCCATCATTGTGACTGTATGTCAACAAGAATGAATGAATGCCAGCGTTTATGTACACCAGCATTTATACACGCCAGCGTTTACGCATGTCAGCGTTTATCTACGTCAGCATTTATTTACGTCAGTGTATATATATATATATATATATATATATATATATATATATGTCATCATGAATATATGTTGTAGCACATAACTCTAGTCACAGTGGATAAGATAAAAAAAAAATAGAAATGTTAAAAATTATGACAAAAAAAATTCCAGCTTGACGTGCTTAACCTTTTGCTTGTGAGCTTTGAGCTCAGTTCCTCTCTCTCTCTCTCTCTCTCTTTCTCTCTCTCTCTCACTTTGCTTGTGAGCTCAGAGCTCATTTGTTCCTCTCTTCTCCCTATCTCACTTTTTCTTGTGAGTTCTGAGTTGATTCCCTCCTCTCCACTCCTCGATCATTCACTCACATTCAGTCCCTTGTTCACTTACTCACTCGTTCTAACAGTTATTCTTCATTCACCTTACTCTGCATCTCAAGCTGAGTCCCTTAACACGATAAGAGTCTTTCATGAACTGTGTTGACCTTATTCCTGTATCGTCATGATGCAAGTGTTGCAGCACTAGCTTTTATTGGGACAACGTTTCGCCCTGTGTAGAACGTTATCTAATAATGACTTGATAAAGTTGTGCATAGAGCGAAACGATGCGCCAATAAAAATTGCAGAGGAGCGTGTGTCTTTTCCTTCCCATCTACCAAGAAAAGACCGGGGACGAAGAGCCCACAATTTTTCTTAGGTGTGAAGGGCAACGATATGTCCTCATTCGTCAATATCTGATCGTTTCATGACTCCCGGCGGGTTTAGCACTTCTTCATGGACAAAATTACACCTGTCGCCCCTTTCCTCCTCCCTCTTCCTGTGTGTCTTCTTTAGTTTTTTAACATAATTCCTCCTCTTCTCTCCTCTCTCTCATGTCTTCTCTAATCTTCACTTCTTCCCTTCCTTCCTAAGCTCTTCTTTACCTCTCATTCACTATTATCTTCGATTACTCTTTAAGCGCCATTTCTTCTAGTCCTTCACCCTTCAAGGGAGTGTCTTGATACTCGTGAAGGGCTCTTAATCCAAGAAACTGGAGCTATCCTTCCCTGTTCCCCATGGAAATTGATTATTAATTATAAACCCTTAACATCTATAGTCATAAAAAAATGGTTATAATTATGACCATAATTTTTAAAGGGGTGGACCGGTAAACCAGCGGAAGGCCTCGGTCAGATGACCAAAAGCTCCAACGGCGGGTCATCATCTGACTAAGACCCGCGTCAGGAAACACTTGACCTGTTTCCGGACGAACTTAACCTAAGCTAACCTAACCTTAACATCTCCCACAGTGTTCTCTAACAGAGACTGCGTTTGTTCATTACAATCACCGTGTTCTCTTACTTTCATTTTCTTCTTCCTCCTCCTCCTTCTCCTCTTCCTCCTCCTCCTCCTCCTCCTTCTCCTCTTCCTCCTCCGCGACCTGACTTATACATGAAAAGAATTCAAGTCGATTTACCCTTGGAATGTTGTTATAAGAAGCTGGTTCTATTCAAGATTCCAGAGTTTCCTTGATTGCTTACAATACACAGCAAAACTCGTAGCCAGCCAGAGTGAATAGTACAAAAAATAGGCAAAATATATAAAGTATCAAAAAATATCATAAAACATATAAAATATCATAATTAACATGTATTTTTATCAAGGATGTTACTAGTGGGGTACCTCAAGTATCAGTGTTCTTCCCAAGGATGTCACAAGTGAGGTACCTCAAGGATGTTACTAGTGGGGTACCTCAAGTATCAGTGTTCTTCTCAAGGATGTTAGAAGTGAGGTACCTCATGTATCAGTGTTCTTCTCAAGGATGTTACTAGTGGGGTACCTCAATTATCAGTGTTCTTCCCAGGGATGTCACAAGTGAGGTACCTAGGTACCTCAAGTATCAGTGTTCTTCTCAAGGATGTTAGAAGTGAGGTACCTCATGTATCAATGTTCTTCTCAAGGATGTTACAAGTGGGGTACCTCAAGTATCAGTGTTCTTCTCAAGTATGTTACTAGTGAGGTACCTCAAGGATGTTACTATTGAGGTACCTCAAGTATCAGTGTTCTTCTCAAGGATGTTACTAGTGAGGTACCTCAAGTATCAGTGTTCTTCTCAAGGATGTTACTAGTGAGGTACCTCAAGTATCAGTGTTCTTCTCAAGGATGTTACTAGTGAGGTACCTCAAGTATCAGTGTTCTTTTCAAGGATGTTACTAGTGAGGTACCTCAAGTATCAGTGTTCTTCTCAAGGATGCTACTAGTGAGGTACCTCAAGTATCAATGTTCTTCTCAAGGATGTTACTAGTGAGGTACCTCAAGTATCAGTGTTCTTCTCAAGGATGTTACTAGTGAGGTACCTCAAGTATCAGTGTTCTTCTCAAGGATGTTACTAGTGAGGTACCTCAAGTATCAGTGTTCTTCTCAAGGATGTTACTAGTGAGGTACCTAAGTATCAGTGTTCTTCTCAAGGATGTTACTAGTGAGGTACCTCAAGTATCAGTGTTCTTCTCAAGGATGTTACTAGTGAGGTACCTCAAGTATCAGTGTTCTTCTCAAGGATGTTACTAGTGAGGTACCTCAAGTATCAGTGTTCTTCTCAAGGATAATGATGCTTGTGGTATCCCACCAATCACAACATAGAGGAGATCAATGATACTTGTGGCACCCCCCTGGTGACATCCAGTGGGGTACCACAAGTATCAGTGAGGTACCACTAGTATCACTGGCATACCCCCCTGGTGGCATTCAGTGAGGTACCACAAGTATCATTGGGGTACCACAAACATCATTGGGGTACCACAAGCATCAGTTGTGTGCCACAAATATCAGTGGGTTACCATAAATATCAGCGGGGTACACCACAATTATCAGTGGTGTGCCACAAGTATCAGCGGGGTACCACAAGTATCAGTGAAGGATACCACAAGTATAAGTCGTGTGCCACAAGTATCAGTGGGGTACCAAAAGTATCAGTGGGGGTACCACATGTATCAGTGGGGTACCAAAAGTATCAGTGGGGTACCACATGTATCAGTGGGGTACCAAAAGTATCAGTGGGGTACCTCAAGTATCAGTACTCCTCCAGACTCTGTTTTTATTCTCTAAAAATACCGTTGTTCAGAAATTATTCTTCCATCACATTAGCAGCGACGCGAAAAAAAATCTTAATGTAAAATCTTAAATCAAGATTAATGAAAGAAAATTTCAGGAGTATAAAGGCGCCTTCCCTTCATGGAGGCCGCGAGGGTATTGAAGGGTGCCTCTCTTGCCATGGTGAATGGCTCTTAATCCAAGGATATAGGGGTATCCTCGTCCTTGGATCAAACCTGATTACAACCCATTCCCCCACACACTGTACGATCAGAGGGTTGCTTCACCGCCCACCATGTACACTTACCTGCTGAAGAGGGTCACTGACTGAGGCCGAAATGTTACTATCCTATGTTTAACTCGTCGGGTAAAGAAAAATGGAAGATGAAGCTTAATCTCATGAATATTTACACAATAATGACCTGTACAAAACAAGTACAAACAATCGCTATAGCGATCTCAATTTATGTCACTTTTTTTTTTCTTCAAGAAAATGAGATTTAGAGATGAAAACATCTGAGTAGCGCTGTTGTTATTTCCTCCGTCAGGAAAAATATCTCCTGGCAGGAGATTAAGTCATGTGATGATTCAATAAGAGGTGAGTGTCTTCCTGTTGCGAGACCCAGGGTGAAGTTGTGAGACCCAGGGTGAAGTTGCGAGACCCAGGGTGAAGTTGTGAGACCCAGGGAGAAGTTGCGAGACCCAGGGTAAAGTTGCGAGACCCAGGGTGAAGTTGCGAGACCCAGGGTGAAGTTGCGAGACCCAGGGTGAAGTTGCGAGACCCAGGGTGAAGTTGTGAGACCCAGGGTGAAGTTGCGAGACCCAGGGTGAAGTTGTGAGAACCAGGGTGAAGTTGTGAGAACCAGGGTGAAGTTGTGAGACCCAGGGTGAAGTTGCGAGACCCAGGGAGAAGTTGTGAGAACCAGGGTGAAGTTGTGAGACCCAGGGTAAAGTTGCGAAACCCAGGGTGAAGTTGTGAGACCCAGGGTGAAGTTGCGAGACCCAGGGTGAAGTTGCGAGACCCAGGGTGAAGTTGCGAGACTCAGGGTGAAGTTGCGAGACCCAGGGTGAAGTTGCGAGACCCAGGGTGAAGTTGCGAGACCCAGGGTGAAGTTGCGAGACCCAGGGTGAAGTTGCGAGACCCAGGGTGAAGTTGTGAGACCCAGGGTGAAGTTGTGAGAACCAGGGTGAAGTTGCGAGACCCAGGGTGAAGTTGTGAGACCCAGGGTGAAGTTGTGAGAACCAGGGTGAAGTTGTGAGACCCAGGGTGAAGTTGTGAGACCCAGGGTGAAGTTGCGAGACCCAGGGTGAAGTTGTGAGAACCAGGGTGAAGTTGCGAGACCCAGGGTGAAGTTGCGAGACCCAGGGTGAAGTTGCGAGACCTAGGGTGAAGTTGTGAGAACCAGGGTGAAGTTGTGAGACCCAGGGTGAAGTTGTGAGACCCAGGGTGAAGTTGTGAGAACCAGGGTGAAGTTGTGAGACCCAGGGTGAAGTTACGAGACCCAGGGTGAAGTTGTGAGAACCAGAGTGAAGTTGTGAGACCCAGGGTGAAGTTGCGAGACCCAGGGTGACGTTGCGAGACCCAGGGTGAAGTTGTGAGAACCAGGGTGAAGTTGTGAGAACCAGGGTGAAGTTGTGAGACCCAGGGTGAGTTGTGAGACCCAGGGTGAAGTTGGAGACCCAGGGTGAAGTTGTGAGACCCAGGGTGAAGTTGTGAGACCGGGGTGAAGTTGAGACCCAGGGTAGTTGCTGAGCCAGGGTGAAGTTGTCAGACCCAGGTAGTTGTGAGACCTAGGTGAACGTGAGCCCAGGGTGAAGTTGTAGACCCAGGGTGAAGTTGTGAGACCAGGTTCAGATATGCTGTGTGCCAGGTGAGTGCTATGTTCACCAGTACCTTGATGGTATGAAGTTTAGAACAGGTTACCCTTTGATGTGTCTTGAGGTGCTTTCAAGTACTTGTTGGTACTGAGTGTTAAACAGTACCTTGATGGTGCTGAGTGTACAACAGTACCTTGATGGTGCTGAGTGTTCAACATACTGATGCTGTTAGCAGTACTACTGTTCAGCAACCTGATGCTTGGACTGTGTGCTGAGTGTGCAACACTGTGTTGATGGTGCTGAGTGTGCAACACTGTGTTGATGGTGCTGAGTGTGCAACACTGTGTTGATGGTGTTAGTGTGCAACACTGTGTTGATGGTGTTGAGTGTGCAACACTGTGTTGATGGTGTTGAGTGGCGCCTCTGACTGAAAACAAGTATACTGAAGTAGTATTAAGAGCTCCGTAGCTGAGCGGTACAGAGCTTGACCTGTCAGTCACAGGACCACCGTTCAAGTCTCACGTCCATCTTCCTGTTTATTCATTTACTCTTGTTTATTACGACTTAAACTACGTTTATTTATGCGCGTGTATGTGTGTACTTTCCTATTTGTACTTATTTGTGGTTGTAGGGGTCGAGTCACAGCTCCTGGCTCCGCCTCTTCGTTTTTCGCTACAACGTCCACTCTCTCCCTGCTCCATAAGCTTTATTGTATATCTTTTAAAAGCTATTTATGGTTCCTGACTTCATTACATCGCTATCCAGAGTGTTGCACTTCCCGACAACTCTATGACTGAAGAAATATTTCCTAACATTCCTGTGTCTCATCTGAGTTCTCAGATTCTAGTTGTGACCCCTTGTTGCTGTGTCACATCTCTGAAACATCCTGTACCTATCCAACATGTCAATTCCTCTCAGTATTTTATGTCATTATCATATCTCCCTCTATTTCTCCTGTCTTTTAGTGCCGTTAGAACGATTTCTCTTAACCTCCTTTCGTAGGATATGCCCCTTAGTTCCGGGACTAGTCTTGTTGCAAACCTTTGTACTTTCTCTAATTTCTTGACGTGCTTGACCAGATGAGGGTTCCATACTGGTGCTGTATACTCCAATATGGGCCTGATGTACACTGTGTACACAGTCTTGAACGATTCCTTACTAAACGCTATTCTTAGGTTTGCCAGGCTCCCATATGCTGCAGCAGTTATTTGGTTGATGTGCGCCTCAGATGTGCTCGGTATTATACTCACCCCAAGATCTTTTTCCTTGGGTGAGGTTTGCAATCTTTGGCCCTCTAGCCTGTACTCTGTCTGCGGTCTTCTTTGACTTTCCCCAATCTTCATGAATTTGCAATTGGTCAGTTAAACTCCCGGAGCCAGTTGTTGGACCAGGCTTGCAGCCTTTCCAGATCCCTTTGTAGTCCTACCTCATCCTCATCCACTTGAATTCTTCGCATTAGCTTCACGTCGTCTGCAAACAGGGACACCTCTGAATCTAACCTTTCGTCACGTCATTCACATATACCTGAAGCAGCAGCGGCCCTAGGACTGGCCATTGTGGAACCCCGCTCGTCACAGGCGCCCACTCTGACACCTCGGTACGTGTGTGTTTGTGTGTGTGTAACAAGCGAATAAAAGACTTTTAAAATTGAGAAACATGAGATACAATGAAACACGCATTGTGTCTCCCAGCGGGTTTATCTCTTCTCACCATGAATATAATAATGATTACGAAAGAGGAAAGAAAAGCATGATAACGACTTTCAACTCTACAGAAGGTCATGACAACAGACGAGAGGGAATGCTCGCTACCGCCAGTGGCCAGAACGAGGAGCCGTAAATTCAAAGTAATGTAGAAGCAATTTATTAGGGATATTGGGAAATATATCTTCTCAAATAGGAGTGCAAGATGGCTGGAATTAAATAAAAGAATAAAGTGGGAATTTTGAAAAGCCTTTTGTGAAAAATTATTGCATACTTCTGTAACTTCAGATTGGTACGTAAATTCGGAAAGGTAATTAAACACTCACAATGTTGCATCCTTGATTTAACTGTGTGTGTGTGTGTGTGTGTGTGTGTGTGTGTGTGTGTGTGTGTACTCACCTAATTGTAATCACCTAATTGTGGTTGCAGGGGTCGAGACTCAGCTCCTGGCCCCGCCTCTTCGCTGTCCGCTACTGGGTCTCTGCTCTCCCTGCTCCATGAGCTTTATCATACCTTGTCTTAAAACTATGTATGGTTCCCGCCTCCACTATATCGTTCGCTAGACTATTCCACTTCCTAACTACTCTATGGCTGAAGAAGTGCTTCCTCACATCCCTATGACTCATCTGAGTCTTCAGCTTCCAGTTGTGTCCCCTTGTTTCTGTGTTCCCTCTCTGGAACATCCTGCCACTATCTACCTTGTCAATTCCCCGCAGTATTTTGTATGTCGTTATCATGTCTCCTCTAACCCTTCTGTCCTCCAGTGTTGTTAGTCCTATTTCCCTCAACCTTTCTTCATAGGACAGTCCCCTGAGTTGTGGAACTAGCCTTGTCGCAAACCTTTGCACTTTCTCTAATTTCTTGACATGCTTAACCAGGTGTGGGTTCCAGACTGGTGCTGCATACTCTAGTATGGGCCTGACGTACACGGTGTACAGTGTCTTGAACGATTCCTTGTTAAGGTAACGGAACGCTAATCTTAGGTTTGCCAGTCGCCCATATGCTGCCGCGGTTATCTGGTTGATGTGTGTTTCCGGAGACGTGCTTGGTGTTATACTCACCCCAAGGTCTTTCTCCTTTGGTGAGATTTGTAGCTTTTGTCCACCTAGCCTGTACTCTGTCAGCGGTCTTCTTTGCCCTTCTCCGATCTTCATGACTTTGCATTTGGTGGGGTTAAATTCGAGAAGCCAGTTGCTAGACCAGATGTCAAGCTTGTCCAGGTCTCTTTGAAGTCCTGCTTGGTCTTCATCCGATGTGATTCTCCTCATTAATTTCACATCATCTGCGAACAGAGACACTTCTGAGTCTATCCCGTCTGTCATGTCATGCACATATACCAAGAATAGCACTGGTCCTAGGACTGACCCCTGCAGTACACCGCTCCTCACAGGCGCCCATTGTGATACCTCATCGCGCACCATGACCCGTTGTTGTCTCCCTGTGAGATATTCCCTGATCCATTCCAGTGCCCTTCCTGTTATACACGCTTGGTCTTCTATCTTCTTTACTAATCTCATATGAGGAACTGTGTCGAAGGCCTTCCTGCAGTCCAGGAAAATGCAGTCAACCCACCCTTCTCTCTCTTGCCTTACCTCTGTTACTTTACCATAGAACTCCAGGAGGTTTGTTACACAGGATTTGCATTCCCTGAATCCGTGCTGTCTGGCGTTGATTATCCTGTTCTGTTCCAGATGCTCCACCATTCTTTTCCTGATGATTTTTTCCAAGACTTTGCACACTATACACGTAAGTGACACCGGTCTATAGTTTAGTGCCTCCTTTCTGTCTCCTTTTTTTAAAAATGGGGACTACGTTGGCCTTTTTCCATATCTCAGGTAGCTGCCCAGTTTCAAGGGATGTGTTGAATATTATGGTAAGTGGCACACTCAGTACCTCATCTCCTTCCCGAAGAAACCACGGGGAGATATTGTCCGGGCCCATCGCCTTTGAGGTATCAAGGTCACTGAGTAACTGCTTCACCTCCCCCTCAGTTGTGTGTATGCCCTCCAGCACTTGATACATCCCTTGTTGGTGACACACCCCGTCCTGTCTACCCAGCTGCCTTCCTGCCTCCACTGTGAATACTTCCCTAAACCTTGAGTTGAGCTCCTCACATACCTCTTGATCATTACTTGTGAGTTCCCCATCTTCTCTCCTCAGCCTTATCACCTGGTCCTTGACTGTTGTCTTCCTTCTGATGTGACTGTACATCAGATTTGGGTCAGACTTGACTTTCGATGCTATGTCATTTTCATACTGTTTCTGGGCCTTCCTCCGTACCTGTGCATACTCATTTCTAGCTCTTCGACTAATCTCCTTGTTTACCTGGGTTCTATGCCTTCTGTTCCTTTTCCATTCTCTGACACTCCGAGTCTTCGCCTCCCTGCACCTTTAGGTAAACCAGGGGCTCTTTCTGGTCTTCCCATTTAATCTTTTTCCTTTGGGTATAAACCGTTCCTCTGCCTCCTTGCACTTTGTCGCTACGTATTCCATCATTTCATTTACTGACTGTCCTTCCATTTCCCTTTCCCACAGAACCTCCTTCAGGAAATTCCTCATACCCGTGTGTGTGTGTGTGTGTGTGTGTGTGTGTGTGTGTGTGTGTGTGTGTGTGTGTGTGTGTGTGTGATATGTGTAAGAAATGTAAACTTATATATTTGTAAACTATCTGTAGACCTCTCTTACTAGTGACACAAATCACTTTTTTTTTTCAAAATCTCTCTTCTCTCTCTCTCTCTCTCTCTCTCTCTCTCTCTCTCTCTCTCTCTCTCTCTCTCTGTACATATATTTTTTCACATTATGAGAAATCCCGTTTTTTTTTTTTGTCCCTTACAAGCGATAAAATAAATTGTTTCAGTCCGAACGTTGCATTTTGTTGACAAAAAGTAGTGATGAAATGCATATTTATTAGAAAAAATTCAGGCGACGCAATAAATTTAATGCTCATTGCTAATTCTTTTAATTAGATGATTCAGCGTAACCGGGAGCAACACGCACACACACACACACACACACACACACACACACACACACACGCACAGGCCAAGTATCTGTCGACAAGAGCCTCTGACAAACGGTAATTAACCATCAGAAACACAGAGTCGAGTCCATACTCACGCTTGCCAAGGAAGTACTTGAAGTACCAACGTGTCTGGTACTCTGGGTTTTCCAGGATGGGAGTGCTGGGAGACCCGTACATCTGCTGAAAAAAAGAAAAACACAAGTTATTACACTGGGTTAACAAAAAACACAGGAGGCAGAAGCCAAATTCAATGACATATCGTCAACAATAGTCAATAAAAGTCACTCGTTGCGGAAACTTTCAAGTAAAAAATAAAAGCCCAAATAAAAACTTGTTTGTAAAGTGTGTATCTTATCTACCCAAGTAGAAGACAAGGTAAACCCCGTCACGTACGCTCAAGAAGTCAAGGTAAACCCCGTCACATACGCTCAAGAAGTCAAGGTAAACCCCGTCACATACGCACAAGAAGTCAAGATAAACCCCGTCACGTACGCTCAAGAAGTCAAGGTAAACCCCGTCACATACGCACAAGAAGTCAAGGTAAACCCCGTCACATACGCTCAACAAGTCAAGATAAACCCCGTCACATACGCTCAAGAAGTCAAGACAAACCCCGTCACATACGCTCAAGAAGTCAAGATAAACCCCGTCACATACGCTCAAGAAGTCAAGATAAACCCCGTCACATACGCTCAAGAAGTCAAGATAAACCCCGTCACATACGCGCAAGAAATCAAGATAAACCCCGTCACATACGCTCAAGAAATCAAGATAAACCCCGTCACATACGCTCAAGAAGTCAAGATAAACTCCGTCACATACGCTCAAGAAGTCAAGATAAACCCCGTCACATACGCTCAAGAAGTCCAGATAAACCCCGTCACATACGCTCAAGAAGTCAAGATAAACCCCGTCACATACGCTCAAGAAGTCAAGGTAAACCCCGTCACATACGCTCAAGAAGTCAAGATAAACCCCGTCACATACGCTCAAGAAGTCAAGATAAACCCCGTCACATACGCTCAAGAAGTCAAGATAAACCCCGTCACATACGCTCAAGAATCAAGATAAACCCCGTCACATACGCTCAAGAAGTCAAGATAAACTCCGTCACATACGCTCAAGAATCAAGATAAACCCCGTCACATACGCTCAAGAAGTCAAGATAAACTCCGTCACATACGCTCAAGAAGTCAAGATAAACCCCGTCACATACGCTCAAGAAGTCAAGGTAAACCCCGTCACATACGCTCAAGAAGTCAAGATAAACCCCGTCACATACGCTCAAGAAGTCAAGATAAACCCCGTCACATACGCTCAAGAAGTCAAGATAAACCCCGTCACATACGCTCAAGAAATCAAGATAAACCCCGTCACATACGCTCAAGAAGTCAAGATAAACCCCGTCACATACGCTGAAGAAATCAAGATAAACCCCGTCACATACGCACAAGAAGTCAAGATAAACCCCGTCACATACGCTCAAGAAAAACCCCGTCACATACGCTCAAGAAGTCAAGATAAACCCCGTCACATACGCTCAAGAAGTCAAGATAAACCCCGTCACATACGCTCAAGAAGTCAAGATAAATTCCGTCACATACGCTCAAGAAGTCAAGATAAACCCCGTCACATACGCTCAAGAAGTCAAGATAAACCCCGTCACATACGCTCAAGAAGTCAAGATAAACCCCGTCACATACGCTCAAGAAGTAAGTCGCTCGGCGTACACCTTTTGGTAAAACAGTTTTCACTTATTTACTTGTTTTTCTCCGGAGATGTTGGCAATTTTTTATCATCTTCTCCCGGCAAGTAATGAAACCAACTCCGGTGAGACACCTCTCATCCGTGACCACTTTCACGCTATTAAAATTATTATTCAAAGTAATAAATTACCCACACACACATGCATGTGTATATGTATATGTATATATATATATATATATATATATATATATATATATATATATATATATATATATATATATATATATATATATATAATATATATATATATATATATATATATATATATATATATATATATATATATATCCGAATGGATAAAACTGATAAATTAGCAAGAATTAATTTAAAATTAAGTCCTTTCTAAAATTTCTCTTATACGTTTAAAGATATATTTTTTTTTTCATTTATGTCAATGTAAAAAATAATAATTTTGTACCAAAAGAAGCTTAGAAAACTTACCTAACCTTATTATAACAAGCGAACTTTAATTTAGCCTAATCCAACTAAATATATTTTAGATAAGTTTACAATAATTTAATAATAAACAAACACAATGAAATATATTTTTTTCGTTATGTTCAGAATAATTTTTGCGAAATTATTGCCTTATTCGGCGTGGCACGCACGGCAGAGTTCCTACTCTTTACAGGGGGACAACAGATGACACTTGTAACAGTGTTAGTAGAGTTCAGTACAGTAGTAGGTCGTCTTCACGGTCGTCAGCAATACGCCAGTTGAACTCTGGAACCACTGAACTGATCCCGTCAAAATACCACTCCGGTGTCGTGAAAAACTGACAGCTTGTTGGGTGATTTAATCACACCACATTGCATATGCGTGTGAAAATTCGCAAATACTATAAAACACCCGAGAGCTAAAACAAAAAAAAACTCCGCTAATGTCTACCACACTGAAAGCTGACCCGAAAAAAATCTGAATATACTGCAATGCACAAATTATATATGCACGGTTGTCGAGTAGTGCGCTGAGGATGACTAGCACGGTGCTGATGCTAATACGAGGTGGACTTTTCTGCCGACAAAACAGAATTAGATTTAGCGCTGGCAAATAATTTTTGCATCATGAAAATGGAATTAACTAGTCCTTAGGCGGTAATAAGAATTTTTGAGAGATTATTACTGAATATATTTGACCGGTGTGACGAGCGGGAGAGTAAATGTGAGATATAGTGTGAGTTGGGCTGAGGGAGACAGGAGTGGGGGTATAAGAGAGGATAAGAGACCGAGGGGAAAACAGAGAGGGGGGAAAAGAGAGAGAGAGAGAGAGAGAGAGAGAGAGAGAGAGAGAGAGAGAGAGAGAGAGAGAGAGAGAGAGAGAGAGAGAGAGAGAGAGAGAAGAGACTAAAGAAAAAAGTTTTCTCTAAAATCAAAAATATAAAAATAAATTTTTCTGTTAATCTTCAACCCTCCTTTATTCTCATGAA
>WNWK01000448.1:140000-155000 GCA_009830355.1 Cherax destructor
AAGCAATTCACGTTAACTGAGTCTCGACTCCTGCAACCACAAATAGGTGAGTACACACACACACACACGGGGCCAGAAGCTATGAATCGACCCCTGCAACCACAACTAGGTGAGTACACACACACACACACCACTACCACCACCACCATTTGTATCACATTAGTGGGGTAAGGCAGTTCACGTCAACTTCCATTGTTCTTCTGTTTCTGTTGGATTTGACCTTAAAATATGTAACATTTTCTTCCGTTAACGGCGTAATGAACTCACTCTACCGTTGTGCTCTTCCGTATCTTACTATAAATAACAGGTATTACCACTGACGGCCTATTATTTATTATGTAATGAAATCCAAAACAACATCGTTTTGGAATCCACGACGTCTACCGTTGATGACCGTTGACTGCGTAATCAAACAGAAAAGCTCGTTACCGTTTTAGCTTTAACAGAATGAATCAGTTTGCTCGGTATATGTAACGAAACGTGTTTGTCTTGAGTTCATTAAAAGTGAATGCGGCATACTGGACTTACTTATATTACTTAAAAGCCGCTTAAAAAAATTATGAGGCTTATGAGAGGGTGAATTAATAATGCTAAGTATACTATTACCATTACTACTACTTCTACTACTACTACTACTACTACTACTACTGCTACTACTACTACTACTACTACTACTACTACTACTACTACTACTACTACTACTACTACTACTACTACTACTACTACTACTACTACTACTACTACTACTACTACTACTACTACTACTACTACTACTACTACTTCTACTACTACTACTACTTCTACTATTACTACTACTACTACTACTAATAGTAATAATATTAATAATAATACTTTTAAGGCATTTCGAATATCTAGGCATCATAAAGGCTACATCAGTCAAGAATATTTTCAACTCTAAAACATAAATAAACTTAACTCTCTTTGTATATCCAATGAGAGATATTCATTTCAGGATGTATATTTATATTACGTACATCCTTTCTCCACCACTAATGTATTCACTGACGAGCTCGTATATCTACAACGTAAGATGTATTACTACTATGAAGATATTTTTTTAATAGACCTGTTGTGATCTACAAATATGTCATATATTTGCCTCAGAATTCCTATGTGTTTCTGGGAAATTGCAAAGGTTTTATTTCCAGTTAAAAATTTCAGTTTCAACTCAGAATACTCAAACTTTTCTTCAAGCCTAGAGAAGTATACTGCTAGAAATGTCCACTTCACTTCAAATTCGTATATAGAAGTCAAAATCCATTTCGGATTTATATATAAAAGTCAAAATCAACTTCAAATTCTTATAAACATTTCAAAACCCTCTTGAAATTCATATAAACACTTCAAAATCTACTTCAAATTCTTATAATCTCTTGAAAATCAACACCGTCAATGCTCCATTACTGCTTTGTTTTTCTTATATTTGCTGCATTATTAACCCCCAAATCCTAAATTTAGTTCTTATCTCCATCATGAAGGTCGTATCTCTGTTATATAGGTCGTATCTCTACTATAACAGAGCCTGAAACATATATAATGACTTGTGGGAAGCAAGGAATACGAAGATAGCTTTTCATGTCGTTGCAAATTGCAGAGACATGGGCGTTTTGCAAGGAGCGGAGACCTGGACTTTGCAGGAAGTGGAGATCTGGAAGCATTGCAAGGAACAGAGATTCAGACACATTGTCAAGAGCAGAGACCTGAATGCTTTGCAAGCAGTTGAAGCCTGGAAGCTTGGCAAGGAGTGGAGACCTGGATAAATTGTCAGTAGCGGAGACCTAAATGTTTTGCAAGGAAGAGAAACCTACAAATATTGCCAGTAGCGGAGACCTGGACGCGGCTGAAGTAGTGATCTCCTCCAGTGGTGTTCACGTGTTTGGAAGCCACCGAAATTTTTTCTTTATAAAAAGAAAATTACTGGAACCTTAGCAAATTAGCAAATAAATACATTACCTGCTTTTGATATGCTTTTGCATAGGAAAGACATAACAAGAAGGTTAAACATATTATATAGAAAGCCGCTTGTTATGCAGAACATTTCGGGCAAATTAGGTCAGTTTTGTCCCAGGATGCGACTCACACCAGTCGACTAACACCCAGGTACCCATTTTACTGATGGGTGAACATGGACAACTGGTGTAAGGAAACACGCCGGGAATCGAACCTGGACCATTACTCTTAAGTTTACAGAAATACACATTTTTCGGCAAGAAGTTCAGCACATGTCCTATTAAAATACTCAGGCACTTTTTTTTATTTTAAGTATGGATACTTGTTCTGAAGATTTCTTCGTCTTCAGATTATTGTTACTTAGTACTTTCGTATGTTTACTACATAGTATACCTGGTTCCTCTTTTATTAGCATTCCAGGTACCACCACCGTTGATAAAACCTTCATTATACCTCCATTTCTTCACTGTGCTTGCATAGAAATGATCAAAACATCGTGTTATTGTGCTTGTATAGCTACACACGATCAAGCAGAAAAACACCGGTAGCACTGTAATTTATTTTGCTTTAATTGCTGTCTTTATTTTCAATTCTTGCTGTATTTTCTACAGTTCGCAACCAACGATCCGTGTAAAGGGAGAACAGGTAAATAACGAGCAGTATTTGATCATCAACTGTTTGTTTACAAAAGTCGCTGCTGCTTCTCGTTGTGATTGTATGGACGCAGAACTTATCAGATCATGACAAAATGTCCAGTTTGCTGTGGAAAGTTCTAAATCTTGGACGTTTCATTACTCATATATAAATATTGCAGATAGTATCTTAAGACCCTCAACCCAGCACTGTCGGTTACAGTACGCTTTCGTAAAAAAAAAAAACTGAACAGGACAGTGATCGTAAATGCATCTTATCTCTCTCATCCCATGGCTCTCATTAAAAGTCTTACGGAACCTTAACATGTTTTTGCGGGACAAAGTTTAAAAACCAAAGATCTAGAGTCTAGATCTTTGGTTTTTAAGGTATTATGTAATAAAATTATTATAAATAAAAGTATTGTGTAATAAAAGCATTATGTATTAAAAGCATTATGTAATAAAAGTATTTGCCATGTGGTATAAAAACAAAAATCTGGTGTTTAATGACTGTCCTGCAAAATCCGCCTCCACATCCGCATCCGCCCGGATGTCAAGATGTGACATCCGTAATCCGCATCCGCATCCGTATTTTATTGTAAACAGATATCCGCATCCGCATCCGCATTTTACGAAAGTGTATCCGCATGCATTCGATCCCATTACAGCAGATATCGCATCGCATAAAATAAGTAAGTAAGACATCCGTATACACATCCGCATACCGGATATCTAAATTTTTCACATCCGATACATCCCTAATCAAGACACTAGGTTTGGAGAGAGAATGGGGGCTAAGCATGCAACTATCCACATAAATACTGACTCTCAAAGAGTTGTCAATCATTCTACTTTCATTCTTGCCAATGACTTTTTTTGTGTTGGGTTTTAGGATCCTTTTGTTTAACCAGTTTTGGGGTTCGTTTAAAAGTCTTATAGTTATAGGTCCTTATATGGATATTATCTACCTGTGTCAGCTGTGATGATGAATGGTTGTTTCAGTAATCACGATCCAGAGCCCATCATATAAAAATAAGGGTAATGATAGTACTCGAAATTATCGTGGACGTGACGTATTATATTTCTATTTATTTTTATTACTAAAACATTAAAGACAGTCGATACCATAAAAGTAATTATTATAAGTAGTTGTTTACGAGTCGCCATTTTAAAACAACTGTCGCACCAAGAGGGAGGTTCATGCAGGTCTGAGCAGCTCTTTCTTACGCTCTCTGCCATCTAGTTGCAGAACGTGCTACGATCGTTCTCTTGCTTACGCTCTCTGCCATCTAGTTGCAGAACGTGCTACGATCGTTTTCTGACTTTAATTATATGTGGTTAAATATACATTTTTGTAGATTTATGTGACCTTAGCAAGCTAAATAAACCTAAATGAAAATTAGACACATATGCAACATCTGGGTATCTTCACTGCAGACGTGTCGCCATCCAGTGGCTTTATCAATATAGATTCAAGGACATGACTGGGAGACAGAAGAACTATATACAATAGATAAGGTAATTAGTCCCTCACCAACTCAAAGACTGAGGGACTGATTACCTCATCTTTTGTATATAGTTCTTCTGTCTTCCAATTATGTCCTAGAATTTGTATTGATAAAGCCACTGGATGGCGAAACGTCTACAATAAAGATACCCAGATGTTGCATATGTGTCTAATTTTCATCTTGTCGGTATTGTATACATTTATATATAAAATAACCTAACTTAAACTACCTTAACCTATCGCAACTTAGGCTAACCTAACCATACTAAACTTACTCTAACCAAACACTACCGAATCTAACCCACTGTAGCCTACCCTAATCTAATGCAATCTTGCCTAACCTAGTATGTCATTTCATTCAACTATATTCCACCATGTTACTCAAAGAAGCTTTTGAGTACTGGACACAGGGAGTCTGACTCTCCTCCAGAAGGTAGTAAACCGCTTGTGGAAGTGTGGATAAGACCTCGTGCCCCTAGAACTGCCATTTAAACCTCCTGTGGAAACTATTTTTCATTTTCGTAAGAATTGCTGTGAAAGCCTAATTAGGGCCTCGAGCTTCTATTAATCTCTCTCTTGAACCTGAAGAAGTATGGTTAAGGTCTCATGCCTGTATAAACTGGCCTCTTTAAACCCTGATAACATTAACCATGGATAATACAAAGACAGATCAAGGCTGTGTTAGGACAGCGTTTCGCTGAAGAACTACATGGGAGTAGATGGGAAAGACAGACAGTAGAGAATCTGCAAATCCACACTGACGCTGAGACGACATATCTAATGTGCTTCTATATAGATTAAGGACTGAGACTTGGGTAACTTTATTGTGGAAGCGTTTCGTCACAGTGGCTTCCTCAGTCCAATACAGAGAAGAATGGATATATCGATATATCATTCCAGACCATGGAGTTGAACTCGTCTCCAGGCTGAGGGACTGACCACCTCAAATACTTTTTCTCCAAGGTTGATGGACTGATTACATCATCTTCATTTCACTACTACAACTACTCCCTTTGTATTTGACTGAAGAGGCCTACTGTGTAGGCGAAACGTTTCAACAATAAAGATACCTAACTGTTGCACATGTGTCTAAATCATCAGCTTGTCGCAATTTTATACCATTTTCAACAAAACTTTCAGACTGCTTGACAGTGCTCTAGGACCCTCAAACAGCTCTACTTAGAGCGAAACATTTGTAAATATTGGGACTTGCATCATATATCAGCGCCAGGGTAAAGAGATGTATTAACGTTTGACCTCGTAAATTGAAAGTTACTTCTATTTTCTTGGATCAAGAGCTCTTCAGCAACATCAAAGCGCCCCCACAGAAGAAGTCTCCCTTAGGGATGTCAACAGAAAAAAATCATGTTGCAAAATTAATGGTTTAAAAAATTCAGAGTAGTCAATCTTGCCTCCAACTTTGTGTTGACTCAATCTTTCTACCTATCATTTGTAGTGATCCACCAGAAGCTAAACTCACAGCTAATGCCCAGTTTGCACATACTTTGAGAAGTTTTTGAATGCAGCTAATGACATAGAGGGAAGGAAGGAGAGAGGAGCCGGAAGGGAGGAGAGAGGAAGTGTGTTAGTTTACTCAGAAAGTTGGCTGAAGGGAATAAAAGAGGATGTGGGGGTGACAGCAGGGTGAGTTAAGGATGTGGGGGTGATAGCAGGGTGAGTGAAGGATGTGGGGGTGATAGCAGGGTGAGTGAAGGATGTGGGGGTGACAGCAGGGTGAGTTAAGGATGTGGGGGTGACAGCAGGGTGAGTTAAGGATGTGGGGGTGACAGCAGGGTGAGTTAAGGATGTGGGGGTGATAGCAGGGTGAGTTAAGGATGTGGGGGTGACAGCAGGGTGAGTTAAGGATGTGGGGGTGACAGCAGAGTGAGTTAAGGATGTGGGGGTGCCAGCAGGGTGAGTTAAGGATGTGGGGGTGAGTTGCGTCATAACAACCACAACCATAAGAATAACCATAACCACAATAACATTAATATCAACAACTATAACAACAATAACAATCACCACCTTCACCACCAACACCACCACCAACATCAACAACACCAACAGAACGCTACCACCACTACCACCAACACCAACAACACCCCCAGCACCACCACCACCACCACCACCAACAACAACACAACTAACATCACCATCACCACCACCACTACCATCACCACCAACACTACAACCACCACCACGGCCGCCGCCGCCGTTACCTCCACCCGAAACACAAGACCAACAGCGTCATAAAACATAACACCAACACCGTCACACAACACAGCACCAACACCGTCACACAACACAACACCAACACCGTCACACTACATAACACCAACACCGTCACACAACACAAAACTAACACCGTCACACAACACAACACCAACACCGTCACACTACACAACACCAACACCGTCACACTACATAACACCAATACCGTCACACAACACAACACCAACACCGTCACACTACATAACACAAACACCATCACACTACATAACACCAACACCGTCACACAACAAAACACCAACACCGTCACACTACATAACACCAATACCGTCACACAACACAACACCAACACCATCACACTACATAACACCAACACCGTCACACAACAAAACACCAACACCGTCACACTACATAACACCAATACCGTCACACAACACAACACCAACACTATCACACTACATAACACCAACACCGTCACACAACAAAACACCAACACCGTCACACTAAAAACACATCGTCACACAAACACCAACACTGTCACACTACATAACACCAATCACCGTCACACAACAAACACAACACCATACACTACATAACACCAACACCTCACACTACATAACACCAACACCGTCACACAACATAACACCAACACCTCACACTACATAACACCAACACCGTCACACAACACAACAACACCAACACCGTCACACTACATAACACCAATACCGTCACACAACACAACACCAACACCGTCCACACTACCACTACAACACCAACACCGTCACACTACACTCAACACACACCAACTACCGTCACACAACATAACACCAACACCGTTACACTACATAACACCAATACCGTCACACAACATAACACCAACACCGTCACACTACATAGCACCAACACCGTCACACAACACAACACCAACACCGTCACACTACATAACACCAACACCGTCACACTACATAACACCAACACCGTCACACTACATAACACCAACACCGTCACCTACATAACACCAACACCGTCACACTACATAACACCAATACCGTCACACAACATAACACCAACACCGTCACACTACATAACACCAATACCGTCACACAACATAACACCAACACCGTCACACTACATAACACCAATACCGTCACACAACACAACACCAACACCATCACACTACATAACACCAACACCGTCACACTACATAACACTAATACCGTCACACAACATAACACCAACACCGTCACACTACATAACACCAACACCGTCACACTACATAACACCAATACCGTCACACAACATAACACCAACACCGTCACACTACATAACACCAATACCGTCACACAACACAACACCAACACCATCACACTACATAGCACCAACACCGTCACACTACATAACACCAACACCGTCACACAACATAACACCAACACCGTCACTCTACATAACACCAACACCGTCACACAACATATCACTATCTCTCTCAGTCACTGATAACATCTCTCTCGGCCACTGACAACATCTTTCTCAGTCACTGCCAACATCTTTCTCAGTCACTGCCAACATCTTTCTCAGTCACTGCCAACATTTATCTCAGTCACTGTTAACATCTGTTAACATCTCTCTCAGTCACTGCCAACATCTTTCTCAGTCACAGCCACCATCTTTCTCAGTCACTGCCAACATCTCTCTCAGTCACTGCCAACATCTTTCTCAGTCACTGCCAACATCTCTCTCAGTCATTGCCAACATCACTCTCAGGCACTGCGTGCCTCTCTCTCTGTTACTGCCAACATCTCTCTCAGTCACTGCCAGCATCTCTGTCACTGCCAACATATTTTTCAGTCACAGCCAACATCTCTCTCAGTCACAGACAACATCTCTCTCAGTCACAGACAACATCTCTCTCAGTCATTGCCAACATCACTCTCAGTCACTGCCAACATCTCTCTCAGTCATTGCCAACATCACTCACAGGCACTGCGTGCCTCTCTCTCTCTGTTACTGCCAACATCTCTCTCTCAGTCACTGCCAGCATCTCTCTGTCACTGCCAACATATTTTTCAGTCACAGCTAACATCTCTCTCAGTCACAGACAACATCTCTCTCAGTCACTGCCAACATCTCTCTCAGTCACTGCCAACATTTCTCTCAGTCACTCCCAACATTTCTCTCAGTTACTGCCTGCATTTCTCTTATTCACTACATCTCCCTCAGTCACTACAACATCTCCCTCAGTCACTACAACATCTCCCTCAGTCACTACAACATTTCCCTCAGTCACTACAACATCTCCCTCAGTCACTACAACATTTCCCTCAGTCACTACAACATTTCCCTCAGTCACTACAACATCTCCCTCAGTCACTACAACATATCCCTCAGTCACTACAACATTTCCCTCAGTCACTACAACATCTCCCTCAGTCACTACTTACTGGAAACTCTACAAATGGATGTGGAGAAGCTGTAGATTAGGTTCGCCAAGTGGCTACTAGAATTTATCCCCAAGAAATACAAAGTTATGAAAACAGGAGAAGGACAAAGGCGTCCAGAAACAGTACAGGATCGCGGGACAAAGGCTGCAAACCTCCCTGAAAGAGAAGGACCCCGGGGTGAGCACAGCTCAGAGCATGTCGCTGAGGCACATATCAACCAAATAACCGCTGCAGCAAACACGAGACTGGAAATTTTTTAGGGTATATTTCAGGAACATAAACAGGGAGAGATTCACGATATGCACGACATATATCAGGACCATCTTGGAGTACGCAGCGCCAGTGTAAAACCTGCATCTGGTTCACTCAGCTAGGAGAGAGTGAAACCAACAACGGCCAGCAGAAGGGCCAGAAGCCGAGACTCGACGCCTGTAGCCAAAATTAGGTAGGTAAACACACATACAACACAGGATCAAACCCCAGCATTTACCTGACATTGGGAGTCGATGGAAGAGTTTATGGAGCATCAGCGACCTGGCACCACCTAAACTCACTCTTATTGTAAATATCGAAAAATGTTAAAGGCAACGTGTATTTTCTTCTCTGTTTTCTTGTCAGACGTCTGTTGAGGGAGGGATGAAGGGAGGGGAAGGATAGAGGAAGGGGAAGGATAGAGGGCGGGGAAGGATGAAGGGAGGGAAGGATAGAGGGAGGGGAAAAGATAGAGGGTGGGGAAAAAAAGGTCTAGCGAAGGAGGAGGGGGTAGGATAGAGGGAGGAGTAGGATAGAGGGAGGGTAGGATAGGGGGAGGGGTAGGATAGAGGGAGGGGTAGGATAGAGGGAGGGGTAGGATAGAGGGAGGGGTAGGATAGAGGGAGGGGTAGGATAGAGGGAGGGGTAGGATAGAGGGAGGGGTAGGATAGAGGGAGGGGTAGGATAGAGGGAGGGTAGGATAGAGGAGGGTAGGATAGAGGGAGGGGTAGGATAGAGGGAGGGTAGGATAGAGGGAGGGTAGGATAGAGGGAGGGGTAGGATTGAGGGAGGGGTAGGATAGAGGGAGGGGTAGGATAGTGGGAGGGGATAGATGGAGGGGTAGGATAGAGGGAGGGGGAAGGATGAAAAGAGGGAAAAAGCGAAGACAGAAAGGGAAGAACAGGTGGAAAGGAAGTAAAGGAGAGGGATGAAAGGGGAGGGAAGGTAAGAGGGAGAGAGGAGATAAAGGGGAAGAGGAAATGTAAAGGGGAAGAAGGAAGAAAAAGAGTAAGGAAGGAGAGAGGGAAAGGAAGGAGAGGGAGAAGGGAAAGAGATGAGAGGAGGAAAGAGGGTAGTGAAGGAGTTGGGGAAGGAAGAGGGAATGAGTGGTGGGTAGTGGAGGTAAGGGGATTAAAGTGAAGAAGTGAATCAAGAGGAAGGAGAGGGGTGAGGGGGAACGGGAGGGAGGGGGGAGAGGGGTGAGGAGGGGAGGAAAGATAAGTAGGAAGGGATGGGTGAGGAAACAGAGGGAGGATGGGTAGGGTGAAGGAAAGATTGAAAGGAGAGGAAGGGTAATGGAAGTAGTAGGAGGGGGTGAAGGTAGGGGAAGGATAGGGAGAAGGGGGAGGGGAAGGAGAGGGTGGAGTGGAGGGGAGGGAAATTAGAGGGTGGTGGGGGATGGGAGGGGATGGACAGGGTGGAGGGGAGGGGGGCACAACAGAACAACATTAGCTACAATAATTGGCCACTCAGGAAGATTCTCCAATCAAAACACAACAAATATTGGCTTTTATGATCAATCAGGACACCAACATGAACGTTGTTATGAACGGCCACTCAGGTCAGCGGTTGCTACACTAACAGACCCGCTAGGACAATCAGAACAATAACACTGACGCCATTGTCTTCCCAATCTGAATAACTCTGATTGCGACGATTGGTCAGTCAAGACAACGAAGAACTAACGGGAGCCGGACTCACTGATAAACAACTCTCAAGGCAAAGCCACCAAGACAAAGCTATCAAGACAAAGCCACCAAGACAAAGCTATCAAGAAAAAGCCACCAAGGTAAAGCCACCAAGACAAAGCTTTCAAGACAAAGCCACCAAGACAAAGCCACCAAGATAAAGCCACCAAGACAAAGCCACCAAGACAAAGCTATGAAGACAAAGCCACCAAGACAAAGTTTACAAAGCAAGGCAAAGACAAAGCTATTAAGGCAAAAGGGAAGTAGGAGACACAAAAAGAGGAGACACAAAAACACGTCAGTGGAAGCAGAGACGAAGAGTGACGACAAATTCGACCCATCACCAACACAATATCAATGAGGAACAAGGTATTCACGTGGGAAGAGGCAAACCCGGCAGGATCATCACGGCGCCTGAGGAATGGGAAGGGTCGAGGATAATCAGGTTTCGTGCGAGGATCGGGAGGGGAAAGGCTCCAGGTCCTTAAATCAAGAGGCCTTTAGAGACATCAATGCATCCTTCCTGCCTCCTTTTAGTTAAATATTACGATCCAGAGCTATTCCTTAGCATTTAAACCCTTCATTAGTATTCAGTGGTTAATTATATGGCAAGGTAACACTAGACTGGAAACTAACATATGTTTCATTCCCTCTCAATTATCAACCCATCAGTTTAACACCAATCGTAGGTTAAAAGAGACTGATAATAGGAACATGACTGACTTTTCTAAAACGTAACTTAAACGGAAATCAACAGAGGTTTTCCATCAGAAGATCATGTCTGACTAACTTGTTAAATTTTTTTATTATATATGCATAAACGAAAGTCCAAACCGATGAATTGCAATTAGATTTCTGAAAGGCATTCGACAAGATACCCCAACGAAGGTTACTGATCAAAATAAAGCTCGTCTTCTACAGAAAACTAACTTCATGAATGGAAAGAGTGCTAAAAGGAGAGGTGTCTGAGTGATTTGGTGTAAGTAGAGCAGATCCTCAGTCGTCGGTTTTTAGTCCAGTCTTCTTTACAGTGTACATAAATGATCTTCAGATGGGGGATTAACATCTAAGATAGAAAAAATTGCAAATAACAAAAAATTTGGGAAAAATACAGAATCAACAGCAGACTGATCTGTGATCTGGACAGGTTGGCGCTGTGGTCGCGACGTGGGAGATGGGTTTCAGCGGAGACAAGTGGTCATAGCAGTCTCAAACATGCGTTTAAAATGTTCGGCATTAAACAGACCGAAACAAGAGAGGAAAAGGACCTTGAAGTAGTCACAGGCAGCGACCTCATAAAGCCCCAAATAACGCGTAACTACCAGCAACAACGCCGGCAGAATTCTTGTTACTAAAAATTTCTACTACAAAATACCAGAAAATGTAGTGACTCCAGTAATACACTTTTTTACACCACATCTCGAATGTGCAGTTTAGTTCTGATGTCCAACTTACATAAAGGACGAAGGTAAACTAGAGAGAATACAGAAAAAATGTCAGTCAAGCTCCAACCACCACTGAAACAGCTGCTGTGTATAAAGGAAGACACAGCTCACTTAACCTTTTCTCTCTTAGGGAGTGTAAATAAATAGTTCTCACTCAGATCTTTAAGATATTAAATACTCTTGATACACTCAAACACAAGAGCAAATGAGTCAGTAACGAGAAACAATGGAATGAAACTTCGAATAGGAGATGCAACACGAACGAAAGCTGTAAACACTAAGACAATACTGTTATTTAAGAAAGAGCCGGACAAGCGCTTTGCAAACATATTACTCAACTAGAAACGCTGGGGCAATTTAAAATAAACGAATGCTTGATGTTTGTTCAGCAATTGCATTAAGAGGAACGGTAAACAATGATCCACCCATGTTAATAATAGCAGTAGTGGTAGAAGTAGAGGTAGCGATGGTGACTGTGGTAGACATACCAGTGGTGGGCGTCCACCTGCACCCCAGAATCGAGGCGTATAACTAGCAGTAACTAGAAGTGGAACCATTGGTTCACACAGCTTTGTGAGTGGCAGAGTAGTAACACAAGTAGTTATGGAAGGAACATGCCCATCTACTTCCATCCACTTCTATCCACTTTCATCCACGTCGATCTACTTCCATCCATTCCCATCTCTACTGTAAATTCAATGACACTTTTCAGTATTGTATGGAATATTTTGCCCACTGTTTCATGGCAGTAGTGGCCGGAGGGAGTGGATGGTGGGGAGAGAATCTTTCACTTTATTATTATCCTTGCCGCATCTGTTTACTTATTCAAGTGCAATTGTTGTAATGCAACTGCAATAAAAACAATTCATTGGGCGAAATGGCTTCTCAATATCAGCCCAATAAACCATAAGAGAAAACAACAAGCATTAGCCTGATTTTGGGGGAATTACAATGTATATATTTTGTTATCAATCCCGTATCATCACAACTAAGAGAGAGAGATAGGAAATGATGGCACCAGGGACTCTTGGCAAAACTGCAAGCACTCAGTGATTACCTTCAAGGTAGATCTCTAAGCGTAGATCTCAACGGACCAGAGTCAGCAACACATCCTATTGGTGCAAGCGTTCCACAGGGAAGTGTGCTTGGGCCATTGTTATGGAATGTCTACTTCAATGACCTTTATCTCATCCCAGAATACCATGCATATACAGAAGACTGTACTCTGACATTTACTTATGCAAGAGAAGAAATACCAGCTACTCTAAGTTATATCAATCACCATCTTACAGCTATATCAGCCTGTGGTAAACGATGGCAGGTCACATTTGCTCATGAGAAAATACAAATGATGATGGTCTCTAGGCACCATGATGGTAATGCTGGAGCAATGGTAAGAATGAATGGCAGAGTGTTGGTACTCGGTGATGAGGTTAATATCATTGGGCTTTAATTTGATTCCAAACTGACCATGAGAAACCATGTAAATCTTGCAAACAAGGCGACCAGGAAGCTTACGGCACTTCGATGTATCTCGCATCGGCTCGACAGTAGAGGTTGCAAGATTCTGTACTAGGCACAAGTACTCTCACACCTTGAGTATGCTCCACTTTCTTGGATTGCATGCACTTCGTCTAATCTGCGACTTCTTGACGGAATAGAGAACAGAGCAAGACGACCCATCTCTCACCTGGACCCTGCCTGGATGGATCTGTCATTTCAGTGGAGCCTTCAACACCGGAGGAACGTGGGTGGCCTTACTGTTATGTACAAAGCCAATATCGTCAAAGTACCACACTTGGCTCCACTCTGAGGACAGCGAGAAGTGAGCTTCTACACAACAAGACGGGCAGCAAACAGCAACTTCACTCTGACTGTACCAGTCTCCAGAACACCACTTTAACTGAGATCATTTAGTCCTAGGATGACTCGAGTCTGGAACATGTTCGTACATCATAATGATGTCAACGAAATAAAGTCAGTTGATCAATTGAAATTGCTGGCCCACAGATGTCTCCAACTTCATCCTGTTCCATATATGTATATTTCATAACAATAAAAAGGCTTTCAAATGAGCTGATGTAGGTAACAGCTCTTAGCTTGTAAATAAAGTTAAGAATTCTTACCCTAACCTTGTAAAACCCTGTGTAAGAGAGAGAGAGAGATAAAGAGGGAGAGAGAGAGAGAGAGAGAGAGAGAGAGAGAGAGAGAGAGAGAGAGAGAGAAGGAAAGAGGAGTGCTTAGAATACTATTAAAACCATGCACGTGTAGTGTTTGAAATTAACTAGGTGGGTGTTGGAATGTGAGTGGGTGGGTGTTAGTGTGAGTGGGTGGGTGTTAGTGTGAGTGGGTGGGTGTTAGTGTGAGTGGGTGGGTGTTAGTGTGAGTGGGTGGGTGTTAGTGTGAGTGGGTGGGTGTTAGTGTGAGTGGGTGGGTGTTAGTGTGAGTGGGTGGGTGTTAGTGTGAGTGGGTGGGTGTTAGTGTGAGTGGGTGGGTGTTAGTGTGAGTGGGTGGGTGTTAGTGTGAGTGGGTGGGTGTTAGTGTGAGTGGGTGGGTGTGAGCGTGAATGGGCGGGTGGGAGTGTTGGTGGGCGTGAGTGAGCTTCTCAAAACAGTCTTGGTTCTTATCCACACGTCATTACCTGAGGGGACACTCCTCTCTCTGCTATCTTCACTCACCTATTTCCTCTAGCAATACTGGAACGGGTCACGTCCATTCATCCCATACCTCCCATTCCTCATTTTCACCATGATTACTTTCAGCTTTCATTAACGTTCCACGGCAGAGATGAAGCTGGAGTATATCTTCTTTATTTTGGTATAATTTACACTGAAGCTA
>WNWK01000448.1:157500-160000 GCA_009830355.1 Cherax destructor
ATATATATATATATAATATATATATATATATAAATATATATATATGTATGTATGTATATTAGTGTGGCAGGCTCTGAACTAATTTCATTCTTCTCTCATGTTATTGCTTAAATTCCACTTGTTCGTGGTTGCATTAATATGTGGACTGCTTGTGAAGGCTGGTATATGAAACAGGCGTAGAATGAAATTAGTTCCGAGTTTGCCACACCAATGTATGTCCTCGCATCATGAAATATACATAGTTCCGCAAGTTACATGATGTTTGTAGGATTGTTTGGTCCATTGGTTAACATCGTTGTGAATTTTGACTGCTTCCCACGAGGCGGGCTAAAACAACACGGGTTCGAGCCCCGGCTAGCCGCAATCTGTTATTGTTTAAATACCACCGAGGTTGCATTAGTTATGAGAGTATAAGGTTGATGATGGGATACATGGAAAATGGAAGCTGCAAGTAAGAGAGAGGTGAAGGTTTATAAACTAAAGGAGAGAAAGAGAGATAGAGAGAGAGAGAGAGAAAGCGAGAGAGCTCACTCTAAGTCGTAATGAACGGTTGTGTTAATGAGTAATCAGAAATGTGGACGGGAGGCTCGAACCGTAGTCCCGATATTAACATGTCCAGTGCTTTAACGCTAACTACGGGTCTTCTAATGTGAACGGTTCACAGAAGGCACTACTGTGTCCTGTCTGTGTCAGTGCCTACCATCTGTGACCCAACTGTCCTTTCTCACAGACACAGTAGTTTTCACAGCAACTCTTTTCTCATCTCTCTCAATGCCACAGTCATAGACTGTGGCTCTGGTATTTAAACGAGAAAATTAAACACCACCTCTCCTGCCTTCGGCAGACCGAACCAATCCTTATTACTATTTTATTAAGTTAGAGTTAGTGTATTTATTATAGAATTGTGGGTGATATAAGACTTGGTAATTGATACCAACGGGACATGTGATGAGATGGAATGAGACACAACTCGTCCTCACCCAACATGGTCCTAGACGCCGACGGGGGTCAGAGGCCTCACTAATCGCCGTCACCGACACCGTACAACGTAATACTGGAGTGCTACAAAATTTAAGAAACCAATGGCATACATTATACTCGACCAGACATCCTGCCTCAAAACACAGGAATCACGTTACCTCATGGGCTACCTGACGCCATACCAACAAAACCCTCCCCACATATTCATCATGTCACTACATGTCACTCACACCTCACTTACAGACTATATATGTCGTTACATTCGACCTTATTATGTTGGAAGTGAACAAGGTCCCAATACCAAGACATATTCTTAAATGTTCCAGTGTTTGTTTACCTGTCTCGTACACAACACTGGGTTATGCTAAATAAGGTAGAAAATATAGGATCATCCTCGCAGGCCGATGTATGGCTGCAAGTAATTAGTGGGCAAATTTATGTGTTTTCTAATTACCTTGGCTCATTAAATCCCTCTTGAAAAATTTATTTTGTTTCTAATTTATAAGATAAAGCTGAATGAAGCCACGGGGCTCTTTACATTAAAATATTTTTTTTCCCTCTTTCCCCTCTCTTATCTGCCAAGGGTAAAAAAAAAAAAACCTTGATTAAGCCAGAGTAAGAGTATCAGAATCTTTTACGCCAAGGAAAACCCTCTTACGTGTAAGTCATTGCGAGGCGAGGTGTTGGATCCTTCGTGCAGGTGCAACAACACCCTCTTGTCTTATATATATATATATATATATATATATATATATATATATATATATATATATATATATATATATATATATATATATATATATATATATAATTTAATTTGGCCTAATCCAGTTAAATATATTTTAGAAAAGTTTACAATAATTTAAAAATAAACATAATGAAATATATTTTTTTTTCATTAGGTTCAGAATGATTTTTTGCGAAAATATTGCATACACAAATTTTCGCTTGCTTTATTCGGTACATAAAGCCCACTGTGTGGGCGAAACGTTGTCAATAAAGGACCGCATTATACTGCATTTCTGTTTATTTTCCCATCATGTCGGTATTTTATACCATTTATCTCCAAAAAGTCTAATTCTCTGTTTATTAATGTGAAAGATTTTAACCATCCAATTGATTTTCAAAAGGCCGAGAAAGTTATCAAACAGGTCCATGGATAAGAGAAATATAATTAAATCAAGCTTTATAACAAAATGGTTTTGATTTTAATGTGAATAATGGTTTAGGATTATACAAATTAGATTCATTTATAATCAATAAAATTTGGGAAGAATTTAAGGAATGTTTGACAAGTCCTTGACCATCCCACCCATCATAATGCTTAATATAGCTTAATATAGCTTATGTACTATGAGAAATCACTTAAGCGCTTGGAATTTCACTATTTTTGTTTTCTCAGTGGTTGTTCTGCATATTGTGATATCACCTGTTTACTGTGATAAACTCTCATGGGAGATAAACAGGAGAAGTTAACCATCAGAGGAAGAAAGCAGGAAAGATCAACCCTCAATAAATC
>WNWK01000448.1:165000-222500 GCA_009830355.1 Cherax destructor
GCCTGAGTGTGTCAAACTGAGCCTGAGTGTGTCAAACAGTGAGCCAGAGTGTGTCAAACAGTGAGCTTGAGTGTGTCAAACAGTGAGCCAGAGTGTGTCAAACAGTGAGCTTGAGTGTGTCAAACAGTGAGCTTAAGTGTGTCAAACAGTGAGCTTGAGTGTGTCAAACAGTGAGCTTGAGTGTGTCAAACAGTGAGCTTGAGTGTGTCAAACAGTGAGCTTGAGTGTGTCAAACAGTGAGCTTGAGTGTGTCAAACAGTGAGCCTGAGTGTGTCAAACAGTGAGCCAGAGTGTGTCAAACAGTGAGCCTGAGTGTGTCAAACAGTGAGCCTGAGTGTGTCAAACAGTGAGCCTGAGTGTGTCAAACAGTGAGCGTGAGTGTGTCAAACAGTGAGCCTGATTGTGTCAAACAGTGAGCTTGAGTGTGTCAAACAGTGAGCTTGAGTGTGTCAAACAGTGAGTCTGAGTGTGTCAAACAGTGAACCTGAGTGTCAAACAGTGAGCCTGAGTGTCAAACAGTGAGTCTGAGTGTCAAACAGTGAGCCTGAGTGTGTCAAACAGTGAGCTTGAGTGTCAAACAGTGAGCCTGAGTGTGTCAAACAGTGAGCCTGAGTGTCAAACAGTGAGTCTGAGTGTCAAAAAGTGAGCCTGAGTGTCAAACAGTGAGCCTGAGTGTGTCAAACAGTGAGCCTGAGTGTCAAACAGTGAGCCTGAGTGTCAAACAGTGAGCCTGAGTGTGTCAAACAGTGAGCTTGAGTGTGTCAAACAGTGAGCCTGAGTGTCAAACAGTGAGACTGAGTGTGTCAAACAGTGAGCTTGAGTGTGTCAAACAGTGAGCCTGAGTGTGTCAAACAGTGAGCCTGAGTGTCAAACAGTGAGCCTGAGTGTCAAACAGTGAGCCTGAGTGTGTCAAACAGTGAGCTTGAGTGTGTCAAACAGTGAGCCTGAGTGTCAAACAGTGAGACTGAGTGTGTCAAACAGTGAGCCTGAGTGTGTCAAACAATGGTGTCAAATAATTTAAAATCTCAGACACCTCTGATAACACGGCGTTACATCACAGATTTAGAGACCGAAGATCTCTGTTACAAAGATAACTCTGCGTTACATTAAAGAATTAAAGATTTAGGATCCATGATAGCATGATAGCTCTTTGTATAAAGAAGTTATAGTCTGGATATCTCTGCTGGCATGATAACTCTGTGTATTATCACTGAAGTTATAAATGGAGGATCTCTCACAACACTTTAACTCAGTGTTATATCAAGAGTTACAGGCACAAGATCACTGATAACATGATAGCTCCCGTACACGTCAAAGAGTTCCAGTGAGAATTAACTCATTTACTCAACACAGATAAACGCCGAATTATTTAAGACTAATTAGGTAGGGAAGAGTGTCTTACATATTCCCTTACTTAGGTAGGGGAGGTTGTCTTACTTAGTCCCTTAATTGCAATTAAGTGGCTATTTAAGACACCCTTCCCTACGTAATTAAGGGACTATATAAGACACCCTTCCCTAACCTGTTAATGGAATATGCAAGACACTTTTCCCTACCTAATTAAGGTACTGTATAAGACAGCCGCCCCTGCCTAATTAAGGGACTATGAAAGACAACCTCCCCTACCTAATTAAGGGACTATGTAAGACAACCCCTGCCTAATTAAAAGATTATATAAGACACTTTCCCCTACCTAATTAAGGGACTATATAGGACAGCCTCCCCTGCCTAATTTTCAACTCCCTCCCTTTTGCAGTTAAGGTCCCCACTACCCTTTTTCCTTACCCCTTATCCAGTGGGCGTTTACACTGACCCAGGTGGTGATTAAAATGATTCAGGTGGTAAGATAGACCAGTTGGTGACTAAGATGAACCAGATGGTGTGTAAGATAAACCAGGTGGTGTGTAAGATGAACCAGATGGTGTCTAAGATAACCCATACGTTGTCTAAGATGAACAAGGTGGTGACTAAAATGAATCAGGTAGTGAGTAAAATGAAGCAAGTAGTGACTAAAATGAGCCAGTTGGTGAGTAAAACGAACCAGTTGGTGAGTAAAACGAACCAGTTGGTGAGTAAAACGAACCAGTTGGTGAGTAAAATGAACCACGTGTGACTAAAAAGAACCAGATGATACTAAAATGAATCAGGTGTTACTAAAATGAACCAGATGGTACTAAATGAACCAGATGGTACTAAAATAAACCAGATGGTACTAAAATGAACCAGATGGTACTAAAATGAACCAATTGGTACTAAAATGAACCAGGTGTTACTAAAATGAACCAGGTGGTACTAAAATGAACCAAATGGTACTAAAATGAACCAAGTGATACTAAAATGAACCAGGTGGTACTAAAATGAACCAGATGGTACTAAAATGAACCAGATGGTACTAAAATAAACCAGATGGTACTAAAATGAACCAGATGGTACTAAAATGAACAATTTGGTACTAAAATGAACCAGGTGTTACTAAAATTAACCAGCTGGTACTAAAATGAACCAGATGGTACTAAAATGAACCAAGTGATACTAAAATGAACCAGGTGGTACTAAAATGAACCAGATGGTACTAAAATGAACCAGATGGTACTAAAATAAACCAGATGGTACTAAAATGAACCAGGTGGTACTAACATGAGCCAGTTTGTACTAAAATGAACCAGATGGTACTAAAATGAACCAGGTGGTACTAAAATGAACCAGGTGGTACTAAAATGAACCAGGTGGTACTAAAATGAGCCAGTTTGTACTAAAATGAACCAGATGGCACTAAAATGAACCAGGTGGTACTAAAATGAACCAGATGGTGACTAAAATGAACCAGATGGTGACTAAAATGAACCAGGTGGTGACTAAAATGAACCAAGTAGTGACTAAAATAAACCAGGTGGTGACTAAAATGAAGCAGATGGTGACTAAAATGAACCAGATGGTGACTAAAATGAACCATCCAAGGAAGAACCTTAAAGTCGGTTTAGGACATATTTCACTCCCTTTCTTTCCTTCCCATTTCACTCCCTCCCTCTTCTTTCTGCCTGTTCTCACCACTCATATTTCTTCACGTCTTCTCCTGTATCCCCTTTCCTCACTTCCTCCCACTATCACCCTAACTCCCTAAAACTTTTCCTCCCACTCCTTCCCTCCCACTCCTTCCCTCTCACTCCTTCCCTCCCACTCCTTCCCTCCCACTCCTACCCTCCCACTCCTTCCCTCCCACTCCTTCCCTCCCTCTGCCTTCGTGAGTGGCTTCCCAATAAAGTGTCAGACGTTAAAATAAGTAATATCTCAGATCAGCAGGAGCACCCTACCTCACCCACCGTGTGTGTGTGTGTGTGTGTGTGTGTGTGTGTGTGTGTGTGTGTGTGTGTGTGTGTGTGTAAGTGAGAGAGAGTGTGTGTGTGTGTGTGTGTGTGTAAGTGAGAGAGAGTGAGTGTGTGTGTGTGTGTGTGTGTGTGTAGTGAGAGAGTGTGTGTGTGTGTGTGTGTGTGTGTGTGTGTGTGTGTGTGTGTGTGTAAGTGAGTGTGAGTTTTTGAGTGTGTGTGTGTGTGTGTGTGTTCACCTAATTGTACTCACCTAATTGTGTTTGCAGGGGTCGAGACTCATCTCCTGGCCCCGCCTCTTCACTAATCGCTATTAGGTCCTCTCTCTCCCTGCTCCATGAGCTTTATCATACCTCGTCTATACGCTATGTATGGTTCCTGCCTCCACTACATCACTTGCTAGACTATTCCACTTCCAGACAACTCTGTGACTGAAGAAATACTTCCTAACATCCCTTTGACTCGTCTGAGTCTTCAACTTCCAATTGTGACCCCTTGTTTCTTCTGTCCCCTCTCTGGAACATCCTGTCTCTGTCCACCTAATCTATTCCACGCAGTATTTTGTATGTCGTTATCATGTCTCCCCTAATTCTCGTGTCCTCCAGTGTCGTCAGGCCTATTTCCTTTACCCTTTCTTCGTAGGACATTCCCCTTAGCTCCGGAACTAGTCTTGTCGCAAACCTTTGCACTTTCTCTAATTTCTTGACGTGCTTGAGCAGGTGTGGGTTCCAAACTGGTGCTGTATACTCCAGTATGGGCCTGACGTACACAGTGTACAGTGTTTAATATGAATCATTATCATTATTCAATAAAATTTACAAACTGGGATCCGTGTCCCCCTATTAGCAGCTTGAATTTTGGCTGTACTCACGACATCAAATTTTCCTTGGATAGATCCCTCCTTTTAACTAAATTACGTAAAATTCCTAGAAGAAAAAATGAAATTGCAAAGTAGGGAGACACATGTTAATCATGTGCAATGCATCATCTGCAATGCTTAGCACTAAGAAAAAGTTATCTTGCTTGTTATATTATGATGTGATGTTCCTGTGAACCAAAGATAAAAAAGTAATAATGTGAATAACAAAGTTGGAAAATAACGGGTAAGTGATGGAGGAAGGTGAAATACAGGTGAAAGCAGAAATGAATCCTTAAGTGAAAACTTGAAGTGAACTAGAGAGTGTAAAGTGAACTACAGATGAAGGTGTAAGGTACCAGGAATGTGAAAGAAACTAAAAATCATATAAAATTAAATAAAACTATGCAATAATAATAATAATAATAATAATAATAATAATAATAATAATAATAATAATAATAATAATAATTAATATTATTATTATTATTATTATTATTATTATTATTATTATTATTATTATTATTATTATTATTATTATTATTATAATAAAACGTTACTGATAATCAGGGAAGACATCAGCCATTTCTTACACAAAAAAGGTAGAGTTAGTATTGAAATGAGCTCGACCTCATGACTTTGACGACACCAGCGGTCAACCTCACTGTTATGCTTTGACTCTTCCTGATTAATGAAGGTTTCAAAACACATATATCCCTCAGTACCAGGTGGTGGTGAGTAGGTTGATCCATGGCACTGGTAAATATTTGAGTTGTTCCACAGTATCATTGTGATTAAACATGAAAGTGTGATTTAACTCGCTGTCTCAATTATCTGATACACATTTTTACTTCTGTCAACATATTTCAATTGCTCTCCAAAATTACCCGCTTCAAGCTGCTTAATCACATATCATTGCATTAACTTGTTCCTAAACCATCTTGCATTCTTTTCAATCTAGATATATCATGGTGGGCTTTCTGGACACATCATGTCTGTCCCTGACATTCACTGGTGTTGAGAATCTCTGGGTAGAGGATGAAATCTGCTCTTGCTTGGCGGACATTAATTTTTCCGTGGATAAAACCTTCCTTTTAATTGTCTCTTGCAAAATTCCTGCAGAAGATGTAAGTGCAAAATAATGGGGAAGATTATACTCGTGTACAGTGCAAACAACTGCAGTATTTTGTAGGAAAACTGTGGCTATCCAGTTCACATTTTCTTTACCTGGTGCTTCACTTCTTTACCCTCAATTCTATATCAAACAGATTTTTGCCACATCGTATTCTAACATTCAAGGACAGTGAACCAACGAAGACATTGTTCACAATCACCCATTCAATAACTCACTTGGTAAAAGTATGCAAACTTTGTACTTGGGTATCTTTACTGAGGAAACGTTTCGCCCCACAGTGGCTTCATCAGTTCTCGGTTCATCGGTTCTCTGAACCATTCATCTACATACTGTCTGACACAGCAACATCTTGGTATCTTAATACAGGGATTTCTTCGCTTGCCTAACCCTTGGGCACGACCTACTTCCACATTGGACAAATGTGACACCTCTAAGACTGCTGCACCTCTCCTGCCTACAGTATATAAGCTTCCTCTTCGCACATATGCTGTATTATATTCAAGATTGATGGACTGACAACATCGACTCAAGATTGAGGGACTGACCACCTCAAACTCCTCCTGTTCTTCACGATTCTCCTTTGTATGGACTGATGAAGCCACTGTGTGGCGAAACGTTTCCTCAATAAAGATACCCAAGTGTTGCATATGTGTCTAATTTACCAACTCGTCGGTTCTCTGAACCATTCATCTACAGATGAAAAAGTTAAGTGAACATCACTTAAAGTGAAAGACAAACAAAAGATGAAAGTGTTGAACAGGTGAAGGAGTAAAGTGAGACACAGATGCAATATAAGTGATAGAGGAAGGTGATCTGCAGGTGAAAGCAGGGAATGAACTACAAGTGAAAGTGTGAGGTAACTACTGGAGAAAGTTTAAAGTGAACTTCTGGTAAAATTGTAAAGTTAACCACAGATAAAGGTTGCAATTTACATAGAATGCAAGAAAAGCAAAAAGCCGTATAATATACATAAAAACAATAAATAATAATAATAATCATATATATTATTATTATTATCATTATATAGAATGGTAAAGCCAACGATTATCACTCATATCAAGCTATACTCAGTCAACATTACTAATAGCTTCAAGTATGACTTTATTTCTTCCTCACATAATTCTTCCTTTTTTAACTTCTGCATTACTTCCTGAGAAAGATAAAAATACTAAATAAGGAAAGAAAAATACCTGGAATCAATGGATACATCTTATTTTTTTTCTTCTCAAAAAAGGAAGAAGCTTTGAAAGATGAACTCGACCTGATCACCTTGACGACGCCAGCGTTCGACCTCACTGTCAGCCTACGAATCTTCCTGATCAATGAATATTTTAAAACGAGTATATTACTCCATTATTTAGTGGTGGCTAGAAAGTTGCTGTATGACACCAGTAAATATTTGCAATACAACTCATGTATCAATGTGATTGAGAAAGATAGCATGCCTTACCTATCTAACACACACTTTACATTCGTCTACAAATTTACCTAAATAATTTTTTCCCGATTATTCACTTCATTCACTGCTTCTTCAATACCATTGCATTAACACCTTTGTTCATAAATCATCTCGCACTCTTTACCATACAGATGTATCATACAGAACAATTTATACACGTCACACTAATCTCAGACATTCCAAGAATCTCTGGAATAGGATTGTCTCGTTTGTCACTACGAAGGTAGACAGAAAAGACACTAATATCGACTCCACCCAAGATATTATATTTTTATCTTGGACAACATTCCTACCAGAAGATGGATGACGGGAACAATGCGTCAGTTGCAATAGTTAGCACTAAGAAAAAAGTTATATTGCTTGTCATATTATATTGTAAGGTGCCTTGAGCAACAGGTAAACGAGTAAGGCGAAAAACAGATAAAGACAGAAGATAACAGATAAGTGACAGAGGAAGGTGAAATACAAGTGAAAGCAGAAATGTATCCTTAAGGGAAAACTTGAAGTGAGTTACTGTAGAAAGCTTAAAGTGAACTAGAGGAGAAAATGTAAGGTACCAAGAATGTAAAAAAAAAAAAAAAAACATATATAATTGCATAAATGAAATGCAATAATAAATATTATATAATAATAATAATAATAATAATAATAATAATAATAATAATAATAATAATAATAATAATAATAATAATAATAATAATAATAATAATAATAATAATAACAATACTAATAATAATAATAATAATAATAATAATAATAATAATAATAATAATAATAATAATAATAATAATAATAATAATAATAATGAGGATGCAAACAATAGATTAGAAAAAATGATACTGAAAATCAGGGTAGACATCAGCGAAAAAGGTCTCCAATTACAAGCGAGTTCGACCTGATGACCTAGACGACATCAGAGGTCAACTTCACTGTTATGCATTGAATTTCCCTGGTTAATAATGGTTCTAAAGCGCATATATCCCTCAGTATCAGGCAGTGGTGAGTAGGTTCATCCATGGCACTGGTAAATATTTGAGTTGTTCCACAGTATCATTGTGATTAAACTTGAGAATGTGATTTAACTCGCTGTCTCTACTATCTGATACACATTTTGCTTCCGTCAACATATTTCAGTAGCTCTCCACAATCGTCCGCTTCACACTATTTAATCCCATATCATTGCATTAACTTGTTTCTAATAAATCTGTTGTTGCTTAGAGGACATTAATTTTTCCGTGTACAAAGCCTTCCTTTTAACTGTCTTATGCAAAATTCCTTCCAGAAGATGTAAGTGCAAAATAATGGGGAAGATTATACTCGTGTACAGTGCAAACAACTGTAGTATTTTGTAGGAAAACTGTGGCTATCCAGTTCACATTTTCTTCACCTGGTGCTTCAGTTCTTTACCCTCAATTCTATATCAAGAGGCTTTTTACTACTTCGTATTCTAACATGGAAGGAAAGTGAACCAGCGAGAACATTGTATTCACAGTCACTTGGTAAAAGTATGCAAACATTGTACTTCACTTGACAGGTGAAGGAGTAAAGTGAGAAACAGGTGAATAAGGTGAATAACAAATGAAGGTGCAATATAAAGTATAAGTGACAGTGGAAGGTGATCTGCAGGTGAAAGTGTGAGGTAACTACTGGGGAAAGTTTAAAGTGAACTCTGGTAAAATTTTAAAGTGAACTACAGATAAAGGTTGCAATTTACATAAAAACAATGAATAATAATAATAATACTAATACTAATAATAATAATAATAATTAATAATAATAATAATAATAATAATAATAATAATAATAATAATAATAATAATAATAATAATAATAATAATAATAATAATAATAATAATAATAATAATAATAATAATATAATATATATTATTATTATTATTATTATTATTATTATTATTATTACGATTATCCCTCGTATCAGGCTATACTCAGTCAACGTTAGTAATAGTTCCAACCATGACTTTATTTTTTCCTCACATGATTCCTCCTTTTTAACATCTGCGTTATTTCCAGAGAAAGATAAAAATACTACATAAAGAAACAAAAATACTAGGGATCAATGGAGACATCTTAAATTTCTTCTAAAAAAAAAAAAGGCAGCTCCAAACTTAACTGTGGTCGACCTGATGAACCTGACGACGCCAGCACTCGACCTCAGTGTTAGCCAAGAATCTTCCTTGACATATTACTCCAGCATATTACTCCACTTTTAGTGGTGGCTAAAAGCTTGTTGTATGACACCATTAAATATTTGCGATTCAGTTCATGTACCAAAATGAGTGAGAGTGATAGCTATATCTTAGCTATCTGGCACAATACATTCGTCCACACATTTACCTAAATGTTTTTTCCACAATTATTCACTTCATTCACTGCTTCCTCACATACCATTGCCTTAACACCTTTGTTCCTAAACCATCTCACACTGTTTACTAAACAAATGTATCAAAGAGGACAATCTGTACACGTCACGCTAATCTCCGACACTGGTTGATGCCAAGAATCTCTGGGATAAGACTGATTCGTCTGTCAAAACGAAACGTAAACACAAGATATTAATTTTTTCTTAAACAAATCCATCCCTTTAACTAACTTACGTAACATTCCTAGCAGAAGATGGAAGTATAAAGTAGGGAGAGAAATGTTCATCATGAACAATGCATCAGTTGCAATGCTGAAAAAGTTATCTTGCTCGTCCTGTAATAATGTAAAGTTCCTTTGAACAACTTGTAAAAAAGTAAGATGAATAACAGATGAAGCTGAAAGATAACGGATAAGTGATGGAGGAATCTGAAATTCAGGTGATAGTAGAAATGTATATATCCTTAACTGAAACTCAGGTGATAGTATGTATCATTAACTGAAATTCAGGTGATAGTATGTATCATTAACTGAATTTCAGGTGATAGTAGAAATGTATATATCCTTAACTGAAATTCATGTGATAGTATGTATCATTAACTGAAATTCAGGTGATAGTATGTATCATTAACTGAAATTCAGGTGATAGTATGTATCATTAACTGAAATCGCTCATGAGAGGCTGAACACCAACGGCTGTAGTAATAACTCCAACTATTACTATTTCATCCTTAAATAATTTCTCAATTTTAACCCCTGTATTATTTCTTGAGGAAGATCAAAATATTAAAACAAAGAAAATATAATCTTCATTAACAACACAGGCAACGCAGAGAAGAAATCTACGGATGATAAATGAGCTTGACCGATGATCCTGGCGACACCGATGATCCTGTTGACACCGATGATCCTGGCGACACCGATGATCCTGGCGACACCACCGGTCAACCTCATTACCAGTCAACGGAATGACGGTTTTAAAATGCATATATATTTCTCCATTACAGGTGGTGGTCAGTAGGCTTATCCACTCCACAAGTAAACATTTAAGGTGCTATTTCATTATATGTTGTCTCACATATCACTGCATTAATACCTTTGATCCTAAATCAAATGTTTTCTTTTTTCATGCAAATGCATCATGGTGCAGAATATGGAACTGACACTCCCGTCTCCGACATATGATGCTCTTGAGAATCTCGAAGGAGAAGACTGTGACTTCGGTGTTACTGTCTGATTGTAAACAGAGAGCACTAACCCTGCATCCACCAACGACATTAAATTTTCCATGGATAAATCCTTCCTTTTTACTAATTGATTATTCCTTGCAGAAGATATATGTCCCCCCAAAAAAGGGAAAATGTTACTCATAAATAACGTAAACGTGTAATATTTTTTGCCTGAAAAAAATATGTCAGCTTACATGTTATTTACTTGATATTTTCTTCTTGATTACTTCTACTATATCAAAATATGTTTCTTACCACAGCGGTCGATTCCCGGCCATGCAAGGTGGTCGAATGAAGCGATCGCATTCATCATTACGTATTCAACAGCTATCTTGCTTCAAGTGGACAGACAATATAATTCAGTTGAACCATCCAGACGCAAACGAGAGAAATATGTGAAGGTCTTTGTTGAAGGACAGATGTAGATGAAGGGATGACAAATTAAATAGTAGTGTGAACCACAGAGAATGCGTAAGGTGAACAACAGGTGGACATCTAAGAACAGTTGATGAAGGTGTAAGATGAACTGCTTGTGAAGGTGATAGGTGAACATGAATTGAATGTGTAAGGTGAATAAGACGTGAAGGTTTAAGTTAAACATCAGGTGAAAATGTTGAACAACAAGTGTAGGAGTGTTAAATACTTAAATGTATAAGGTGAATAACAGATGAAGATGTAAAAAAAAACAATAGGGGACAGTGGAAGGTGACCAACAGATAAGGATTTAATGTACCAAGACTGTTAGAAAACAAAAATACGATTAAAAATAGAAAAAAAACAATGCACTACTACTACTAGTAGTACTTCTGCTACCACTATAATTACTACTACTACTATTATTACTACTATTAATAATAAAAATGACGTAAGAAGAATCCAGTGATTATCATTCAAGTGAGGCTGGACTCAGACATCCTCTTAACTTTTCATTATTTCTTGCAAAAGAAATTCTCGTTATCAAAGCAAGGCAAATGTTTATGAAAATGTTAAGACAAATCTTCCTGGTTAATGAAGGTTTTAAAACTCACATATCCCACCATGACAAGTGGCGACCATCAGACTGATCCATGGCACCAGGAAACATTTGAAGCACTAAATATGTAGCATTGCGATTCAACTTGAAAATGATATCTACCCCGCTGTGTCAGCTAATGATAATTACCACGCTGTCTCAGCTAATGATAATTACCATGCTGTCTCAGCTAATGATATTTATCACGCTGTCTCAGCTAATGATATTTATCATGCTGTCTCAGCTATCCGGTACACAATTTACTTCTGTCTGCATATTTACTTAAATAATTTTCCACAATTACCCGCTTCATTGACAGCTCATTTACATACTACTGAATTAATACCTTGGTAATAATAGTACAATTACCGAATGTTAGATAAATGGACACAGATGCAACTAATGTGAAATTCCACTGTGGCAACGTTTCGTGAAACGTTGCCACAATAAAATGTCACGTTAGTTGCATCTGTGTCCATTTACTTAACATTTTCTACCATTGTTCCTAAAGCAAATCACATTATTTTTCATGCAAATTTATCATGGTGGACAGTCTCTACATAGTATGCCAGTCCCCGACAGTCGTTGTTGCTGACAGTCTGACCAGAAGACTGACTCATAAACAATGCAATCATTTGCAATATTTTTGCACGAAACAGTGAGGTATCCAGCTCATATATTCCTGACCATATATTTCATTTCATGATAACTCAAACTTGTACTACACCAAAATAAATTTTTATAACTTCGGAAGTTACACTGTTTTAAAGTTGACCCAGAGAAGAAATCTCATTCACCATCACTCATTCAACATCTCTTTTGCTAGAAGTGCTTCACGCAATCCAAGGTATGAACCATAGCCCGGCTAGTCAGGTACTGACTTTTGGTACCTGTCCAGCTTGAAGAGGAAACTGAACAGGCACCTATAGTCAGTACCTGACCAGCCGGGCTGTGATTAATTATGTTGGATTACGAGCGGCCGGCAGTATCAGCCTGGTTGATCAGGCCCTGAACCACCGGGAGGCCTGGTCGTGGACCGGGTCGCTGGGGCACTGATCCCCGGAACACCCTCCGGGTATACAGTATAATTTAACTAGCCCTTCGTAGGGCAAAAGTGAGAAACATGTGAAGGTGTAAGAAGAACAACAGATGAGGGTGTAGAGAGAACAACAGATGAGGGTGTAGAGAGAACAACAGATGAGGGTGTAGATAGAACAACAGATGAGGGTGTAGAGAGAACAACAGATGAGGGTGTAAGGAGAACAAAAGATGACGGTGTAGAGAGAACAACAGATGAGGGTGTAAGGAGAACAACAGATGAGGGTGTAGAGAGAACAACAGATGAGGGTGTAGAGAGAACAACAGATGAGGGTGTAGAGAGAACAACAGATGAGGGTGTAAGGAGAACAACAGATGAGGGTGTAGAGAGAACAACAGATGAGGGTGTAGAGAGAACAACAGATGAGGGTGTAAGAGGACCAGCAGATTAGAGTGTAGAGAGAACAACAGATGAGGGTGTAGAGAGAACAACAGATGAGGGTGTAGAGAGAACAACAGATGAGGGTGTAGAGAAAACAACAGATGAGAGTGTAGAGAGAACAACAGATGAGGGTGTAGATAGAACAACATATGAGGGTGTAGAGAGAACAACAGATGAGGGTGTAGAGAGAACAACATATAAGGGTGTAGAGAGAACAACATATGAGGGTGTAGAGAGAACAACAGATGAGGGTGTAGAGAGAACAACAGATGAGGGTGTAGAGAGAACAACAGATGAGGGTGTAGAAAGAACAACAGATGAGGGTGTAGAGAGAACAACAGATGAGGGTGTAGAGAGAACAACAGATGAGGGTGTAGAGAGAACAACAGATGAGGGTGTAGAGAGAACAACAGATGAGGGTGTAAGGAGAACAACAGATGAGGGTGTAGAGAGAACAAAAGATGAGGGTGTAGAGAGAACAACAGATGAGGGTGTAGAGAGAACAACAGATGAGGGTGTAGAGAGAACAAAAGATGAGGGTGTAGAGAGAACAACAGATGACGGTGTAAGGAACACAACAGATGAAGGTGTAGAGAGAACAAAAGATGAGGGTGTAGAGAGAACAACAGATGAGGGTGTAGAGAGAACAACAGATGAGGGTGTAGAGAGAACAACAGATGAGGGTGTAGAGAGAACAACAGATGAGGGTGTAGAGAGAACAACAGATGAGGGTGTAAGGAGAACAACAGATGAGGGTGTAGAGAGAACAACAGATGAGGGTGTAGAGAGAACAACATATGAGGGTGTAAGAGGACCAGCAGATTAGAGTGTAGAGAGAACAACAGATGAGGGTGTAGAGAGAACAACAGATGAGGGTGTAGAGAGAACAACAGATGAGGGTGTAGAGAAAACAACAGATGAGGGTGTAGAGAGAACAACAGATGAGGGTGTAGATAGAACAACAGATGAGGGTGAAGAGAGACAACAGATGAGGGTGTAGAGAGAACAACAGATAAGGGTGTAGAGAACAACATATGAGGGTGTAGAGAGAACAACAGATGAGGGTGTAGAGAACAACAGATGAGGGTGTAGAGAGAACAACAGATGAGGATGTAGAAAGAACAACAGATGAGGGTGTAGATAGAACACAGATGAGGGTGTAGAGAGAACAACAGATGAGGGTGTAGAGAACAACAGATGAGGGTGTAGAGAGAACAACAGATGAGGGTGTAAGGAGAACAACAGATGAGGGTGTAGGGAGAACAAAAGATGAGGGTGTAGAGAGAACAACAGATGAGGGTGTAGAGAGAACAACAGATGAGGGTGTAGAGAGAACAAAAGATTAGGGTGTAGAGAGAACAACAGATGACGGTGTAAGGAGAACAACAGATGAAGGTGTAGAGAGAACAAAATATGAGGGTGTAAAGAGAACAACAGATGAAAGTGTAGAACAACAGATGAGGGTGTAGAGAGAACAAAAGATGAGGGTGTAGAGAGAACAACAGATGAGGGTGTAGAGAGAACAACAGATTAGGGTGTAGAGAGAACAACAGATGAGGGTGTAAGAGGAACAACATATGAGGGTGTAAGGAGAACAACAGATGCGGGTGTAAGAAGAACAACAGATGACGGTGTAAGGAGAACAACAGATGAGGGTGTAAGAAGAACAACAGATGAGGGTGTAAGGAGAACAACAGATGAGGGTGTAAGGAGAACAACAGATGAGGGTGTAAGAAGAACAACAGATGAGGGTGTAAGGAGAACAAGGGATGAAGGTGCAAACAGAACAGCAGGTTAACGGATAAGGTGAACAATAGATGCAAATGAAAGAACATATTTTTGTAAGATAATTCACAAGTGAAGATGATAGGTGAACATAAAGTGAAGATTTAAGGTGAACAACAGATGACAGCGTTGAACAACAGGTGAACGAGTAAATTGATCAACAGGTAAATGTTTAAGGAGAATTACATACGAATAAGCAAGAATAACGGCAGGGGATAGAGGAAAGTGAACTACAGGAGAAAACATTATGTGAACTACAGGTGAAGCTTTAAAGTCCCAAAGATACAAGAAAAAGAAAAATCTACTAAAAAGAGGAAAAACAATGTAGTAGCAATAGTAGTAGAAGTAATAAAAAAAATAAGAAGAAACCAATGATCATCATTCATCTAAGACTGAACCCTGACAGAATTATTAATTGTTAGTTATGAGATATTCCTTAAGTAATTCCTCCCTTTTAAATCTCTTCTGCTTTATTTCTTGAAGACGATAAAAATTCTTATTAAACAATAATAATTACGATCACTGAAGTGATCATCTGCCATTTCTTACTCAAAAAAAAAAAAAAAAGGAAGAAGAAATGCCAAGGTGAGTGTATCTGATGAGGTCACCAGCATCAGCGGTCAACCTCACCTGGTTAATTCATGTCACCTGTAAACATTTGAAGCCCAACACAGGTATTATTTTGATTCAACTCGAGATTAGGATTTACCACTCTGTCTTAGCAACTTGGCATATACTTTATTTCTGTCTGCGGATTTACCCGAAGTGGATAATAGCTGTTCACCATTATCCACTTCACTCATTACTTAATCACATATCATCGCATTAACTTCCTTGTTCATGGATCATCTTACATTCTTTTCCATACAAATATATCATACTAGAGAATCTAGACATGACATGCCTATACCCGACAGAATTTATTCTGCTGTCATTAAAAGGCTGGACACCGAAGACACTAATATTAGCTCTGCCCACGACGATCAATTTTCCGTGGCCAGATCCTTTCTTTCAACTGACTTATGCAACATTTCTTGCAGAAGATGTAAGCGAAAAATAGAAAGAAAAATTATACACTTGAACACGGCAGACAACTATAACATTTAACATGGATAAGGAAGCTATGCAGTTCCCGTTTTCTTCACCTGATATTTCAATCTTTATTATACCCTTACATCTACTATACCAAAAAGGCTTTTAACTCAGGGAAAGTTACCCCTCAATGGAAAAAGATCCAGAGAAAAGATCGATTTCACCACCATCCGTTCAGTAGTTCTCGAGCTTAAAATGAGTAAACATTAATCTTCAGTTGACCATTTGAAGAGCAAAAGTCAACAGCATATGAAAATTGAACAACTGTTGAATATGTAAGTTAATCAACAGATAATAAAAGTGTTGACTAACAGGTGAAGGAGTAAAGAGAGTAACAGGTAAATGCCAAAGATGAATAACAGATGGAGGTGCAAAATGACGAGTATGTGATGGAGGAAGATGAATTATATGGTGGAAGCATAAAATATACTACAAGTTAAAGTGCGAGGTGAAGTACTGGAGAAAATGTACAGTGATCTACAGGTGAGAGTGTACAGTGATCTACTGGAGAAAATGTACAGTGATCTACAGGTGAGAGTGTACAGTGATCTACTGGGAATGTACTGATCTACAGGGAGTGAACAGTGTACTGGGAAATGTCAGTGATCTGGTAGGTACGTATCTACTGAGAAATGTACAGTGTCTACAGGTAGAGTACAGTGTCTAAGAGGAGACTATAAGATGAATAAGATGTATACCAAGAATCGAGAAAGCAAGCCATATTAAATTAATAAAGAATAATAATAATAATAATAATAATAATAATAATAATAATAATAATAATAATAATAATAATAATAATAATAATAATAATAATAATAATAATAATAATAATAATAATAATAATAATAATAGAGTAAGATGAATCCAGTGATAATTATCACTCACGTAAGTCTGGACCCCGACAGCAGTATCTCCAAACATAACTTTTCTTACTTAAATAATTCCTTTTTTTTTAACTTCTGCGTTATTTCTCGCAAAGGATAAAATACTAAATAAGGAAAATATTATCGTGATCATTGCATCCATCTGTAATTTGTGACAGAAAAAGAAGATAATGCCATTGCGGCTCGACTTGATGCCTATACAGCATCATCGGTCAGCCTCCCTCTCAGGCAATCAATCCTCCTGGTTAACGAAGGTTTTGAAATCTGTTTATCCCTCCATGTCAGTTGGTGGTTAGTAAGCGGATCCATAACACCAGTAAACATTTGATGTATTACACAAGTATGACTGTGATTCACCTTGCTTCAGTGACTCTGTTTGGTGATGTTATTCAACTTATCCACAAACATGAGTGAGATGGGTTGGATTTGAGTGGAACTTGTTCATGAGTTAACTGGGTCATCAAAGCTTTTTCCTTGGGTAGCACTGAAAATATGTTGGGTAAAATTTTTGGTAATGGGTTTGGGTGTGAGAAAGGCTTGCCTAGTATGGGCCAGTTGGTCTGATGCAGTTTTACCATTCTTATGTTCTTATGAGAGTCGGACTTACCACGTTGTCTCAGCTATCTGCTACACACTTCTGTCTGCGTATTTACTTAAATATTGTTTTCCATAATTATCTTTTTAACATATATTACTTACCTTATTATACGTTGAAATCATGGAGGAAAATCTGGACATGGAACGCCATGTCCAGATTCTCAGCTTCAACCTGAGAATCTCTGAGTCTCAGCTTCAACCTGAGAATCTCCGAGTCTCGAGAGTATTAACTCCGTTGTCATTACGAGGCTGGACACACAAGGCCTTAATATTGGCTACACAAACGACTTTAAATTTTCCTTAGAATATTCCATACTTTTACCTAACTTGCGCAGCATTCCTTGCGGAAGATATATGAGAAAAATATGGAAAAACGTTACTAGTAAATAATGCAAACATCGGCAATATTTAGATTTTTTTTTCCAGCTCATATGTTCTTGATCTGAATTTCCACTTCTTGACTAGACTCACTTCTAATATCACAATATATATTTCTACCTCAAGGTAAGGTAAACCAAAGATGAGATTGCATTCAAAATGACTCATTCGTAGCGCAAAACTGATAAACACGGGAAGGTGTAAGTTGGACATGAGATGAAGGTGCCGGATGAAATGCATGTGAAGATGGAAGACCAGCATTAACTGAAAATGTGAGGGGAACGACAGGAAAAGCACACTGAGACCAGCAAAGGCCAATTTCTTCCATAAGGAAAAGCACACTGAGACCAGCAGAGGCGAATTTCTTATAAAAGAAAAACCACATGGAGACCAGCATAGGCCAAAATCACTTCAACGTTTTCTCTAAGACTTTATATTTTATTTAAACTCTAGGCAATTAAGCTATAATTTTGTTTTACACTGAAGGCACACAGATGTTATGTTCACATAACAGTAAAGTCAAACACTGAGATTTAATTTGAATCAGAGATACCACTCTCCAGATACTTCACAGAAACCAATTTCATTAACAAAACTTGTCACATTGTAAATTGCTTTAAAAGACACGTGAACAAACACTTGGACATATTTATTAGAAAACGTTTCGGTCCTGGACCTTGATCACTTCTACCATACAAAAAATGAAGAATAACAGCAAATGTACGTAGGAAGAGATGTGTGATATAGTGACCTAAAAAATCAAAGTGAGGCTAGTGAGCTGGGCTTCACCTGGGTGAGTATCATGTATGCCAGAGTGTTTGAAAGTGTTAAGTTCCATCATGTAGATGACGGCGATTAGCGAGGCTTCTAGGCACAGTTAACGTCTAAGAGCGCGTTGTGACTCTTTCCAACTTATCAAATTTCCCGTTGAGTTCCTGGGGAGGACACAGGCGTTCTTTAAGTCGTTCCTGTTGCAGGCACTTCGATGTTCACTTAGGCGGGCCGAAGGAAATCGGCCTATTTTCCCTACATATTTCATGGGACAGTGTCCACAGGTGCTGTGGAAATTAGAGGTGTGGGACTTTTCTCCTAAGCGAGGTTTTAGATGGAGGATGTATTCATGGCGGAAACATAGATATGGCTTTCAGCAAGCAACTGGCAGGTATTCCAAGAGACATCACCACATGGGAATTTGTTGAGGATAGCTTGTGCTTTGAGTCTGCAGTTCAGGGTGAAGAAAGACGGAGATGCAAAGAGCTCTCAAAAAGCTAATAAGGGCAGCTCTTTTAGTGCAGATGTCATGGTGTAAGTAGAAGTGTATAAGATCATCTTTGTTAGGTAGATTTTCTATATACTTTAAACAGCAGGTGATCATTGTTGGAAGACCTGCACTGGAGGACGTTGAGGAAAGGAAGTTTGGCAGCTTTTTCAAGTTCCAGTGAAAACTTTATAAATGGCTCGACAGCGTCGCTCTTGTGGTGAGGGTTTGGTTAGTAAAACTTCTGGGAAAGAAAACCAAGATATCGTCAACGTATCTCAACCAGGAAGCGATGTTGGAAATAAAGGTGCTCAATGTCTCGGTCTCTAGGTTCTCCATAAAGAGGTTGGTGAATTACAACACTGAACGGGCTGCCCATTGCCATCCCAAGGCTTTGTTTGTAGCAGTTATCCTGATACTTGAAGAGGATAAAAATGACATAGAAATCCACTAAACTAGTGAAGTCCTGGAGAGGTGATGAAAGATTGTGGTTATCGGTGAATCTCTGTCTCAGAATATTTATGGCAGCATCATTAGGGATGTATTCTGAAGTAATAAACGAAAGCCTTGGAGGAGGTTAGTCGGGAAGAAACACCGTAGCTTACAACGGGACGGCTCTGGCATCGAGTACTGCATTATTTAGGGGTTCACACAACTCATTAAATATATATATATATATATATTTTTTTTTGTATTTTATTTAAGATTCTTTACGATTCTCTGAGAAAAAACTTCATATTTTGTATTTTTTAAAAAGGCCAATTTGAAAAAAATCACCAATTAAATTGACAAAATGGCACTTACAAAGCCCAAATTCAGTACCAAAACAGTTTTGTTAAGATACACTAGCTCTTTAAGTTTCAGTTAGACCAGAAGAGGCATTCTCTAGTTATTACACTGAAATCTCTATATTGGCCATTTAAAATTTACTTAGCCTTGAGTGAAAGCTGTGCTTGCTTATAATAAAGCCCGTCAACACTGAAAGTTTGAAGCCCATCAGAAAAGCATTCTCTAATAATTTCTCTGTCTCCTAAGACATTCTTGTAGTTATTGAATAGAAATCAAAATCACTATTTATTTAATAAAATTTGCAAACTGGGACTTACGGAAAATTTGAAGCGGACAGAATGCATCTTTCTCATGTTACGATCAAAATAAAAACGAAAAGTTAGAAGTTAAAACAAAATTCTGGCAACCACTTAAAGATTATCCATGGGGGACACAAAATAAGCCGGACTGAGTGGCTTTCTTGTGTTATCCTGGGTTACTAAAACTCCTCGGTAATAACGCAAATAAGATGTACTCAAGTGCACTCAGTTGTGTTTAGGCCTAGTTCTTGGAGGGCCACATTTATGCGTCACTTAACTGCTTACTCACTAGCCTTACAGGCTTTTTTTTATGTCATATCTTCCGAATCCAAACACTGAGAAGACTTCCACTACATCCTTACCCAAGACATTTTGTTGGCCACTCTCACAATGAAGAAATGATCATCTCGAACTTCTCGTTCGCTGCTTCATTTGATGTCTCCTCGTTCCAGCTCCACCGATCCCGGATGGTCTGTCCTTATCCTCTTTTGTGTCTTAGAGTATCTCATATGCTGTGATCATGTCTCTTCTAGTGTGTGTGTGTGTTTATATATATATATATATATATATATATATATATATATATATATATATATATATATATATATATATATATATATATATATATATATATATATATATATAATATAATAGACATCGCCGTTGAGCAGCATGAAGACATCAAACACCTACTTAATATCTTCTTTTTTCTTCTTTCTCCTTCCGTCTTCTTGCTGAAGATGGCTTTTCCTTCTTCCTTTAGTAGACACTTCTTAATTCTTCTTGCCATGCAGTTTTTCCTTATTTTTCTTTCCTTCTTTCTTTCTTCTTCTTTTTCGTCTTCTTTTTTCTTCATCATATTTTTTCCTTCTTTTTCATTTCTTCTTCTTCTTCTTCTCCTTCTTCATCATTATCCTGCCTCCTAGAGTGGTGCTCTGTGATTGGATCCTCCCAGGGCGTTGCTCTATAATCGGATCTTCCCAGGGCGGTGCTCGTTGGATCTACCCTTGAACTATCCTGACCTGTCTTGGAATACACAGGCAGTACTATCCTCCGCTCCTTCTTAGTCAGGGTAATCGAAACTCCTGGCAGTCTAACCCGAGATTTTTGTTCTACTAACCAGCTTTATTTAGCGTCTATGTCAAGTGAACCTGTGAATAGTTACGAAGAAGTTCAATCCTTCATAACTATCCTCCTTCCCTCTTTTCCCCTCCCTCTATGTCTCCATCTTTCTGTTCTTATCATCCTGTGCTATCTTCCACTCTTTTACTCTTCCTTCCTTCCTTTTCTCTTCCTTCCCTAGCATTTACCCTCCCTTCCTCCCTGCTTCTTACCCTATGTCCATCCCTTCCTTCCTTCCCTCCCTCCCTATATTCCTCCTTTCTCTCCCTCTCCTTTGCCTTTCAACTCATCCTTCCTCCTTCTCTCCTACCATACCACCTATCCGCCCTCGTCTACCCCTCTCCAGCTCTCCCTCTCTTTCCCGTCCTACCCTCCATCTCTCCCCCTCATACTCTCCCTCCCTCTCTCCCTCCCAGGGGAAATTCACCACCAGGCCCCCACAACCTCCCAGTGCACCACTTCTTTCAAAGTCACGTTGACGCCAATTTTAAACTCTTTCTTCGTAGGGATTCCCTAGACCAATTTTCTCCAGTGAAGGGGCGAGAGGACGAAGCTTTCCCTTGAGAAGAGACTTAGCCAGAGGGGAGAGGCTTGGCTCCCTCGAGGGGAAGGCCTAGCTACAGACTGAGGGGAAGACTTAATGCAATTTACGATAACTTCGTAAAAGTGGTGGTAAAGGCAGCGAGCAGTCTGGTTAAGGCGTGAAGTATATATATATATATATATATATATATATATATATATATATATATATATATATATATATATATATATATATATATATATATATATATATCAAGAACCATAACCACAGTATTAACCAGCCAAAAAATTCTCGAGTTGGTTGTGATCGCTTCGTAACCCAGTTTTATCATTTCAGGACAGCATAAAGCTGGTGTCGTACCTACGCTCGTTCTGAAGACTCTTCCTCCTCCACCTGACCTTGTGCCTCCACCTGACCTTCCACCTTCACTTGACCTTTTACTCCACCCGACCTTTCAATCACTCCCTTCAAAAAAGTCTTGGGAGCGTAATCACGCCTTTCAAAACTTTCAAACCCATTCGTTCAAAAATCTTGCAATCACGTCCTTCAAAAACCTCCATATCATGCCCCCCCCCCCCTCATAAACCATCATCCCCTTCTAAACTCTCATTATTCCAGTATTTCCCGAATGTCATGGCTAGAGTTGAATTAATATAATGCTGGATTTAAACCCAGAATTACAAATTTCTATTTCTGTAAAGACTCCCGCGGGGGAGTGTAATTCAGCATGTACTCACCTAGTTGCATAACTGGACCACGTTACTAATACTGTGTTTTAGGCAACGTAGCCGCAGTAACAGCGACTTCTACGCTAAAAGATAAAATGTATCCTACACTGTTAAAGTTAGTTTACAGTTGGAGTTCTGATTCTACACTGTTTGTTTGTAGTTTGTTTAATGTTTTTTTTTTAAGTATTGCTTGCTATTAAAAGTTTGTTAAATTTAGTTTGCACTATATTGAGAGTTTGTTTGCAATTAGTTTAAGAATCGTTTAGAGTTTTTTTACATTTTGTTTATTTTTTTACAGTTTGCTTGCAGTTTTTTATGGATTAATTTATAATTTACAGTTTTTAATTTTTTTTTTTTACTATTTGTTTACTGTTTGTGTAGATATTCTTTACTGTTTATTTAATAATTTGTTTCCGGTTTGTTTAGTTTGCTGACTTCTTGTTTACTGCTTATTTACAGTTTATTCACTTTTTGTTTACTCATTTTCGCAGATTAGAATTTTGTCACCAGTTTATTTGATGTTTGCCAACTGTTTGTTAAAAGTTTGTTTAAAGTTTGTTTAAAAATTTTTGTAATTTTTTAGTCTGTTTACTCTTTGTGTAGAGTTTGTTCACAGTTTGAATTTTGTTTGCTGTTTAATTTATTTACAGTTTGTTTACAGATCTAAAAAGTGTTTAGAGTTTGTTCACAATTTTTCCATTTTGCTTAAAATTTGTTTGCTGTTTGTATAGAGTTAATTTACGGTTTACTTAGACTTTCTTTATTGTTTTGTTTACAGTTTACTGATTTTTTACAGTTTAGACATCGTTTAGACTTTGTTAAAAATTTGTTTAGAGTTCGTTCAAGACTTGCTTATAATTTGTTTACAGTGTGTGTTTACCACCCAGAGTGTGTGTTTACCACCCAAAGTGTATGTTTACCACCCAGAGTGTGTGTTTACCACCCAGAGTGTGTGTTTACCACCCAGAGTGTGTGTTTACCACCCAAAGTGTATGTTTACCACCCAGAGTGTGTGTTTACCCCCCAGAGTGCGTGTTTACCACCCAGAGTGTGTGTTTACCACCCAGAGTGTGTTTACCACCCAGTGTGTGTGTTTACCACCCAGAGTGTGTGATTACCACCAAGAGTGTGTGTTTATCACGCAGTGTGTGTGTTTACCACCCATTGTGTGTGTTTACCACCCAGAGTGTATGTTTACCACCCAGAGTGTGTGTTTACCACCCAGAATGTGTGTTTACCACACAGAGTGTGTGTTTACCACCCAGAGTGTGTGTTTACCACCCAGAGTGTGTTTACCACCCAGTGTGTGTGTTTACCACCCAGTGTGTGTGTTTACCACCCAGTGTGTGTGTTTACCACCCAGTGTGTGTGTTTACCACCCAGAGCGTGTGTTTACCACCAAGAGTGAGTGTTTACCACCCAGTGTGTGTGTGTTTACCACCCAGTGTGTGTGTGTTTACCACCCAGTGTGTGTTTACCACCAAGAGTGTGTTTACCACCCAGTGTGTGTGTTTACCACTAACAGTGTGTGTGTTTACCACCCAGTGTGTGTGTGTTTACCACCAAGAGTGTGTTTACCACCCAGTGTGTGTGTTTACCACTAACAGTGTGTGTGTTTATCGCCTATAGTGTAGCTTTATCACCCACAGTGGGGCTTTATCACTCACAGTGTGGCTATATCACCCACAGTGTGGCTTTATCACCCACAGTGTGGCTATATCACCCACAGTGTTGCTTTATCACCCACAGTGTGGCTTTATCACCCACAATGTGGCTTTATCACCCACAGTGTGGCTTTATCACCCACAGTGTGGCTTTATCACCCACAGTGTGGCTTTATCGCCCACAGTGTGGCTTTATCACCCACAGTGTGGCTTTATCACCCACAGTGTGGCTTTATCACCCACAGTGTGGCTTTATCACCCACAGTGTGGCTCTATCGCCCACAGTGTGGGTTTATCACCCACAGTGTGGCTTTATCACCCACAGTGTGGCTTTATCACCCACAGTGTGTCTTTATCACCCACAGTGTGGCTTTATCACCCACAGTGTGGCTTTATCACCCACAGTGTGACTTTATCACCCACAGTGTGGCTTTATCACCCACAGTGTGGCTTTATCACCCACAGTGTGACTTTATCACCCACAGTATGGCTTTATCACCCACAGTGTTGCTTTATCACCCACAGTGTGGCTTTATCACCCACAGTGTTGCTTTATCACCCACAGTGTGGCTTTATCGCCCACAGTGTGGCTTTATCACCCACAGTGTGGCTTTATCACCGACAGTGTTGCTTTATCGCCCACAGTGTGGCTTTATCACCCACAGTGTGGCTTTATCACCCACAGTGTGGCTTTATCACCCACAGTGTGGCTTTATCACCCACAGTGTGGCTTTATCACCCACAGTGTGGCTTTATCACCCACAGTGTGGCTTTATCACCCACAGTGTGACTTTATCACCCACAGTGTGGCTTTATCACCCACAGTGTTGCTTTATCATCCACAGTGTGGCTTTATCACCCACAGTGTGGCTTTATCGCCCACAGTGTGGCTTTATCACCCACAGTGTTGCTTTATCACCCACAGTGTGGCTTTATCGCCCACAGTGTGGCTTTATCACCCACAGTGTGGCTTTATCACCCACAGTGTTGCTTTATCGCCCACAGTGTTGCTTTATCACCCACAGTGTGGCTTTATCACCCACAGTGTAGCTTTATCACCCACAGTGTGACTTTATCACCCACAGTGTGGCTTTATCACCCACAGTGTTGCTTTATCACCCACAGTGTGGCTTTATCGCCCACAGTGTTGCTTTATCACCCACAGTGTGGCTATATCACCCACAGTGTGGCTATATCACCCACAGTGTGGCTTTATCACCCACAGTGTGACTTTATCACCCACAGTGTGGCTTTATCACCCACAGTGTTGCTTTATCACCCACAGTTTGGCTTTATCGCCCACAGTGTTGCTATATCACCCACAGTGTGGCTATATCACCCACAGTGTGGCTATATCACCCACAGTGTGGCTATATCATCCACAGTGTGGCTATATCACCCACAGTGTGGCTTTATCACCCACAGTGTGACTTTATCACCCACAGTGTGGCTTTATCACCCACAGTGTGGCTTTATCACCCACAGTGTGGCTTTATTACCCACAGTGTGGCTTTATCGCCCACAGTGTGGCTTTATCACCCACAGTGTGGCTTTATCACCCACAGTGTGACTTTATCACCCACAGTGTGACTTTATCACCCACAGTGTGGCTTTATCACCCACAGTGTTGCTTTATCACCCACAGTTTGGCTTTATCGCCCACAGTGTTGCTATATCACCCACAGTGTGGCTATATCACCCACAGTGTGGCTTTATTACCCACAGTGTGGCTTTATCGCCCACAGTGTGGCTATAACACCCACAGTGTGGCTTTATCACCCACAGTGTGACTTTATCACCCACAGTGTGGCTTTATCACCCACAGTGTTGCTTTATCACCCACAGTTTGGCTTTATCGCCCACAGTGTTGCTATATCACCCACAGTGTGGCTATATCACCCACAGTGTGGCTATATCACCCACAGTGTGGCTATATCACCCACAGTGTGGCTTTATCACCCACAGTGTGACTTTATCACCCACAGTGTGGCTTTATCACCCACAGTGTGGCTTTATCACCCACAGTGTGGCTTTATCGCCCAAAGTGTGGCTTTATCACCCACAGTGTGTCTTTATCACCCACAGTGTGGCTTTATCACCCACAGTGTGGCTTTATCACCCACAGTGTGGCTTTATCACCCACAGTGTGGCTTTATCACACACAGTGTGGCTTTATCACCCACAGTGTGGCTTTATCACCCACAGTGTGGCTTTATCACCCACAGTGTGGCTTTATCACCCACAGTGTGGCTTTATCACCCACAGAGTGGCTTTATCTCCCACAGTGTGGCTTTATTACCCACAGTGTGGCTTTATCGCCCACAGTGTGGCTTTATCACCCACAGTGTTGCTTTATCACCCACAGTGTGGCTTTATCACCCACAGTGTGGCTTTATCACCCACAGTGTGGCTTTATCACCCACAGTGTGGCTTTATCACCCACAGTGTGGCTTTATCACCCACAGTGTTGCTTTATCACCCACAGTGTGGCTTTATCACCCACAGTGTGGCTTTATCACCCACAGTGTGGCTTTATCACCCACAGTGTGGCTTTATCACCCACAGTGTGGCTTTATCACCTACAGTGTTGCTTTATCACCCACAGTGTGGCTTTATCACCCACAGTGTTGCTTTATCACCCACAGTGTTGCTTTATCACCCACAGTGTGGCTTTATCACCCACAGTGTGGCTTTATCACCCACAGTGTTGCTTTATCACCCACAGTGTGGCTTTATCACCCACAGTGTTGCTTTATCACCCACAGGGGTTCTTGTCGTCGAATATCCGAAGAAAATATTTAATTTTTTGCCAGTGATTATTACGTCTTCTCAGATTATACATAATAATTAGTATAATTTATCTATTGCATAATTAATTTTGTCATTTGGAATGTATGATTTCGGACTGTATGAACTGTGAATGAATGATAACAAAATGCGTGATTTTGGAATGTATGAGTTTGTAATGAAAATTTTTAAAATGTATAATTTTGGAATGTTTGATCTGGGAATGTGTGACTTTTTAATGTATGATTTTAGAATGTATGATTTTGAATTGTACGCTTCTGGCTTTCATGATCTGAAATGCATGATTGTGGAATGTATGATTTTGGCAGGCATGGTTTTTTAATGGAATGATCTTGGCATGCAATGATTCTGGTATGCATGATTATTGCATTGTATGATTTTTTACAATGTATAAATTCTTTAACTGTATGATTTTGTACAATGTATGATTTTTGCTATGTATGTTTTTTTTACAATGTACAATTTTTTGAACTGTATGATTTTTCTAAAGTATGATTTTTTACAATGAATTAATTTTTTTTTTGAGGGGCAATGAATGATTTGGGGCAATGTATGATTTTTTTAAAGTGTATGACTTTTTTGGGCAATGAAATATTTTCTTCCAATGTATGATTTTTGGGGGGAAGTGTTTGATATTTGCACTGTATGATTTTTTTTGCAATGTATGATTTTTTGGATTTTTTGCATTGCAGAATTTTTGGAATGTCTGACTTGGGAATGTCAGTTGGTGGTGATCATCCTCGGCAGTGGAAGGTAACTTGCGTCCTCTGACACAGGGGCCAGGAGCTATGAGTCGACCCCTGCAACCACAACTAGGTGAGTACAAAAAATTTTGATCTCACATCTCTCTCCTCTCTCCATCATTCCCTTAATGCAATTGAAAACATGTAGATGTAATTGTGTACCAGAGAGTCACTTGTCTCTCAGTGTCCCTCGGTTTAATAAAACATTTTCTGGCTTCAGTCTCGCTGGAGCGCAGTTTCTCGAGGTTTGTTTAAAACAATGTCTGGCTACAGACTCGGTAAAGCATAGTTCCCCAGTGTTTATTAAACCAGTTTCAGATCTCATTCTCGATAAACCAAAGATTTCTTATAATAAGAAAATCAAGAAATCAGAGTAAACAACTTATTCTCTTATAATTCGCTAAGAACAACTAGGAGCGACAACAGTGGAAAAACCCACTTAGGAAAACGCATTAAGTTGATGAGAATCGTTCTCACCTAATTGTGGTTGCAGGGGTCGAGACTCAGCTCCTCAGTGTGTGTGTGTGTGTGTGTGTTTGTGTGTGTGTATTTGTGATACTGTCAACATAAACAAAGAAATTTGTTAACAAATTCTTTAGTATAAAACTTAAAAATGATCCCAAATAAATCCATGTTATTTTTTTTATTTTACACGGAAATAATATATTCGAGGGAACTGGAAGACGGTCCTAGAAGACAGGAAGATGGTCCTAGAAGACAGGAAGATGGTCCTAGAAGACAGGAAGATGGTCCTAGAAGACAGGAAGATGGTCCTTGAAGACAGGAAGATGGTCTAGAAGACAGGAAGATGGTCTAGAAGACAGGAAGATGGTCCTGAAGACAGGAAGATGGTCCTGAAGACAGGAAGATGGTCTAGAAGACAGGAAGATGGTCCTTGAAGACAGGAAGATGGTCCTTGAAGACAGGAAGATGGTCTAGAAGACAGGAAGATGGTCTGAAGACAGGAAGATGGTCCTTGAAGACAGGAAGATGGTCCTGAAGACAGGAAGATGGTCCTAGAAGACAGGAAGATGGTCCTAGAAGACAGGAAGATGGTCCTAGAAGACAGGAAGATGGTCCTAGAAGACAGGAAGACGGTCCTAGAAGACAGGAAGATGGTCCTAGAAGACAGGAAGATGGTCCTAGAAGACAGGAAGATGGTCCTAGAAGACAGGAAGATGGTCCTAGAAGACAGGAAGATGGTCCTGAAGACAGGAAGATGGTCCTAGAAGACAGGAAGATGGTCCTAGAAGACAGGAAGATGGTCCTTGAAGACAGGAAGATGGTCCTAGAAGACAGGAAGATGGTCCTTGAAGACAGGAAGATGGTCCTAGAAGACAGGAAGATGGTCCTAGAAGACAGGAAGATGGTCCTAGAAGACAGGAAGATGGTCCTAGAAGACAGGAAGATGGTCCTAGAAGACAGGAAGATGGTCCTAGAAGACAGGAAGATGGTCCTAGAAGACAGGAAGATGGTCCTAGAAGACAGGAAGATGGTCCTAGAAGACAGGAAGATGGTCCTAGAAGACAGGAAGACGGTCCTAGAAGACAGGAAGATGGTCCTAGAAGACAGGAAGATGGTCCTAGAAGACAGGAAGATGGTCCTAGAAGACAGGAAGATGGTCCTAGAAGACAGGAAGATGGTCCTAGAAGACAGGAAGATGGTCCTAGAAGACAGGAAGATGGTCCTAGAAGACAGGAAGATGGTCCTAGAAGACAGGAAGATGGTCCTAGAAGACAGGAAGACGGTCCTAGAAGACAGGAAGATGGTCCTAGAAGACAGGAAGATGGTCCTAGAAGACAGGAAGATGGTCCTTGAAGACAGGAAGATGGTCCTTGAAGACAGGAAGATGGTCCTAGAAGACAGGAAGATGGTCCTTGAAGACAGGAAGATGGTCCTAGAAGACAGGAAGATGGTCCTGAGACAGGAAGATGGTCCTGAAGACAGGAAGATGGTCTAGAAGACAGGAAGATGGTCCTAGAAGACAGGAAGATGGTCCTAGAAGACAGGAAGATGGTCCTAGAAGACAGGAAGATGGTCCTAGAAGACAGGAAGATGGTCCTAGAAGACAGGAAGATGGTCCTAGAAGACAGGAAGATGGTCCTTGAAGACAGGAAGATGGTCCTTGAAGACAGGAAGATGGTCCTAGAAGACAGGAAGATGGTCCTAGAAGACAGGAAGATGGTCCTTGAAGACAGGAAGATGGTCCTAGAAGACAGGAAGATGGTCCTAGAAGACAGGAAGATGGTCCTAGAAGACAGGAAGATGGTCCTAGAAGACAGGAAAATGGTCCTTGAAGACAGGAAGATGGGCCTAGAGGAAGGGAGGAAAAACGTGGGAGTGGAATGATGGCAGTGGATGAAGTTGTGATAGAATGAAAGCACTGGAACAGGTGAGAGCCAGGAAGAAATGAAGCGAGAGCAAGGGGAATAAGAAGGGAAAATGAGGCAAGAGAGGGGAGGGGAAGGTAAAGGGATAAGTAAAGGAAGAGAGGAGGGAGAATGTGGGAAGGGACTGTGGGAAGGAAGAAAAGGGATCATTTAGATTTCGTTTATTTTACTTTCAGTTTTTGTTCTGTCTACCTGTTCTCTTCTTTATATGTTTCTTGTCTATGCTGTTCTTCGGTCCACCTGTTCTCTAGTTTATATGTTTCTGTTTAATATTCTTCTGTCTACTTGTTCTCGTGTATATGTTTCTTTTCTAAGTTGTTCTTCTGTCTATCTATTCCCTTGTTTACATGTTTCTCTCTTACGTTTCCTCCGTATTTATGACTGTGTCATGTTTTTCTAATTGTTATATTCATAATTCTTCCTTATCTCATATTTATTTAGCATTATAATTACTTAAAGAAGTGTGAAAGCGAGGAACGATAAAATTAGGAATTATGAACATAATACAAAACAAAAAAAATTCAATTAGAGAATGAAAGTGTTGGAAGAGGAGAACACAGAAGAGAGGGAATAAACAAGAAAGAAATTCGGAATGACGGAAGAACGAAGAAGGAGATGGCACAAACAAGCTAAATATGACGTTGAGAGGAGAGAGAGAGAGAGAGAGAGAGAGAGAGAGAGAGAGAGAGAGAGAGAGAGAGAGAGCGTAAAGACTATAATACACAGCACAATAAAGGCAAGTGGATGGAGAAGACAGGATGGAGTAAAGAAAGAGAAGAAAGAGTGAGAAAACTGAAGGAGAACAACAGGGATGTGACACATGAGGGCAAGAGACGTAAGGAAGAAATAATCAGGAGAACGTTTCGCTCTTCGCTGAGCTTCACCATGGCTCTACAAAGTCTGGGCAGAGCGAAACGTTCTCCCGATAAGTTTTTCGCAACGATTGTATGGTCACTAAAGATTTGTCGGGACAACGTTTCGCTCTGTGAAAAGCTTTATAAGGACTCGATAAAGCTCAATACAGAGCGAAACGTTCTCCTGATAAGAGCTTTTACCACTGCATTTTGTTGTGCTTCTTTATTTCTGGGTTTATCTCACTGCTTCTCGCCCACCCATTTTGACTCGACTTTCTCATCAGCGAAACTTCTCCTATCTTCTTACCTCTCATCTCTCTGTCTCTCTCTCTCTCTTCTCTCTCGGTCTTCTCCTCTCTCTCTCTCCCCCATTTTGCTCTCGACTTTCCCTCTCCCTCTTCTTCCTCTCTTCTTCTCTCTCTCTCTCTCTCTCTCTCTCTCTCTCTCTCTCCTCTCTCTCTCTCTCTCCCTCTCCTCTCTCTCCTTCTCTTCATCTATCTTCTTCTATCTTCTCTCTCTCGTCTTCCTGCTGCTTTTCTTTTCTCATCTCCAATCCTTTTCTCATCTCTTCCTCATCCCCTCTCATCTGCATCCTACACTTTTCCTTCCTTCTCTCTCCAATGCAGTTCATTTCCCATTCTCTGTGCCCATTCTTGCTTTTATCTTTCAAGTCTATCCTAGGGCTGTGGACTTCAGCAGAGAGATCTCCTCCGGAGATACGGACAACAAGCTGATCATTCTGCTGCTTAACAATCTGCCTGATTCCCTAGCTAGCAGAATTGTTATTATTATAATTGTTATTATTATTATTATTATTATTATTATTATTATTATTATTATTATTTTTATTTTTATTTTATTTTTTTTATTAACACATCGGCCGATTCCCACCAAGGCAGGGTGGCCCGAAAAGAAAACTTTCATCATCATTCACTCCATCACTGTCTTGCCAGAAGGGTGCTTTACACTACAGTTATAAAACTGCAACATTTACACCCCTCCTTCAGAGTGCCGGCACTGTACTTCCCATCTCCAGAACTCAAGTCCGGCCTGCCGGTTTCCCTGAATCCCTTCATAAATGTTACTTTGCTCACACTCCAACAGCACGTCAAGTATTAATATTATTATTATTATTATTATTATTATTATTATTATTATTATTATTATTATTATTATTATTATTATTATTATTATTAGTAGTAGTAGTAGTAGTAGTAGTAGTAGTATATTATTATTATTATTATTATTGTTGTTGTTATAAGTATCATCATTAATAATAATAATACGTAATAATAATAAAAATAATAATAATAATAATAATAATAATAATAATAATAATAATATAATAATAATATTAATATTATTATTATTATTATTATTACCTGGATGTGAGGCTGTGGTGAAGAGAAGGGAAAGAAAGTAAAGGAGCTGGAAGAGAAGGAAAACAGGAGGGAGAAAAGGAAAAAGATGAAGATGAGAAGTAGGAGGAGGAAGAGAAAGGAACAGGAGGACGAAAAAGAAAGAAGGAAATAGTTTGAAGATAAAGAGAAAGGCTGGAAAACATTAGGGACGTGTTTCCATAAGACACCTGTTGTCCCTGTCCACTGTTTTCCCATCAGTTTAAAATGGGTACCTGGGTGTTAGTGGACTGGTGTGGGTCGCATCCTGGGACAAAACTGACCTAATCTGTCCGAAATGCTCAGCATAACAAGGGACTTTCTATATAGGATTATGTCATTGATGTCAGTTAGGCCTGTATACGCTAGGCCTGTATACCTCGTACATGTACTTGTAGTAAATAAAGATATTATTATTATAAGGAAAAGAAGAAAGTAGAGAAGAAAGAAGAGGAAGAGGATTAAGGTCAGAAGACAATGAAGGTCAGAAGATAAAGTATGAAGAGAAGAGCAAGGCAGAAAAAAAATGGGAAGACACGAAAGAGAAAATAGGGAAAGATAAGGGGGAGGAGAAGAAAGAGGAGGAGATATAGGGAAAGGAGAGAAATGGGGAGAGGATAAGAAAGAGATGAGAGATGACTGAGAAGAAGCATTAAACGTAAGGGCAACAGATTAAAAAGAGAAGTCAGTAATTAAGACGAAGCAAGGTTTAAGATAACGAGGTATCCCCCACGAGTGAAACGTCACCCACTACTTGTGAGTACTTGTTGAAGGTACCAGGGGTCGCTGTCCCGCGCCTCGGTGCCGGACCAAGGGTCTCTGACTGCTCATGTGATCAATCAGACTGTTGGTGTTGATAGCACGCAGGTCATTATAAACAAAAGTTGGAAATTCCCCTTCACCCCTCTCACCAAAAAACAAAATTGTCTCAAAAAAGAAAAAACGAAGACTAAAAACTTTACAATGTCGTGGCTGAAATAACTCACCAAAAAGTCCTCACCTAGGAGAGACACCTAATGACGACGTTTCGGACCCTGCTGGGGAGAGAAAAGTTGTGACTTGGCCTGAACTTCGTCACAAGGTTTCTCTTCTGAGTGCTGGGTTTCTGGAGCAAAGCGTGGCCAAAAAAAAAAAAGTGAAAACACTTCAAAATATCAAGAGTGACAGGAAACACACAGAGGTGTGTGTGTGTGTTGGTAACTGGCTCTTGCAATGAAGGATGCTGAAACACCTTGAACAATTACCTTTATTGAATTATCTCTTGTTGCTCTTGTTGCACTCTTGCTCTTAACAGGGAGTGTGCGTTATACCGCCTGCCAGGACTCTTGCTGCCCGCCAGGACTCTTGCTGGCTGCCAGGACTCTTGCTGGCTGCCCTCCTCGTAGCAAGTCGTCGCAGTGAGCTGATTTGCATACAGTGTCCCTGGTGTTTCTGTTCCTCTTCTCACTCGCACACTCACTTGCTCATTCACTCACTCCATCACTCACTCGCTCAATCACTCAGTCATTCACTCATTCGTTCACTCACTCCCTCACTCACTCGCTCACTCACTCGCTCAATCACTCGCTCAATCACTCACTTATTCACTCATTCGATCACCCACTCACTCGCTCTCTCATTTGCTCTCTCACTCTTACTCATGCTCTTTCTGTGTCTGTCTGGGTTTCTGTCTGGCTGTCTGACTTCATCTCTCTCTTTGTATCTGTCTCTGTCTCTCTCTTTCCCTGTCTCTCTGTCTGTCTCTGTCTCTGTCTGTCTGTCTGTCTGTTTCTCTCTCTCTCTCTCTCTCTCTCTCTCTCTCTCTCTCTCTCTCTATTACATACACACACACACACACAACACACTACAAGGAGAAGGAGGGATATTAATGAAAGGGATCTTGATCTAAGGCAATAAAGCAACCCTCCCCTACATTGGATCAAACCTAATTATATCCCTCCAAGGTGACGTACGACCCATATGGGTTTAGAGCTCCCGTGAGCATATAATATATGCCTTTGCGATGCCATTGACACAATTCTCAGGAAGAAACTGGAAGAATTGAGAAGAATGGAACAACGAATAGGCAATCTTGACACCCATGATGCCTTGTACCTTCTCACAAAATGCCTGAGTCTGCCCAGGTTGACATATTTCCTAAGATGTGCTCCTTCATATGATAACCCTATACTGCACGAATATGACAGTATCCTGAGGCAGATCTTTACTAAAGTACTTAACCTCACTCTAGAAGATGGGCAGTGGGACCATGCTACACTCCCAGTCAGACTAGGAGGCATTGGTGTCCGCAAGTCATCTCAGATTGCTCTACCTGCTTTCCTGTCTTCATGCATTGCATCCAGAGGGCTTGTAGCAGCGATTCTCCCTGAACATCTTAGGGACAAGATTGGAATCCATGACCAAAAGTTCGTTGACGGAGCCAGGATGTGGGATAATCTAAAGGGCTCTGAAACCAGGCCTGCTCCCCCAACAACTACAAACAGTCGCACTGGGATGGCCCAATAATAGAGAATATAGCCTCAGCAATGCTTCAGAGTGTGTCAGGGAAGGATAGAGCCCGCCTCCTGGCAATGAGAGCTCCTCATGCAGGGGACTTTCTGTTGGCTGTTCCCAACTCCAGCCTTGGTACACGCCTCGACCCACAGACCATCCGCATTGGTGTTGCCTTTCGACTTGCTTCCCTATTCTCGCCGAACACAGGTGTATTTGTGGCAGTGAAGCAGCAGACCGATTCGGGTACCATGGTCTTGTGTGTCGTAAATCCGAGGGAAAGATTGCAAGACATTATGAGGTTAATAACATTATCAAGAAGAGCTTCACAACAGCCGGATGCCCAGCAGTAAGGGAGCCACCCCAACTATGCAGATCTGATGGCAGCCAAAAGTGTCCAGATGGTATCACCCTTCAAGCCTGGACAGACGGCAAGCAGGTGGTGTGGGACTACACATGTGCATCTACCTTGGCTGATACCTATCTCCAATACACCAGGGAGGAAGGAGGGGCAGCTGCCACCTTCAGGGAGTCCCAGAAGTCGAGAAAATATGGAGAACTTGCCCATCATTATATATTTGTTCCCATAGGCTCGGAGACCCTTGGCTCATGGGGAAAGAGTGCATCTAAGTTCCTCAAGAAGCTGGGCAAAAGACTCAACAGGGTAACTAGGGATCCCAGGGCAGCTAGTTTTCTGTTCCAGCGACTCAGCACTACTGTTCAGAGGGGTAACACATGCTGTATTCTGGGCACGCGCCACAGCTCTGAGGAGCTGGATGAGATTTTCGCATTATAATCAGTGACAAACATGTAACAATATGTACTAGACATGTATCTCTCACACCTCGTGTACTGTATATGCCATCTTTATATCAACAATGTATCTCTTAAATCTTTTGTACCATATTATGTAATATATATATATATATATATATATATATATATATATATATATATATATATATGTCGTGCCGATTAGGTAAAACTTGCGATTTTGGCTTAACTAGCAACGCTCACCTTGCCATATAAGACAAGTGAAAATTTGTGTATGCAATAATTTCGCCAAAATCATTCTGAACATAACGAAACAAATATATTCCATTGTGTTTGTTTATTATTAAATTAATGTTAACGTATCTAAAATATATTTAGTTGGGTTAGGCTAAATTAAATTGCGCTTGTTGTAATAAGGTTAGGTAGGTTTTCAAAGTTTCTCTTGGTACAAAATTATAAATTGTTACATTAACATAAATGAAAAAAATATATCTTTAAACGTGTAAGAGAAAATTTTAGAAAGGACTTAATTTTAGATGAGTTCATGCTAATTGACCAGTTTTACCTAATCGGACACATATATATATATATATATATATATATATATATATATATATATATATATATATATATATATATATATATATATATAATATATTACATTGTATATATATTATATCCAATGTACCTCGCAGACGAGGCAAAAATATGAACTAAGAGTAGTCGCAGCCAGGAGGATTCGAACCCAAATTAGCAGCTATCCACTAGCTACTGATGCCTAATAACGTTAGTCAGCCTGCTTGACTGCATGCCATCTTTCCTCCTAAGGCTGGCAGTGATGGAGTGAATGATGGTGAAAGTTTTTTTTCGGCCACCCTTCTTTGGTGGGAAACGGCCGATGTTAAAATATATATGTGTATGTATATATATATATATATATATATATATATATATATATATATATATATATATATATATATATATATATATATATATATATATATATATATATATATATATATATATATCTGTATGTATGTATGTATGTATGTCTGTATGAAGACGTTAATGTAGTGAAACAGTGATAAATAAGGGTACCTTTTATTTATCGTTTTATTTTGTATTTTACTTTACGATTTGTATCTACCTCTGTCTAATTACTATTATTTTACTATATTTGTCTCCTGCATCTGACAGTAGCAGATAGTCCGCCATCTAGATAGTAGAGGAGAGACGTCCGCCAGATAGTAGTAAATATTCGTTTGCCAGTGATGTTATTCATGTTCGGTTGGTTAATGGGGTTTAAAACCTATCGACACTAAGATTATTATGGCTGCACCTAACTTGTTCTTATTATTCTTATTCTTATTATTTTATTAGTAATATAATAATAATAATAATAATAATAATAATAATAATAATAATAATAATAATAATATTATAAGTAATAATAATAATAATAATAATAATAATAATTATTATTATTATTATTATTATTATTATTATTATTATTACAATTATTATTTTCATCATTATTATTATTATTATTTTCATTATTATTATTATTATTTTCATTATTATTATTATTATTATTATTATTATTATTATTTTAATATATTTCATCATGTCATTTATCACATTCCTCGTCAATATCTTTTTAGTTTAATTTTTCGAATATATTTTTTCCTCCACTGGCTGTTTTTTTTGTGTACCATCTACGTCTCTCCCCAAGGAATTTTCCAATCATATTTTGCCCAATTTTTTTTTTTACATGAATATCTTGCCGTTTACCGTCCTCTACCATGAATAGACCGACCTCTCGGTTTCCCCTCGGCCCTTACCCTCCCAGAGGGGACGTTATTTTTATCCTGGGGAGTAATTTTCCCCTCAGATTTTTTCCTCTCTTCGTTTCTACCATTTAAAGGAGGAAAAAAATCGTGTGATATGTTCTTAATCCCACTGGTGATTTATTTTTGTTTTATGTGATGTCAGTTTTATCATTATTGTTTATGTGTACCTTATGGCTCTCTCAGTTTATTCTTCTAGGGATTTACATTTACATTTACATCTCTTGTATGCTTAATGCTGTTGGAGGAGAGGTGTGTATCTCTCAGTGTATCTCACACATAAAGGTGTTTATCTCTCAATGTATCCACACAGAGAGGTGTGCGTATTTCTCAGTGTATGCACGCAGAGAGGTGTGTAACTCTCAGTGTATATACGCAGAAACATATGTATCTTTCGGTGTGTATCCGTCCAGTGGATGGTAGCGCAAGACCACATGGATACACAAACGGCCTAGGTACTAGGCCCCAAAAAGGGTTAATAGGAGTATATCTGGATTTATAACTATATCTATTTTATCTGCTGTAAGCAAATTTAGGTTATTTGCTTAATATGTCTGGTAGCTTATTTTCATTAATGAGATACCTTGACATCTTAGGTAGTAGGTTGGTAGACAGCAACCGCCCAGGGAGGTACTACCGTCCAGGGAGGTACTACTGTCATGCCAAGTGAGTGTGAAACAGAAACCTGTATTTATTTTACATGATGGTGGATTTCTGATGCTTTTTTTTCTGTCTCATAAACATGCAAGATTTCAGGTACGTCATGCTACTTCTACTTACACTTAGGTCACACTACACATTCATGTACAAGCATATATATATATACACACCCCTCTGGGTTTTCTTTTATTTTCTTGTTAGTTGTTCTTGTTCTTGTTTTTTTTGTCTTATCTCAATGGGGAAGTGGAACAGAATTCTTTCTCCGTAAGCCATGCGTGTCGTAAGAGGCTACTAAAATGCCGGGAGCAAGGGGCTAGTAACTCCTTCTCCTGTATACATTACTAAAGTTAAAAAGAGAAAGTTCTGTTTTTTCTTTTTGGGTCACACTGCTTCGGTGGGATACGGCCAGTTTGTTGAAAGAAGGTGATACCTTGACATACCACACAGGTTATTATACCATCTCTGTCTACTTTCCTCAATAACTGGACAATGAAGCAAGTTGCTCCATAGACATACTCTTCTACGTTCATGGTACCATAGTGAGTGATAGATCTATTCAGGCATCTAACTGTATTCCTATCAATTTCACGTTCATTATTTACTTCTCGCCTAATACTTGCAATGCAAGACAAAGGTATGCCAAAGTTTAAGTCTACATAATCCTTCAGGGTACTTTCTTTGGTTAAGTTATCAATTTGATCATGAAGGAGTAATTCAATATGTGATAGATTCAATCAAAGTTGTACACTAATTGTCTTTTCTCTGGTTTTCCAGTATCTATATCTGGTTCCTTCAATAACCATGTTGTTAGTCATTATATAAGTCAAGTGACTACAATGACGATATTCAATCAGTAACAATCTAAGAGTAAAGCTCAGAGTCATAAGTAAATTATAGTGCTATTAGGTTGGCACACAATTCGGTTTCCAGTGTAGTCGCCCAGTTATTAAATCTTATGCCTAACTCAAACATGGTGGCAACAAGAGCAGTTGCAGCCCTGCCAGTGGACTCCTGCTTAGATGCATTGGTGTATAATTTGTGATATATTATTTGCTAACAGTTAAGCAAGGAATTTCTTCTTGATCAATTGTCTTTTGCAAGTGATTTAAGGAAGGGATTACTAGTGATGAGCGTCTTGGGAGCGGCTTTCTGATATAACATATTAAATGAATACAACTTCCATAGAGTGAAATGCTGTTGCTGTCTACAGTGATACAGTTAGTACAGGTAGTTAAACGTAATATAATTACATGTTTCCACAACTCTTTTAGATTTAGATTTATTTACTTCTAGACATTTAGAAAGATTTGTACTGACAGTATCTCGTTTATTTCTTAATATTCTAATACCAATACAGTGTTAATAATCCTATCACTGACTCTACGAACCTCAAGCTCCTTCCTCATATTAAGAACATTGGTAGTTTTAGGACAGCCAAGAGTAATTTCTGAAGGCTAATATTAACATGGGCGAGGCATAATCAGTTAAGGATCTAACATAGGCTACGTACATCATTCTCACTGTTCTTACATTAGCACCGTAGTTGGGATTGTGGCCAGTAACAGCTTTGAGAGCATTAAGTCTATCTTTATATTTTATATTTAGTTGTAGTATGATGGATTTATGGATTTGAAGGCTCCGTCTACACCAACATATCTGTAAGATTTAACTTAGCTGAAGTTTTCACACCGTGAAGGGTGGGGCATATCGTCTGCCTGTAAAGCATGTGCATATACGCTGAGATGTGTGTATATTCGCTGACAGGTGTGTATATTCGCTGACAGGTCTGTATATTCGCTGACAGGTGTGTATCAGTGTATGTACACTGTGTGTATCTTTCAGTGTATATACTATGAGGGGTTTAATTTATATTTTTTTGGAAACGATATACGGTGGCCTTGACTGGTGATGTATATTAGAACTAATGACTCAGTGGTAGCGCAATTGAATCGCCAGAGTTCGCTCCAGGGGCGAGTAGAGACGTTGGTGGTGTTTTCTCACACTTGTTTCTTCTCCCCACCCACCTACCACGCACATCCCGGGGAAGAAAACCGCAGAACCCCGTTGGAAATAAGCCACACTGATTAGATTTCCTAGGTTATCCCGGCTATCTAACTCAGGATACTGTCACACGAAACAATGTCTTGAAAGTGTATGATAAGCTATTTGACGCAAGTATAACTGATGATATCTTTAGCAATATAGTTGCAGTGTACTGGAACAGTTTCTTCCTTGAAGCTGTTAGCGGCAAATCAATTCAGTCACTTACGAATCAGCTGGATAAACACTTTGCAAATATAGAAATCTACTAGTCAGTGTCGGGTCAGCGCGTTTGAGAATGATGCGTCAGGCAGAGCACAGGATGCCAGGATGGCCACAGAACAGAGTGGATGGAAGTAGAATTATTGGAATGGACGTCACTACGGTTTGCAGTGGATCAGAACGTTAGTTTCAGTAGACCTATAGCACAGTTGCAGTAGGGATAGTTGTACCCCCACACCTTCCATCTACATCAAGCTTTCTTATTATAATCTGTCTACATGCGGATCTACACCTGCATCTTCGAGTATCTACATGTGTGTGTTCCTCGCTGAAACTCTGCCAGCACGCAGCGGTCCGCTGTAAAGTCAAAGGTTGGGAATAAGAGAATGAACTAACGTGAACCAAATGTCAATTCCCACCTAATTCTCTCTCTCTCTCTCTCTCTCTCCTACATAACTTCCCCTCCATCTCTCCTTCCCTCCGCTCCCTCCATGCCACCCTCCCTCGCCCCGTCACCTCCCCTCCCATCTCCAGCCATCACTCCACCTGATGACTGACACTTGTAAATTGTGTAGTCAACGTGTCTAGCTTAATAGAACTGTGAAATATAGAATACAGGTTGTAGAGCAGAGATAGCTCGTGCTACTCCCTCAATCCTTCAACCTAGGGGGGAGGAGGAGTGGATGGTGGGGGAAGAGGGGGAGGAGGAGGGGGAGGAGGTGGAGGAGCCTTGTTCCAAGGAATTGTCAAATATAGATTACACAATGTGTAGAGGGAGTTAAAAATGTGGCAGCACGGAAGTTTTGAGCTGAAGAGGCAGGCATCCAGGTGTAAATTCCAGCCATCCAGGTGTATGTTCCAGCCATCCAGGTGTGGGTTCCAGCCATCCAGGTGTATGTTCCAGCCATCCAGGTGTATGTTCCAGCTATCCAGGTGTATGTTACAGCCATCCAGGTGTGGGTTCCAGCCATCCAGGTGTAAATTCCAGCCATCCAGGTGTATGTTACAGCCATCCAGGTGTGGGTTCCAGCTATCCAGGTGTATGTTCCAGCCATCCAGGTGTGGGTTCCAGCCATCCAGGTGTGGGTTCCAGCCATCCAGGTGTGGGTTCCAGCCATCCAGGTGTGGGTTCCAGCCATCCAGGTGTGGGTTCCAGCCATCCAGGTGTATGTTCCAGCCATCCAGGTGTGGGTTCCAGCCATCCAGGTGTATGTTCCAGCCATCCATGTGTATGTTCCAGCCATCCAGTTATGGGTTCCAGCCATCCAGGTGTGGGTTCTAGCCATCCAGGTGTAGGCTCCAGCCATCTATGCGTCTATTCAAGCTATCTGTGCGTCTGTTCCAACCATCCATGCGTCGGTACCAACAATCTATGCGTCGGTACCAACCATCCACGCGTCATTTCCAACCATCCATGCGTCGGTTCAAACTATCCATGCGTCGGGTCCAGCCTTGACGAGGTTCTCTTGTAAACATGTGTACATTTTTCATGAGGAATATTACTGGAGAGACTGAACGGTAAATACTTTCAGGAATCAGAAGTATCTGATAAGACGAGACTTAAAGAGAACTCTGATGGAAAGTATATGATGGGATGAGAGTTAAAGAGGACTCTGATGGAAAGTATTTGATAGGATGAGAGTTAAAGAGGACTCTGATATAAAGTATTTCATAGGATGAGAGTTATAGAGGACTCTGGTGGGAAGTTACTGGTTTTTATTCTTCTCATTATTCTTGCATCATTTGCAAATAAGGATGGATCTGACTGTGTCGTCTGGTAGGTCATTCACACACAGGTCATAATCATTGTTGGTAATATTACAAATGTTTGAGACACCTCGCTCATTACTCTCCCACTTCGTAACCTTTTCACTGACAGTCACTTGTGTCTCCTTCAGTGAGATACTCTTTGATGGATCAAATTATATTCCCTGTTGTTTCCTGCCTATTCTTAAAGATTTATCCCCACTCACTAGTAAGTTACTGGGTTAAATGCCTTCTTGCATTCCAAGAATATGCAGTGCACCCATCCCTCTCTCATCTCTCTCACTTTTGTCCCTTTGTCATTGAACTCCAGCAGATTTGTGAGACAAGATTTGCCATGTTTAAACCTATGTTGGTTTATATTTATAAAACTACTTTTCATCAAGTGTTCTACACTTCTAATTATCTCCTATACTGCATTACACTTCATGCATGTCAGTGTTATTAGTCTGTACTTCAACGCTTCCTGTCTCCTTCTTAAATAATGGGACTACATCCATTGTATTTTGTCTATATATATATATATATATATATATATATATATATATATATGTCGTGCCGATTAGGTAAAACTTGCGATTTTGGCTTAATTAGCAACGCTCACCTTGCCATATAAGACAAGTGAAAATTTGTGTATGCAATAATTTCGCCAAAATCCTTCTGAACATAACGAAAAAAATATATTTCATAGTGTTTGTTTATTATTAAATTAATGTTAACGTATCTAAAATATATTTAGTTGGGTTAGGCTAAATTAAATTGCGCTTGTTGTAATAAGGTTAGGTAGGTTTTCAAAGTTTCTCTTGGTACAAAATTATAAATTCTTACATTAACATAAATGAAAAAAATATATCTCTAAACGTATAAGAGAAAATTTTAGAAAGGACTTAATTTTAGATGAGTTCTTGCTAATTGACCAGTTTTACCTAATCGGCACGACATATATATATATATATATATATATATATATATGTCGTGCCGATTAGGTAAAACTTGCGATTTTGGCTTAAATAGCAACGCTCACTTTGCCATATAACACAAGTGAAAATTTGTGTATGCAGTAATTTCGCCAAAATCATTCTGAACATAACGAAAAAAATATATTTCATTGTGTTTGTTTATTATTAAATTAATGTTAGCGTATCTAAAATATATTTAGTTGGGTTAGGCTAAATTAAATTGCGCTTGTTGTAATAAGGTTAGGTACGTTTTCAAAGTTTATCTTGGTACAAAATTATAAATTCTTATATTAACATAAATGAAAAAAATATATCTTTAAACGTATAAGATAAAATTTTAGAAAGGACTTAATTTTAGATGAGTTCTTACTAATTGACCAGTTTTACCTAATCGGCACGACATATATATATATATATATATATATATATATATATATATATATATATATATAAAATATATATATATATATATATATATATATCTTTGCGCGCGAGCGTTGGTTCCTGGTGGTTGCCTTACATAAATTTCACCTTCTGACATTCGGGTTCTTTTGTCATTTTGAGCACTGTCATACCTAGTGTTAAAACTGTGTATGGAGTTCGCCTCCGCAACTACAAAACAATCGGAAAATGCTTGTACATATTTTTTTTACTGCAAGCGCTTCAATTTCCGTTGCAATGTGAGTTATCATCGCCTGTCTGGCACACGTTTAATGTGGGCTAGTGCGAGAACATTGGCGTTTATTAATCTAATATTGTATGTGTGTGCTTGTTATGTTAGGAATTAAGCACACACACACACACACACACACACACACACACACACACTCACACACACACACACACACACACACACACACTCACACACACACACACACACACACACACACACACACACACACACACACACTACACACACACACACACACACACACACACACATACACACACACACACACACACCAGTTAACAGTATAGGTTGCAGGAAAATATCAGAGACGGGCAGTTGACAGGTTGACTGACATATCTGTGTTTGACGGCTGATAGACACACGGGAATACAGCGGACGGCTAGACTGGTAGTGGAACTAACCTGTATCTGACAGTTTACCCCACACCTGTCACTCTTACACACACATGTCACTCTTATACATACCTGTCACCTATCAGTCTTATATGAAACTGTCACCTGACAGCCAACGATGCATTCCTGTCAATGAATTACATATCTTTCTATTACTCTCCAACCATGCTAGTGGACACCCATCACCGCGCCGTCCACACATATACCAACATATTATCTATTGTATGTGTGTCAGTAGTCAGTGTGTACTCACCAAGTTGTGTTTGCAGGGGTCGAGTATCAGCTCTTGCTCCCCTTCTCTTAAATTACAATCGTCGGAGTTACTGATTCCTGGCCTCGTAGGCCAGGACTCATGAAATGATAATAACACGATTGCAAACAAACCAGGGAACAGTTTGATTGTTGATTTACTCACTGGCCTCTAGATGGACGACTCACTCGCTATGGGTTCAAAACTTCACCAGTTTTGTGGTTTGTGTGTATTGAGTTTGTCTCTACCACTTCCTAATCAACCTCATTCCACTTGCTTACCATCCTGAGACTGTAAAAGTGTTTCCTGACATCACTGTGGCTCATCTGTGACTTCTACTTCCATATATGACCCCTCGTCCCTGTCCTTGGCATTTAAAAAAAAATCCGTCCTCATCCTCTCTCAGAAATCCTTTGAGTATCTTGTATGTTGTAATCATTGCCTCCCAAGTTCGACTCTCTTCATAAAACAGGTTCCTCAGTTCAGGAATTTGTCTTGTTGCAGTCCTTGGGACGTTTTAGAATGATCGTACATGCTTGATCAGGTTGACGTTTCATGCTAGTGTGATAAATTGGGCCTAACATGTGGCTTTCCCTGTATTTTGCCTTCTACACTTCCTGATGAGTGTGAATCTTGCTGTTGCCTCCAGGTACTTTCTTACGAGGTCGTCCATTATGTCGTGGGTAGTCTGAACATTCATTTCCCTGTCTTTAGATTGCATTTAGATAACTTCTCTGTCCATAGTCTCCTCGTTTGTAGCTCATCTTATCTCCACTCCGACTCTTACCAAATATTCAAAGCTGAACATCTTGTGCTCGCTAACCCCTAGTGGTAGCACGTGTTTTAATTCACCAATAAGTATATCAGAATCGCTGAAGGTGAAAAGCACGTCAAGTTGCCCTGGTTCATACCTGCCTTCGTTCTTGTATACAGTTTGATATATTGGGTCATGAAATTTTCCCTTACTACATCCATCAGTTTTTCTCTGTTTCCGCCGCCTCGTATGAATCCCAGCTCTCTCCAGTTTCTTTTGACTGAAATCTCTTACAACTAATTGATTTGTTTTTATCCAGTGTTTTCTCGCTGTTGCTTTTTCTAGGATCTGTATTGTAGCTCTGTTCTATAATTAAACCTTCCTCGGGCTCTTGTTGTTCATTGAGGGGGAGGGGGGGGTTATAAATCATTCCTGCTATTATCTTGGGTCCCCCCCCCTGGTCATTTCCTACACTGTATAGTCACTGAAATCGTCAGTGTCCACGTTTCTCAGCTCCTCAATATTCCATACAATCAATGCCACTTTATCTTCACTGTTCTTCTTTGTCTTCTCACACTAATGACCCCCTGTGGGAATAATTGATTGTATATCATTACAGAAAGTTTTGTCTCTGATAGCTATAATGTAATGATGCTTCTATGTTACCTTTTCTTTCATTTACCACTTTTATTTGTGATTCCATCAGCCTTTGCATTTCATACTGTCATTCTGTTCTTATTTACTTGATGCTGAGACTTCTAGTATTGACACTTCTAGTATTGAGTAGAAGAGAGGGGATTACCGTAGATAGCATGGGAGGGTGTATAATTAGGGTTGGTTTGGAGAAGGGTAAATGGGTAATGGGGAAAATGCAAATGGGAGAGGGAGGAGAGAGAACAGGGAATAAAGCTTGACCATTAGTGTTATTTGGTATAGAGAAAGCAGGAAGGAAAGAGAGGATCAGGTTTGGTGGTAACTGATGGAAGAAGTTACTTGGAAGGAGACTAAGATGGTGGGCTGTTGGTGTTGGGCGGAAGGGTTAAGAGATGGGAGGGAGACAGAAGATGAATAGGTGACTGGAATTAGGGTAGAAGTGAGGTGGGGTTGAGGATGATGGGAAATAATTGCAGTTTGTTACTCCTGGTCGTTGATTATTAGTGTAAGCAGCGACAGATAAAGATAGAGGGAGAGAGGGTGAGGGGATTGAAGACGAAGAGTTAATGGAAAGAGGCTTGGTGGAGGATGAGGGCATAAGGGGGGTTTACTGGTTACTACTCCTGGTCATTGGGTTGCAGGTCCTGATTCTCTGCATGCACTGCATCTTGCACCTCCACCCCTGCTTCTGTTATTAACTTCATTTGTGATAATGTTGGTAGAATTACTGACAATATGTTGGGTAAAAGGACAGATGTGCAAATAATGCGACATTTTATCGTGATAAAGCTCCTGGAGAGCGAAACGTTGCTACAATAAAATGTCACATTAGTTGCACTACCTACCTTTATTTGTGCTTCCCTCCACTTCCATATTAATTTCTCTGCTTGTATGTTCAGTCCCTCTGTATAAATATTGCACCAAGCATGTCCAACTTGCCGAGACTTGAGTTCTTGTTTAACACCTCATGTCTTATTGTTTCTGATTGAAAAATCAATTTCACTTGCTGTCGTTGACCTCTTTTGCAGAATCCCACCTTGAAGAAATCTGTCGACTTTTGTCTCACGTCAACTTGTATCATTTAACAGGTCTTCTCTATCTCCATTTGTTCTGATTTCCTTGATTTACTTCTCGTCAATCCTTGCCACTCTGGCAAGCCAAAATATCATCAAAAATTTAACCCTTTCTGATGTGTGATTCACCATCCTTTGTATTTAATTTTCAGTACGTGTGTGTGTGTGTGTGTGTGTGTGTGTGTGTGTGTGTGTGTGTGTGTGTGTGTGTGTGTGTGTGCTAAAAAAAAAAATGACAGTAGTCACTCTGAATTCCTGAGCTCGTAATCTTACAATCATACCTACTCTTCAAACTACTCATGGAATCATCCTTCACCACTATACACTACTGGAGAGGGCACATCCATGGATGCGCCCAGATTCCTAATCCACTAATATACACAACCTCCTTCACCCTTCCCTCCTACTTCTCTCCTTATCCCCCATCCTCCTTACCACCACCACTTCCACCCTACCACCTAATATAGCCCAAATGTGACATATACATACTCATATATACACGCTGAAGAGTGCAATGGAAATATTACAGAAGCATTTGACGGGCGTTGCGAGACACGCAGCAGCCCAGGTCGCATCCTGGGCTACAACGCTGATATTGTACACAAATAAACTGCTCAAAGGAGAGAGAAACAAGCTTATGACGACGTTTCGGTCCGTCTTGCACCATTCTTAAGTCGAACCGAAGTCCAGTGTGACTTGTGAATGGTCCAAGTCGGACCGAAACGTCGTCGTAAGCCCCACTCTCCTACGTGCGGGCTATTTGTGTATTGTTCCAGTCACGGTATTGTTCCAGTCACGGTTTTGTTCCAGTCACGGTATTGTTCCAGTCACGGTATTGTTCCAGTCACGGTATTGTCCCAGTCACGGTATTGTTCCAGTCACGGTATTGGTCCTCTTTGTTCTCTTGTGCTGTTATAATCATGATGATGATTAAAACACATGAGCATCATCTGGATATCTTTATTTTGTAGACGTTTCGCCCTTCAGTGACTTCATCAGTACAATACCGGGATGCAACCTGAAGACTCTAAAATTATATACAGAAGGCAGTCTTCAGAATATGTCCAGGTGTTGTCCTGATAAACCCACACGGGAGGGCGAAACGTCTACGAAATAAAGATACCCAGATGTTGCCAGAATTGTACATAATATTGATATACTCTGTTACGATCATGCAGAAGCGCTAAACGCGCAGGGGAGGTGTGTTGGGGAGGGTCAGAGAGCCTACCTCCCTGGAACTGGCAAGTAATAACGATTGATTTTACCAGCTTACCACACCTTATTTTTCTTATTTATTTTATCTTACTTTATTTTAGTGTTATTTTTTTTATCCTATTCTAGATTAATTTATTGTATTTTTTCCTTTTTCGTACCGTAATTTATCTTATTTTTACTTTTGTTATAATTTAACATATTTTTTCCCTAATGTTAGAACACTTTATTTAATTTTATTTGATTTATCTTATTTTGCCAAATAGTTATCTTATTTTTTCTCATTTTAAGTCAATTTTACAGATTTTAAACATGATTTCAATAATTTTTCTAGCTATTTATTTTATTTTATCTTTATTTCAACACATACACACACACACACACACACACACACACACAAACACACACAAACACACACAGTAGAATAGTCTAGCAAGTGATGTAGTGGAGGCAGGAACAATACATAGTTTCAAGACGAGGTATGATAAAGCTCATGGAGCAGGGAGAAAAGGGGCCCAGTAGCGATCAGTGAAGAGGCGGGGCTAGGAGCTGAGTCTCGACCACTGCAACCACAATTAGGTGAGTACAATTAGGTGAGTACACACACGCACAAACTTATCGTTATTGCAACCCGTACATACAGACACATTTTATCCCTGCTGTAACCCGTATATACACTGGTCGCTACTACAACCTGTATTTACACCGATTGCTATTGTAACCCGTACATACAAACACTTATTTAATCACTGTTGCAACCCATATATACTAACACTTATTTTGTTTATTGCAACCCGTATATATACTGATCGCTATTGCAATCCATAAATAAGAACATCTATATTGTCCCTATTGCAACCAGTATATAAAAACACTCATTTTAGCAATATTGTACCCTATATACACTGGTCACTATTTCATCCCATATATACACTGGCCACTATTGCAACCCGTATATATATAAACACTTATTTTAGCAATATTGTAGCCATATATAAGCCAACTTCTCATATTTTCGAGTATTTTAATGGCAGTGGAGCGCGCGCGCGCGAGCGGGCGAGGGAGATGACGGTCTCCATGGCAAAAAAAAAAAAAATTGTTTTTGATTCATTTTCTTTGCAAATTTGCCGTCAGAAACACAAATTTGATGAAGACTGGAGAAAAAAAACTTAAGAACGAGACATTACTGACGTTAACACTGGAGTGGCAAAGCGCGCAACGAATTGACAAATACGCGCGTAAGTTATTGTATACGCCCATGAATGATCGTATATGTGCATGAATTATTGTAAACGCATATAACTTATTATATACGCATAATATAAAATATTATGTACCTATGTCAACTGTTATATACAGACAATTTTTTTTCATGTTGACGTAAGTTATATACGCGCATAAGTATTTATATACACACATAATGATTATATACGCAAGTTATTATATACGTATACATAAAGTATGTATATATATAGGCTATTGTATACGTATATAGTTTATTATATACGCGCATAAATTATTTTATACGCAAATACGTTACACACACACACACTATACGTATATATATATATATATATATATATATATATATATATATATATATATATATATATATATATATATATATATATATATATATATATATATATATATATATATATATATATTCTTCTTTCTTTCAACATGTCGGCCTTTTCCCACCGAGGCGGGGTGGCCCAAAATGAAAACGAAAGTTTCCCTTTTACATTTAGTAATATATACAGGAGAAGGGGTTACTAGCCCCTTGCTCCCGGCATTTTAGTCGCCTCTTACGACACGCATGGCTTACGGAGGAAGAATTCTGTTCCACTTCCCCATGATGATAAGAGGAAATAAGAACAAGAACTAGTTAGAAAATAGAAGAAAACCCAGAGGGTGTGTATATATATGCTTGTACATGAATGTGTAGTGTGACCTAAGTGTAAGTAGAAGTAACAAGATGTACCTGAAATCTTGCATGTTTATGAGACAGAAAAAGACACCAGCAATCCTACCATCATGTAAAACAATTACAGGCTTTCGTTTTACACTCACTTGGCAGGACGGTAGTACCTTCCTGGGCGGTTGCTGTCTACCAACCTACTACCTAAAAAATATATATATATATATATATATATATATATATATATATATATATATATATATATATAAATATATATATATATATATATATAGTATGGTTGTTTGGGTGTGGTGTTGGGTTGGGTTTGTGGGTGGTTGCTGGTGGTTGGTGGCTTGGTTTTGTGTGGTGTGGTTGGTTTTGGCTGTGTTGGTGTTGGTGGGTGTGGTGTTTTATGGGTGTGGTTGGTCTTAGTGGGTGTGGTTGGTCTTTGGTGTGGTGGGTTGGGTGTGTTGATGTGGGTGTGGTTGGTCTTGGTGGTGGGGTGGTCTTGGTGGTGTGGTGGTCTTGGTGGGTGTGGCTTGGTCTTGGTGGGTGTGGTTGGTCTTGGTGGGTGTGGTTGGTCTTGGTGTGGTGGTCTTGGTGGTGGTCTTGGTGGGTGTGGTTGGTCTTGGTGGGTGTGGTTGGTCTTGGTGGGTGTGGTTGGTCTTGGTGAGTGTGGTTGGTCTTGGTGGGTGTGGTTGGTCTTCGTGGGTGTGGTTGGTCTTGTTTGTGTGGTTGGTTTTGTGGGTGTGGTTGTTTTTTTGGGTGTGGTTGTTGTTGGCGGGTGTGGTTGGTGCTGGTGGTTGTGGTTGGTTTTGTGGGTGTGGTTTGTCTTCTGGGTGTTGTTGGTGTGTGTGATGGTCTTGGTGGGTGTGGTTGGTGTTACTGGGTGTGGTTGGTGTCGGTGGGTGTGGTTGATTTTGTGGGTGTGGTTGGTCTTGGTGGGTGTGGTTGGTCTTGGTGGGTGTGGTTGGTCTTGGTGGGTGTGGTTGGTCTTGGTGGGTGTGGTTGATCTTGTTTGTGTGGTTGGTTTTGTGGGTGTGGTTGGTCTTGTGGGTATGGTTGGTCTTGTGGGTGTGGTTGGTCTAGTGTGTGTTGTTTCCTTGATGGGTTTGATGAGTCTTCAGAGTGTGTTGTCTTGTGGTGGGTTTTGAGGGAGTGGTGAGTCTTGGGAGATGGCTGGGGTGGGTCTTGGAAGAGTGGTAAGCTACAAGTGATTAAGGGAGTAGAGGACACCTGGGGAGTGGTGAGAGTGGCTTCGGAGGATGCTTGGGTGGACTACATATTCCATGACCCACGGAAGACTCGACGTGGCCCTTTACACCAGACTAACTCATAAGTTAGAAAAATGCACGCTGGAGTGACTAGAAAGGGTAAGTTAGGTTAGGTAGGATTGGTCAGCAAACAGGACAATTTCGTCCTGACCCTGATGAACCGCCACTGGAGTTTCTGGTCCTATGACCGAGGCCTTCCACTGGCTGACCTGTCTCTTCCTCCTTGAACCATTAAGAAACATCATCATAAGATGTTACAGAAGATATACTAGACAGGAAGGTTCATGGAGAATAAAATTTAAAAAAAAAATTACATTGGTTGAAACAATACAAAAATGTTCCGCAAATGAGAGAGGAAACTCTAAACTGCGTTTCAGTCTATTCTTGACCATTATCAAGTCATGAATTAAATATCTTGTAGACCAGGCGACAGTAAGAAAGACGTTGTTGCTATATCAAACAAGTATCTTGATATTAATGGCATACAGTACCGAAAAGTTGATGAGCACCTTCCGTCAACTCTTCAAGGACGAGGTATTGACCACCTCAATCATACTTCTACAAGGCTGAGAGACCCAACACCTCAGTATTACCTCTCTACTTCTTCCACTGTCTTCAGTATTATTCGTGCTCACCTCTGTATTCGTCTGAAGAAGCCTAAGTACAGGAGTCACGTTTCGGCAATAAATACACCCAAGAGTTACATGTGTGTCTTATTTCTTCATGTAAGGCGATGTTAGGATAGAGAAAAGGAACATGTGAACTCCTACAAGGATAGCTCTAGGGTCCCGTGAGGTTCCTTGTATATGTTAACAACTTACGCTAAAAATCGTGGCTCTATCTTGTGCATTTCTATGGTCCTGGTAAGCTTCCCTCAGCCATGTCAGTGTCTTTGGTCCTGGTCAACTTGACTCAGCCATGTCAGTGCCCATATTTTTGATAAGTAAGCCTCTCTCATGTCAGTGTCTGGTGTCCTGGTAAACTTCAGTCAGCCATGTTGACGTTTGTGGTCCTGGTTAACATGACACAATCAAGTCATCGTCTGCAGGAACATCTTTCTCTCCTGCTGCTAGATACCACTGATACTATGACACTTGAAATAACTTCACCGTGTAATTAATGTAATCATTGCAACGCATAGTTATATTGCTTGATTATTCCGCCTACCGAGTCATTAAGCCAAGCGCCAAAAATGCTAATTAACCTGACGAGTTTTTATTCATAGTTAACTGTAATACGTTACAGGTGGAACGTATTTATAAAAATATTCTGTCCTCCATGTCATCTATTCTTATTTATTCTGTCACTCTTAGCTCGTGTATTTTTTTTTTTTTTAATTTAATTTGCCTATCATTTATTTTGATCCAAACTTGTCACGTTCTTATTTTTAATGTTTTTTTTCAGTTTGATTATGTATACTTCATCTATAAAAGCATATCACTCCACACGCACACAAGCGCACACACAGGAGCTGTGAATCGACCCCTGCAACCACAACTAGGTGAGTACACACACACATATTTACAAATTCCATGTATCTCAGCAAATCCTAGCATATTTTCCGACAACAGCATATATGACCTTTGAACTTGTATGTCACATTAGCGGGTAACAACATTAGCAGATTTAGCCATAATAAAGCTAGCTCATTCGCAGCCATGTATAAACTCATTTACCCAGCCAATATTTGTTTTAAAATACCAACACAATAATTAACTGATAAGCCTGTGTGTGAAGGGTGGCTTGGGGTAGGGGGGAAGGGGGAGGGGGAGGGGAGTGAGGGAGCGAGAGGGTAGAGAGAGAGAGGTGAAGGAGAGGTGGAAAGAGCTGTGTAGGGGAGAGAGAGAGAGAGAGGAAAAAAGAGGAAAAGAGGTAGGGAGGGAAATGGGAGATAGAGAGAGAGAGAGGGTATAGGAGGGGAAAAGAGAAAAGGGAGAGATGTAGAGGGATTTGGGAATTGAGGAGGAGAAGATAGAGGAAGGGAGGAAGAGAGAGAGGGAGAATGCAATGAGAGGGTGTAAGGGAGTTATGGAGGAAGAGTTGTAGAGGGAAGGAGTGTGGGAGGGAGGAGGAGTGTTGGGGAGAGATGAAGGAAGAGAGGAAGAGTAGAGGGAGGGAGAGAGGGAGGGTATTGGGAAGGGAAGGAATCTATGGAGAATGGAGAGTGAGAGGGGATAAAGTTACAAAAAGGAAGAAAGTGGTGGAAAGAAGGAGGGTGGAGGAGAGTGGGAGATTGGAGGAGAAAGAGAAAGTAGAGGAGAGGGAGTAGAGGAACAACAGTGGGAGGGAGAGAGTAGAATAAAGGGAGGTAGTAGAAAACAGGGAGAGCATGGGTGAAGGGGAGTGAGGAAAGATGATAAAATGGGAAGGAAAAGGGCTAAAAGAAGAACAGAGAGAACGGGAGGGAGTGATGGAAGATGAAGAGAAATAGTATAATAAAGGAAAAGTGAGTGAGTGAGAGAGAGAGAGAGAGAGAGAGAGAGAGAGAGAGAGAGAGAGAGAGAGAGAGAGAGAGAGAGAGAGAGAGAGAGAGAGAGAGAGAGAGAGAGAGAGAGAGAGAGAGAGAGAGAGAGAGAGAGAGAGAGAGAGAGAGAGAGAGAGAGAGAGAGAGAGAGAGAGATGCAAGGGGAGAGCTTTCAAATGAGCTTATGTAGGTAACATCTCTTAGCTTGTAAATAAAATTATGAACCCTAAACCTAACTTTGCAAAATCCTGTGTAAAAGAGAGAGAGAGAGAGAGAGAGAGAGAGAGAGAGAGAGAGAGAGAGAGAGAGAGAGAGAGTAGACGTGTGGAGGTAAAAAGGAAGAGCGAACATGTGGAGGGAGGGTAGAAGATACAAGTGATGGGAAGAAGAGGATGGGAGGTTATGAAGGGAAGGCCAGAAGGAAAGATGTACGCCATAGTTCCTGTGTTAATAAATATAATTACCTACATGAGTTGACTTCCTATGTACTTTAAATTCTAGAGACATCGTTCTCATGGTAAAGAAGATGTCCACGAAATCCTTTTCCTGTTTCCTCAAATTCAATGTTGAATTTAATGCTTGAAACCAAATTGTGTGAAGCCTTGATGTGAACTCTCTCTTCACGAGAGTTACACGGGAAGTAGGCTTCCAATTTCTAGAAAAATGCGACCTTTTGCTATAGCAAGAACCTCAGATATTTCCTGACTGAACTTTTGGATTCCAGGGTCATAGACTTTGATGTGACTGAATCTAAGTTTCCCAGGGCCATAGATATTGACGTGACTGAATCTTAGTTTCCCAGGGCCATAGATATTGACGTGACTGAATCTTAGTTTCCCAGGGCCATAGATATTGACGTGACTGAAACTTAGTTTCCCAGGGCCATAGATATTGACGTGACTGAAACTTAGTTTCCCAGGGCCATAGATATTGACGTGACTGAAACTTAGTTTCCCAGGGCCATAGATATTGACGTGACTGAAACTTAGTTTCCCAGGGCAATAGATATTGACGTGACTGAAACTTAGTTTCCCAGGGCCATAGATATTGACGTGACTGAAACTTAGTTTCCCAAGGCCATAGATATTGACGTGACTGAAACTTAGTTTCCCAGGGACATAGATATTGACGTGACTGAATCTTAATCTCCCAGAGTCATATATATTGACGTGACTGAATCTTAGTCTTTCAGAGCCATAGACATTGAGGTGACTGAATCTAAGTCTCCCAGGCAACATACATTGACATGAGTCTTAGTTTCCCCTGATGACAGCCACTGACATGACTGAGTCTTAGTCTCCAAGACCGAGGACATTGACAAGAATGAGTGATAATGTATTTTCTTACTCTAGAGAATTTTACTATTAGAAAAATGGGTGAAGTATAGGTTTTCCTTTGTGTTCCATATTAGCTTACTTGTACTTGGAATATTTCGAGTACATTTATTTCCTCAAACTAGAATGGCGTAAGAAGATTTCATTTTCACAGTGTGGAATCAAAATTGCGGAAAATGGTTTACGATTTCTACAGTAAACTCAGTGACTTGGCTCTAGGAATTATGTTGAAAGTTGAATGGGTAGTCAACTCTACATTGCCTATCTTGTGCCTTCCATGTACATCCTCGTTAATAACACTACGATGACAACGATCTTTAAAATATATAGGCAGTAAGTAAACGTAGCTTAAAGACTGATCTTCCAGGGACTGTGTATTAGTTTCTCAAGATACTTCTCTCTCTCTTTTATATATATATATATATATATATATATATATATATATATATATATATATATATATATATATATATATATATATATATATATATATATATATGCCACCACTACATCAGTCTCCAGATTGTTACACTTCCTGACAACTCTGTGACTGAAGAAATACTTCCTAACACCCCTATGACTCTTCTGAGTCTTCAACTTCCAGTTGTGCCCCCTTGTTGCTGTGTCCCATCTCTGGAAAATCCTGTCCCTATCCACCTTGTAAGTTCCTCTCAGTATTTTATATGTCGTTATTATGTCTCCTCTATTCATTCTGTCCTTCAGTGTCGTCAGGTATATATCCCTGAACTGTGTGTGTGTATATACACACGTACTTAAACACACACACACACACACACACAGGAGCTGAGTCTCGACCCCTGCAACCACAATTAGGTGAGTACACACACACACACACACACACACACACACACTGTTGGTCTCTTATTGCCACTCTTCTCTTCCCTCTCTCCTCCTCATTCTCTTCATCCTCATCATCACCATCATCCTTCTCTTCTTTCTCTTCCTCCTCCTGCTCGTCCCCCTTTTCCTCTCCCTTCCCTTGAGCCTCCCTCTTCCTCTACCCTCTCTCTTCCTCTTCCTCTACCCTCTCTCCTCCTCTTCCTCCCTCTTCCTCTAGCTTTTCTTTGTCCTCCTTTCTCTCCTCTTCCTTAATTTCCGACTCTTCCTCCTCCTCTTATTACTTTCTTCATCTTCTCTCCCCTTCTACTTCCCTCTTCCTTGTCCTCTTCCCCTCCTTCTCTTCTTTTTCTATTTTTCTCCACCTCCTTGTCTTTCCTCTCTACCTCCTCCTCCTCCTTCTTTACTTCGTTTTCTTCCTCTTCCTCCTGCTTCTCTTTTTCTTCTGTTCCCTCTGCTTCTCTCATTCTTCTTTTCCCCCATGCTTCTCTGTCTCTTATCTTCCTCTTTCTTCTCCCTCTCTTCTCCCTCTCTTCTCCTACTCCTGTTTCTCCTTCTCTTCTCTTCCTCCTTCTTCTCTTCTCTTCTCTTGCTTCTCCTCTGTTATCAACGTAATATTTCCCTGCAATTTATCGCAACATTTCTCTAGTTGATTCTTGCAGCATCAACCATCAATTTATTTTTTGGTTGCATTTTAATGTAGAAATTTATTCTCGTCTGGTGCAAGATGTTTAGTGGTGGGCGTGATGTTTAGTGGTGGGCGTGATGTTTAGTGTTGGGCGTGATGTTTAGTGGTGAGCGTGATGCTTAGCGGTGGGCGTGATGTTTAGTGGTGGGCGTGATGTTTAATGGTGAGAGTGATGTTTTGTGATGGGCGTGATGTTTAGTGTTGGGCGTGATGTTTAGTGGTGAGCGTGATGCTTAGCGGTGGGCGTGATGTTTAGTGGTGGGCGTGATGTTTAATGGTGGGAGTGATGTTTTGTGATGGGCGTGATGTTTAGTGGTGGGCGTGATGTTTAATGGTGGGAGTGATGTTTTGTGATGGGCGTGATGTTTAGTGGTGGGCGTGATGTTTAATGGTGGGAGTGATGTTTTGTAATGGGCGTGATGTTTAGTGATGGGCGTGATACTTAGTGGTGGGCGTGATGTTTAGTGATGGGTGTGATGTTTAATGGTGGGCGTGATGTTTAGTTGTGGGCGTGATGCTTAGTGGTGGGCGTGATGTCTAGTGGTGGGCGTGATGTTAAGTCGTGGGTTGGCTTGTGTTGGTTATGTTTGGAAGCAAGTTTGATCTGGGTTGGATTGGTTAAGTTTGCTGGTGAGTTTACCTTGGGTTGGGTTGGGATAGGCTTGGTTAGGTTAGGTTAGGTTAGGTTAGGTTAGGTTACTTTACGTTACGTTACGTTAGCTTAGGTTACATTCTGTTACTTTACATTTGATTTAGTCAGATTAGGCTCTGTTTAGAGTGTGTGTTTCTAGGTTGCATTAGATAATGTTAAGTTAGAATAGATTTCCTTTAGGCTACTTTTAGTCTGGATATAGCAAAAGTTATGTTAAGCTATCACGGATTAAGTTAGCTTTGACTTGAAAGATACTTCTAGTTCACATAGCAGCTTAACTTAACATGGTGGAGCACATAGTGCTTTGTGATGGGGATTA
>WNWK01000448.1:227500-242500 GCA_009830355.1 Cherax destructor
AAGCGTTTCAAGCGTTGGCCGACATACACAGAATCTATAGATTTTTATGTGCGTTAGCTACAGATCCAGAGACTTTTGAAAATGCACTGTTTAATTATTTATTCATTTTACAAGTGATTAAACCCCCTGCTAAATGCAATTTGTTTATTGTTCACTTATTGAAACCCGTGATAATGTTGTATATTTATGGTACACCTGCTAAATAACTCCCGTGCTTATGTTGTTTGTTTATGGCGGACTTGATAAATATCTCATATTTATGTTGTTTATGGTTCCCCTGATAAAAAACCCATGTTTATGTTGTTTTTTAATGGTACACTTGGTAAATAACCAATGTTTATAGTGTCTTCTCACTGTACACTTAATAATTATCCCTGCTTATGTTTTAATAGTAATTTTTAAGGGTAAGAATTTTCACTTTAAAGTTCAAACCTCTCTCTTCTAGGGCCAGAATCCTCCTTTAAGAGCTACAATCCTCTCTTTAGGGGTTACAGTCTCACTATAAGGTTAACAGTCCTGCGTTTAAGGCCCAGAATCATCACTTTAAGGACTAGAATTATTGTATCCCCCCTCCTTACATGCCAGAAACACAATATCCACACAGTATCCACACCTAATGTGCGTCTTTATTAGGCTCATCGGCATATCTCATATAGTGAATCAACACTCCCGGTACTGAGGTGTTTCAGCAACCCATCTTGCACTCCTCACTCCTCAACACTCGATAGTATTTCCACTCGGCAGAGGCTAGAGAAACGCTAGGACGTTCAGTTGAACAAGCAACTGTAGTGGCAATAGACATCACTGAGCCAAAACATTTAGAGTCGCTCTGCATCGCCCACCACTCGTGCAGATTTCCGGGGGAAAAGAAAACTTCAGAGAAGAAGAAGAAGAAGAAGAAGAAGAAGAAGAAGAAGAAGAAGAAGAAGAAGAAGAAGAAGAAGAAGAAGAAGAAGAAGAAGAAGAAGAAGAAGAAGAAGAAGAAGAAGAAGAAGAAGAAGAGGAAGAAGAAGAATAAGAAGAAAGAAGAAGGAGAAGAAGAAAATAAGAAGAAAGAAGAAGAAAAGATAGCTTCTTGACAACATGACAAAGACTTTCAAATCAATGTTATTATGTACCGACAGGTAGATTAATAAGACACGAAAAGCACTTTACGGCATTTACAACCCAGAGTTCATAGATGAGGAAATACTGATGATTTATGAAATAGCAAATGATTTAAAATATCCAATAGAATTAAATAACATTTTCTTTTAAAATTGCCAAGACATTTTACAATTAAATAATGACAAACAAACATATTCAGCCAAGAATTTGCTGGTTCTACTTTACAATTTAAACTTTCATGATATGCCCTTTCTCCTTATGAATTTCAAAATCAAAGTTGAATTTACAAATTTTGCTACATTAAAAACACATTTGATTAAGAATTCCCCAAAAAATGTTGAAAGCTGTGTCTATAAGGTTCCTTGTAAAAATGCTATAGAGTTTATTACGGCCAAACTGGGAAAAGTCTTGAACTAAGATTACAACGTAAATATGGCATTAGAACTGAACAAGAGTCTAAACCTCTGTTTATTCAAGTGGGAGATTTTAACCACTGAAAAGGCCGAGAAGGTTATATCAAGCAGGTCCATGGTTGAGCGAAATATATAACTGAATCAAGTTTCATATAAATATAGTATTGATCGCACTATGAAAATTATTTCAGGGTTGTATAAATTACATTTATTTATAATGATTAAAATTCGTGAGGATTTTAAACTATACCTCACATGTCACTCATAAATTTTACTTGCCACGCGACCTGACTAAATCTTCACTATATTTCCAAGCTGAGTGAGTAGGGTCCTATGCGAGGTTACATCTCAGCATTGTTAACCTTCGAATCTCACAATTTTTTTCACTGTGAGGGAAGGTGAGGATAGGTTAACTGAGAAGGCTGTGGGAAAGGAGAGTTGGGTCACAAACGGGAGCCACTGACGCAGACAGTACAGCAGTGCGTTGTCTTAGAAGATGCGACCTCTTTTTTTTTTGGTCAATAATTCAAAGAACGAAAACAATGTGTACATAACTTATATAAATGAAGGCGTATGGAACTATATGAAAGTTATAATATCATAGCTCCTCTACATTATAGTAAGCTCTCTTATGGAAGATTTTTTTTTAAATGCGATTAGAAAGTGTATACACAATTCAGACTCTCTGACCGCGGGTTCGAACCCCACCCGTGGTATGGTTTGTATACACAATTGACCAGCGCGTACCAAAAAGGCCCTTCCATACGCTGTTAATTTTGATTATTTATTTTTTAAATAGTATTTACGAAAAAAAACTAACAGCACTTAGTAGAAGAGACTTATGAGAGAGCTTCCTTACTTTTCTATAGGCAAATAGTTAGGTTCAGTTTTAAGGTCATGAAGAGCGACATCTAAACCTGAAAAACAAAGCGATCTTTACTGAACCCGGAGACAAAGACGGTTCACACAACAGCCATCACTGGACCAACACAGCAACAGTGACTACAGCCATCACTGGACCAACACAACAGGAGTGACAACAGACATCACTGAACTAACACAGAAACAGTGACGACAGACATCACTGAAGCAAAATAGCAGCAGAGACAACAGACATCGCTGGACCAACACAACAGGAGTGGCAACAGACATCGCTAAACCAACCCAACAACAGCGTCAGCAGATATCACTGAACCCAACAACAGTGACAATGCATATCAATTAGCCAACTAAACAAGAGTGGCGAAACTAACAACAGATATCAGTGGACCAACCCAACAACAGTGACAACAGACATCACCGAACCAACGCAATAAGTCAACAGGGCTTTACCTTCCAACGTACTATTATTACAAACGGAAGAGTGCCTCTGTTTCGCTGAGGTACAAGTTATATTGATAAAACGCCTGGGTGAGCGAAACATCGCCATTATAACGTGTCTTTACTGGCCATCGGATTATTTAGGTTTATAATTCTTCATATCTCTCTCTCTCTCTCTCTCTCTCTCTCTCTCTCTCTCTCTCTCTCTCTCTCTCTCTCTCTCTTACGATCATCTGGGAACATTATCTTCTTGACTGATGTAGTTCCACACTTTTCGCCCTTCTACGTGTTTGCATGCAGGCGTAAATCAGAGTTGCAACCTGATTTGCAATCAGACTTGCAACCAGACTTGAAATTTCAGAACGTAATGATCTCAAATTTAATAATTTTAGATCAAGGTCGTGAGATTTTGTTATTTTTATAATTTTATTTGAATTATGAAATTTGTAGCAAAATGGGTACCGAGGGACAGGTATACTAGGAGTAATTACCTATGTAAATAGAAGGTGTCTAGAAATATTTTAGATACCCATGTATTTAGAGGGGGTTTCTTTTCATACTAAAGGGGTCAGAAGTATCATAATGCTAGAACTAAGGCAGCAGTACCAGAGTACAACATCAAGAATGGAGAGTACATATATGAGTACACCAGAGTACAATGTCAAGGATGGAGAGCACAGACATCAGAGTACACCAGATTACAATGGCAAGAATAGAGAGCACAGACATCAGAGTACACCAGAGTACAGTATCAAGGATGGAGAATACAGACATCAGAAGTACACCAGAGTACAATATCAAGAATGGAGAGCACAGACATCAACACTAAAAGTACTGCAGGAGTACCAGAATACAGTATCAATGGTAGGAGAGCTGAAATATTAATACTAGAAGTAATGCAGGCGTACCAGAGTATCATAATACCAGTACTGAGACAGGGGTACCTGAGCCCAGCATCAAGGGAAGGAGAGCTAAGGTACCAGACTCGCAGTGTTGAGCCAGGAACAACTTGCTCAGTCAACAAACTCAACAAACACAAACTAATGACTACTCAGTGTACTGGACAACAAATTCTGCGTAAATATTAAAAAGAATTTCCTCTTTTTTTAAAAAAAAAAGACACATCACTTATGAAAAATATACAAATTAAAGCAAATAAATATATTACAAGTATAAAATTATATACAAATTTCGCAGCATAAAAATACATTCCGTCACTTTAAAAAAAAAATAATTCGTCTCCTAAAAGAGTTCCATTACGCTACTCAAATTAAATTACATTAACTTTTAAAGAAGTGGACGGGTAAGCCAGCGGAAGGCCTCGGTCAGGTGACCAAAAGCTCCAGCTGCGGGTCATCATATGACTAAGACCGGCGTCAGGAAACACTTGTCCTGTTTCCTGACGAATCTCAAATGTAATATATTTTCTTGGAGGACGAAATATAAAAAAAAAATGATTAGAAATTAAAGTACTGTATTTTAAGATAAGAAGAAATCTTAGACAAAATCTGGAGCGTTGCGTAAATCACAGTACGAATTTATGATCAATTGATTTACACTAATTAATGCAACAGATTAACTGTTCAACAAGTGAGGAATATATGCGCTTAAGTGCTAAATCGTAAATAAATATATGTTCTTAACTGCCCATCTATTTTACACGCACACATACACACCGTATTGCAGTGGCTCTGCGCCTTGCTGCCCTTATTCACACGTAATATACGTGTATTTGCAGCGATGTGCAAGCCGACCAATATGGTCTACATGGTCTTAACTGTTCTAAAACCAAGGGTTGGCATGCAAGACACAATGAGGTCAACGACATCATAAAGAGAACCCTTGCTACAGCTGGATGCCCAGCCGAGAGAGAGCCTCGATCACTAGCAGCCAACAACGCCCACAACCCAGCAAACCGCCCTGACGGGATCACCATCTATCCTTGGAAGAATGGCAAGCTCTTAGCATGGGATTATACCTGTGTGTCGACACTGGCTGACACCTACATCCATCACAGTGTCGGGCGACAGGGAGGAGCTGCTGACCACAGGGAGGAGTACAAGATCGGCAAGTACAGGGACATAAGCCAACAGCATCAATTTGTCCCAGTGGGATCAGAGACCTTGAGATCGTGGGGAAAAAATGCAACACGATTCCTTAAAGAACTGGGTTCCAGATTCATCGACACCACCAGGGACCCAAGGGCAGCCACTTTCATGTTCCAGCGCCTCAGCGTGGCCGTCCAGAGGGGAAATGCATGCTGCATACTGGGCTCGCGTCCGGCTTTGGAGGAGCTGGAGGAGATTCATAATCTTTGAAATATTGTACTATTGTATTCATGCTCATGTTTGTGTTTTCTGTCAATGTATTCTGTCTATTAATAAAGCACTCATATAATATATATAGGGGGTGGTAGGAGAAGAAAATATTCAAACAGCTCCGGGGAGAACCTCGAGTTTTCCCTGAGGTACGTTTATTGTCTTCTCTGAGGATGAGGGTCCCCAGTAAAGTTCTAGAGGTGGTACCTCCTATATATAAATATATATATATATATATATATATATATATATATATATATATATATATATATATATATATATATATATATATATATATATGGAATATAGCCTCAGCAATACTTCAGAGTGTGTCAGGGATGGGGTCCACCACTGGTACAACTTGTGGGACCCATAGCCTCGGAGAAGTGGATAAAAAGGCTTCAAGGAAGAATATTTGGATTTCTTCCTGAAACCATTTAAATATTCCACTTCCCTACCACCCCATCTTTTCATTCTTTTTTTTTACCAATAGGTATATTTTATTACATAATATGGTACAAAAGATTTAGGAGATACATTGTTGATATAAAGATGGCATATACAGTACACGAGGTGTGAGAGATACATGTCTAGTACATATTGTTACATGTTTGTCACTGATTATAATGCGAAAATCTCATCCAGCTCCTCAGAGCTGGGGCGCGTGCCCAAAATACAGCATGCATTACCCCTCTGAACAGTAGTGCTGAGTCGCTGGAACAGAAAACTAGCTGCCCTGGGATCCCTAGTTATCCTGTTGAGTCTTTTGCCCAGCTTCTTGAGGAACTTAGATGCACTCCTTCCCCATGAGCCAAGGGTCTCCGAGGCTATGGGAACAAACATATAATGATGGGCAAGTTCTCCATATTTTCTCGACTTCTGGGACTCCCTGAAGGTGGCAGCTGCCCCTCCTTCCTCCCTGGTGTACTGGAGATAGGTATCAGCCAAGGTAGATGCCTATGTGTTTTCACACACCACCTGCTTGCCGTCAGTCCAGGCTTGAAGGGTGATACCATCTTGACGCTTTTGGCTGCCATCAGATCTGCATATTTGGGGTGGTTCCCTTACTGCTGGGCATCCGGCTGTTGTGAGGCTCCTCTTGATAACGTTATTAACCTCTTCATGTCTTGCAATCTTTCCCTCGGATTTACGACACACAAGACCATGGTACCCGAATCGGTCTGCTGCTTCACTGCCACAAATACACCTGTGTTCGGCGAGAATAGGGGCGGCAAGTCGAAGGGAAACACTAATGCGGATGGTCTGTGGGTCGAGGCGTGTGCCAAGACTGGAGTTGGGAACAGCCAACAGAAAGTCCCTGCATGAGGAGCTCTCACTGCCAGGAGGCGGGCTCTATCCTTCCCCGACACACTCTGAAGTATTGCTGAGGCTATATTCTTTACTATTGGGCCATCCCAGTGCGACTGTTTGTAGTTGTTGGGGGGAGCAGGCCTGGTTTCAGAGCCTGTTAGATTATCCCACATCCTGGCTCCATCAACGAACTTTTGGTCATGGATTCCAATCTTGTCCCTAAGATGTTCAGGGAGAATCGCTGCTACAAGTCCTCTGGATGCAATGCATGAAGACAGGAAAGCAGGTAGAGCAATCTGAGATGACTTGCGGACACCAATGCCTCCTAGTCTGACTGGGAGTGTAGCTTGGTCCCACTGCCCATCTTCTAGAGTAAGGTTAAGTACTTTAGTAAAGATCTGCCTCAGGATACTGTCATATTCGTGCAGTATAGGATTATCATATGAAGGAGCACATCTTAGGAAATATGTCAACCTGGGCAGACTCAGGCATTTTGTGAGGAGGTACAAGGCATCATGGGTGTCAAGATTGCCTATTCGTTGTTCCATTCTTCTCAATTCTTCCAGTTTCTTCCTGAGAATTGTGTCAATGGCATCGCAATGGCATATATTATATGCTCAAGGGGAGCTCTAAACCCATATGGGTCGTACGTCACCTTGGAGGGATATAATTAGGTTTGATCCAATGTAGGTAAGGGTTGCTTTATTGCCTTAGATCAAGATCCCTTTCATTAATATCCTTCCTTCTACTTGTAGTGTGTTGTGTGTGTGTGTAAGAGAGAGAGAGAGAGAGAGAGAGAGAGAGAGAGAGAGAGAGAGAGAGAGAGAGAGACAGACAGAGACAGAGACAGAGACAGACAGACAGAGACAGAAGACAGAGAGAGACAGAGAAAGAGAAGAGAAGAGAAGAGAAGAGACAGAAGGAGATGAAGTCAGACAGAGCCAAGGTGTCCAAGGCTGAAGTTCGGAACAGCCAACAGTGAGTCCTCTGCATGAGGACTCCACTGCAAGGAGGCGGCTCTATCTTCAGCCTACAACTCAAGCATTGCTGAGGCTTATTCTCTACTTTACCTCCCAGTCTGACTTTCTGTAGCTTTGGAGCGGCCTGGTTTCTCTCTCGTTATCCAATCTCTCTCTTCTCTCTCTCTCTCTCTCTCTCTCTCTCCTTCTCTCTCTCTCTCTCTCTCTCTCTCTCTCTCTCTCTCTTCCAACTATTAAGGTTCGTATGCACTTAAAAATGCATTCAACTGCGTATTTATTGAGGAATGTATACACTTAATCTCCCAGTTTAGCGGACATCCTTAACCCTTAACTGTCCAGTGAGGTCATTTACTCGCCTAATTATTGAAGAATATACTTGCTTATTTGTAAAATTATTAAGGAATATATGAGCTTAGCGACCCAACTATTAAAATAATATACACAGTTAACCACCTAATTATGGAGGACTATATGTGCTTATCCGCCCACTTATTATAAAATATACATCGTTAATGGCCACATTATTGACGAATATATGTGTTTAACGGATTTTTAATATAAAGAATTAGTCAGTTTGCTGAATATACGCATTTGACTACTCACTTAATGAGGCATATACGCTCTTAAATGTCCGCTTATTGAGGAATACAGAATATGCACTTGAACTTTCTGCTTACTGAGGAATATACATGATTAAAAGTACATTTAGTGAGGAACATACGTTTTCTTGATTCACTTACTGAGGAATATATGTGCTTATCAATCCACTTATTGAGGAATATATGGCTTATCCATCCACTTATTGAGGAATATATGGCTTATCTATCCACTTATTGAGGAATATATTACTTATCTATCCACTTATTGAGGAATATATGGCTTATCTATCCACTTATTGAGGAATATATGGCTTATCCATCCACTTATTGAGGAATATATGTGTTTATCAACCCAATATATTCCCCAATAAATAGAAGTGTAGTTCCGGATATTTCTCATTAATCGGAACGTTATGGCTGTATATTCCTCAAAAAGCTAAAATTTAGGCATGTATAATCCTCAAAAGGAAGGCAATTAAGCATATATATTTCTTATTAAGTGAACGGCTAGGCGCGAATATACTTCAATAAGTGGGTGATAAAAAGTGTGTTGCTTTTAGTAAGTGGACACTTAAGCACGTATATCCCACTAAATTGATGGTCAAGTGAGTATATTCCTCAAAACGTGCACAGTTAAGGAGAGATATTTCTGAATATATTTAGCTGTTAGACTCATATATTCATCAGCAAGTGGAAGATTAAGGGACGTGAATATTCCTCATTAAATGAACAATAAGTTCATATACATCTCAACAGAAAACTTAAGCATGTATATTCCTCATTAAGTAGATAAAGTGCATATACACTCCTCAATAAGAGGACAGCTAGGAGCATACATACTTCAATAAGCGGGCCATGTACAGTATATTCCTTTATAAGGGGGGGATATTTAAGCACAAATGTTATACAATAAGTGGAATGTTAAGAATGTATATTCGGTAGTAGACAAAATAGTTAAAGGCATATATTCCTCAATAACTGGATAGTTAGATGAGTATATTCCTCAATGAGTGGACAGTACAGTGCACATATGCAAAAATAATAGGCAATCAGATTAATTCGATGAAGAGGAGGGTAATTCCAATTGCTTGAATCAAGAACCCTTCACTAGCAGCAATGAACCTCCCCTCCTATATATATATATATATATATATATATATATATATATATATATATATATATATATATATATATATATATATATATATATATATATATATATATATAACAGTTTTTATATTTTTGTTGACAATTTAAGGTTTACACGGGATTTGATTTATAGTCCCTTGAAAAATATTACACAATATCATTTAGTTACCGCAAAAAAAGACATGAAAGAGAATATACTTTGTCTTCCAGGGGGTAAAGTCTTCTATCTGAAACTTTTATTTGAAAGCGGCTTTCCTGAATACCCAATCATGTCTGCCAGCTCCTTCAATGTCTGTCAGCCACGACTCTCAGCACTGCTGCTCTCAGTGCATACACAGGGATGTACACCATGGGATATACACACACTGTATGACAGTGTGTGTATATCCCATGAATGATTAATGGTTATGATTATAACAATATTTTTTTAAAGGGGTGGAGGAGTAAGCTAGCGGAAGGGCTCGGTCAGATGACCAAAAGTTCCAGCTGTGGGTCATTATATGACTCAAACTTTACCTAACCTAACCTAGTCTTCTAATGCTACACTAAGAACTATCTAGAAAATCAACAAGGATATTTTAATAGAATTTTATAATTTATAAACACTACAAGCAAAATATCAATACGGAAATTGTTCATCTAAGAATTGTAAATGTTTAGGGATTTTCAGCACCAATTCGGTCAATGAAAATTAATGAATTAATTAAAAAAAATCCCATGCAGGGAACACAACCTGTCTCTCTCGTGAACCTAAATCACAGCGCCACGGGAGAGTCTAAATCACAGCGTCGCGTGAGTCTAAATGACAACGACACATGAATCTAAATCACAGCGCCACGGGAGAGTCTAAATCCCAGTGTCGCGTGAGTCTAAATCACATCGTCGCGTGAGAGTCTAAATCACATCGTTGAATGAGCCTAAATCCAGCGTCGCGTGAGAGTCTAAATCATAGTGCTGCGTAAGAGTCTAAATCACAGCGCAGCGTAAGTCTAAATCACAGCGCTGCGTAAGTCTAAATCACAGTGCCACAGGGTAGTCTAAATCACAGCGTCTCCTATATCTAAATCACAGCCCCGCTTAAGAGTCTAAATCACAGCCCCGCTTAAGAGTCTAAATCACAGCCCCGCTTAAGAGTCTAAATCACAGCGCCGCAAACAAACGTTGTGGTCTATATGTTAGTGGTTGGTTCATAAGGTTTGAAGGCTATCGACTGCATGAGGGTTATCAGAGCCTGCATGTTACATGTACACCAACAGTCAAAAATACTTATATGCCTATAAGGTATAATAGGGATTAAAGCGAACTTTAGACATATTCACCTCTCAGGGTTTACACAGAAATATACACTCGGCGCTCCAGTGTAAAAACTGGTGGTGTGAGGTGGTGTTGCTTAGGAGCTGTACAATATACAAGTTAATAATAATAATAATAATAATAATAATAATAATAATAATAATAATAATAATAATAATAATAATAATAATAATATAATAATAATAATAATAATAATAATAATAATAATAATAATAAAAAAGAAGAAGAAGAAGAAGAAGAAGAAGAAGAAGAAGAAGAAGAAGAAGAAGAAGAAGAAGAAGAAGAAGAAGAAGAAGAAGAAGAAGAAGAAGAAGAAGAAGAACCTTTGTCTCATATTCTCAAATTATTTTTAAAATGTGCCAGTAGAATAATTATCGAAAGAGAGAAAGAAAATATGTTTGCTAATGATATGAAAGTTGGATGTGGGAGAAGACAGGAATAAGAAGGAAGGGAAGAAAGAAGAACAGGGACAGAGAGGAAAAAGAGACGAGGGAAAGAATAGAGAGCAACATGTTTGCAAGAAAGAAGGAATAAAGAATGAAAGGAGCTATAGAAGTAGGAAAATAAGGGGAAGGGAGAAGCGGTAAAGATGGTGGGAAAGGGAGGGTTAGGGAGGTGGGGAGGAGTAAGAATAGGAGAGAAGGGATAGGGGGAAGTGTAAGAGGAAGGAGGTGGTGTGGGGGGGAGGAGCGTGGGAGAGTGAGGACAGATATTTTGAAATTTTTATAATTTTGGTATTTGCAGAAAATAATCCATGGAAAAGGAGACAAAGATTATTTGGCTGTGTTCGGTTCAACAATTTAGGGAATATTTTGTCCAGCTGCATCGAGTCGGACGTAATGCCCCTAATGAGGTCTATTGTCCGCCAGTGGTGGTGATGGTGGTGGTGGTAGTGGTGGTGGTCGTGGTGGTCGTCGTAGTGGTGGTGATGGTGATGGTGGTGGTCGTAGTGGTGGTGGTGGTGATGGTGACGGTGGTGTTTGCTCCGGTAATGGTAGTGGTGATGGTGGTGGTGATCGTAGTGGTGGTGGTGGTGGTGATGATGGTCGTAGTGGTGGTGCTGGTGGTGGTCGTAGTGGTGGTGGTGGTGATGGTGACGGTGGTGTTTGCTCCGGTAGTGGTAGTGGTAGTGGTGATGGTGGTAGTAGTGGTGGTGGTCAGGTATAACACTACTGCACCACAGAGACTCTCTCCAGTTACTTCTCAGATGCCTAAGTGATCAATAAAAACGACATATGATAACATACACGACCTGACATCAAGAGACTGTTTTCCCCTCGGGGATAACATCCCCACAGACTCCATCTGTGTGCCTACACTGCCTTAACCCACAAAACGGTACATTCATCTCATTCGACGCATCAGCCGCTGAGGCTTGATGCCTTCTAGAATAGCTCTATTTTAATCGGAAGGAATACAAATTTGATGCAAACAAGGTGACGATAAGTTCAGTTCCTTGGATCAAGAACCCCCCTCAACAGCACCAAAGGAAATACAAAGCAACAAGGGAAAACAATGCTTATATGGAGATTAAAAGTTGTAAAATGGCAGATTAGAGGAGCCTTTCTCCAGTACCCACACGGAAATATAAATATAGGAATGGCTTATGTAGAATGATACATAAGTCAGCCACGCATGTTAGTAGTCCCGTGAACGTTGTCCAAGATACATAAGTCAGCCACACATGCTAGTAGTCCCGTGAACGTTGTCCAAGATACATAAGTCAGCCACACATGCTAGTAGTCCCGTGAACGTTGTCCAAGATACATAAGTCAGCCACACATGCTAGTAGTCCCGTGAACGTTGTCCAAGATACATAAGTCAGTCACACATGCTAGTAGTCCCGTGAACGTTGTCCAAGATACATAAGTCAGCCACACATGCTATAGTCCGTGAAGTTGTCAAGATACATAAGTCAGCCACATGCTAGTAGTCGTGAACGTTGTCCAAGATACATAAGTCAGCCACACATGCTAGTAGTCCCGTGAACGTTGTCCAAGATACATAAGTCAGTCACACATGCTAGTAGTCCCGTGAACGTTGTCCAAGATACGTAAGTTAGCCACACATGCTAGTAGTCCCGTGAACGTTGTCCAAGATACATAAGTCAGCCACACATGCTAGTAGTCCCGTGAACGTTGTCCAAGATACATAAGTAAGTCACACATGCTAGTAGTCCCGTGAACGTTGTCAAGATACATAAGTAGCCACACATGCTAGTAGTCCCGTGAACGTTGTCCAAGATACATAAGTCAGCCACACATGCTAGTAGTCCCGTGAACGTTGTCCAAGATACATAAGTCAGCCACACATGCTAGTAGTCCCGTGAACGTCGTCCAAAATACATAAGTCAGTCACACATGCTAGTAGTCCCGTGAACGTTGTCCAAGATACATAAGTCAGCCACACATGCTAGTAGTCCCGTGAACGTCGTCCAAGATACATAAGTCAGTCACACATGCTAGTAGTCCCGTGAACGTTGTCCAAGATACGTAAGTTAGCCACACATGCTAGTAGTCCCGTGAACGTTGTCCAAGATACATAAGTCAGCACACATGCTAGTAGTCCCGTGAACGTCGTCCAAATACATAAGTCAGCACACATGCTAGTAGTCCCGTGAACGTTGTCCAAGATACATAAGTCAGCCACACATGCTAGTAGTCCCGTGAACGTCGTCCAAGATACATAAGTCAGCCACACATGCTAGTAGTCCCGTGAACGTCGTCCAAGATACATAAGTCAGTCACACATGCTAGTAGTCCCGTGAACGTTGTCCAAGATACATAAGTCAGCCACACATGCTAGTAGTCCCGTGAACGTCGTCCAAGATACATAAGTCAGCACACATGCTAGTAGTCCCGTGAACGTTGTCCAAGATACGTAAGTTAGCCACACATGCTAGTAGTCCCGTGAACGTTGTCCAAGATACATAAGTCAGCCACACATGCTAGTAGTCCCGTGAACGTTGTCCAAATACATAAGTCAGTCACACATGCTAGTAGTCCCGTGAACGTTGTCCAAGATACATAAGTCAGTCACACATGCTAGTAGTCCCGTGAACGTCGTCCAAGATACATAAGTCAGTCACACATGCTAGTAGTCCCGTGAACGTCGTCCAAGATACATAAGTCAGTCACACATGCTAGTAGTCCCGTGAACGTCGTCCAAGATACATAAGTCAGCACACATGCTAGTAGTCCCGTGAACGTCATCCAAGATACATAAGTCAGTCACACATGCTAGTAGTCCCGTGAACGTTGTCCAAGATACATAAGTCAGCCACACATGCTAGTAGTCCCGTGAACGTTGTCCAAGATACATAAGTCAGTCACACATGCTAGTAGTCCCGTGAACGTTGTTCAAGATACATAACACAAGTGTTGAAATTCCCAAAGCTGATCGAATAAGTCGTTCACCATAAAACAAGTGAAAATGTTGGTGGAAATGTACCGAAAAATAGAAAAGTCTCTTATCGTTAAACTTAAAAACGCCGTTTATTTTTTTTTTTATTTTTTTTTACATTTACATTTTATTTAAAATTCCCTGCAATCCTGTAAGGAAGAGATTTCATTTTATTTTATTTTTAAAACCCAATTTGATAAAATTAGCAAAGGATGGCAAAATAGCACCAAGATAGCTTAAAATTAATGTTAAGATACTTATTATTAAGAGACTCCACCATTTGGGTTTCAAGCTGACCAGAAGAGTCAGTCACTAGTGACTACATGGGGAAACAAGTTGCATAATATAATTGGCAAATGGAAAATTACACGGCTCAGAGTGGATGACAAGCGCCCTTATAATAAAGCCCACTGATGGTAAAAGTTTGAAGCCGACCAGAAAAAGCATTCTCGAATAGCTGATCTGATTCCAAAGATACCAACTTTTTCAACTGTTATAGTAAAATTTCCAATTTGCACTTAAACGGAGTAAAATTATGGGATATCATCTTTGTTATAGAACATAACGCCTCATCAATAACATTGTCAAGGAAATCAAGAGCAGCATTCCTTAGTTTTTGAATAAAAAAATGAATATAACAGTTTATTCAATAATATTGGCAATTTGGGGCTTATGCCACCAATGGCAGTGTGAAGCTTGTGTTAGAATGGTGAGAATTTCAAGTCGATCAGATGACTAATTCTCTTGTTATAGCACTGATTCCAAATAAATCCGATCAAAATTATTAAACAACAGAAATTTATTTAATGTGATTTAAATGGAAATTAAAATTCCTCACTATATCACACACTAAATGGTCAAATCTGCTCCTACACATCAGAATTTTAGATCCGCCGTCTTTGTATTTTTTGGCACATTTTGTGTATATTTAAAGCTTCACCACTGAGGATTCTGGAAGTTATCCGAGTCATTCCAGGATGTTAATGATGGGGTCAATAACTCTTGACATGGGGAAACGTTAATAAGCCAGATGTTGGTAGAAATTGGCCTTCGTTACCATACACAAGTGTTGAAAATTAGCAGCAAA
>WNWK01000448.1:247500-390000 GCA_009830355.1 Cherax destructor
CTGTCGATTTACAGGTAGAATTATATCGTCCTGTCGATTATTGGTAGAATTATTTCGTCCTGTCGATTTACAGGTAGAATTATTTTGTTTTGTCGATTTAGATGCAGAATTGTTTCGACAGGTAAATATCTTGACTGAGGATCACCAGGATTTGGAGCCCACTCTTATTATTTCGTCCTGTTGATTTATTGGTAGAATTATTTCGTCCTGTTGATTTCTAGGTAGAATTATTTCATCCTGATCTATTTACAGGTATAATTATTTCGTCCTGTCGATTTATTGGTAGAATTATTTCGTCCTGTCGATTTATAGATAGAATTATTTCGGCCTGTCGATTTACAGGTAGAATGATTTCGTCCTGTCGATTTATAGGTAGAATTATTTCGTCCTGTCCATTTATAGGTAGAATTATTTCGTCCTGTCGATTTACAGGTAGAATTATATCGTCCTGTCGATTATTGGTAGAATTATTTCGTCCTGTCGATTTACAGGTAGAATTATTTTGTTTTGTCGATTTAGATGCAGAATTGTTTCGACAGGTAAATATCTTGACTGAGGATCACCAGGATTTGGAGCCCACTCTTGCTGATGTCAGTTAATCTCTATCAAGGTACCCCTCTCCTCATCCCTTTCATCTCCCTCCCTCGCCCCTCACCCACAATGCACACTCACCTTATCCCTTTCATCTCCCCCTCTCACCCCTGTCCCTCAATCTCCCACAAGGCAAAATATTCACATAGTCGCTTGCAATACGCTTGCTTCATTACTTGTGCGGAAGGGGAGGGTGGCTGGTGTGTTTGTATATGTGTATGTATGTATGCATGTATTAGTTATGTATGTATTAATGTGTTAGCTATGTATATGCATGTATTAATTATGTATGTATGAATGTATCAGCTATGCATATGCATGCATTAGTTATATATGTATGAATGTATTAGCTATGCATATGCATGTTTAGCGCTTCCACCTTGATTATAATAATAATAATAATATGCATATGCATGCATTAGTTATGTGTGTATGTATTAGTTATGTTTGTATGCATGTATCATACATGTTTGATATTTGAATGTATGTTTTAGTAAAGTTTTTATCTATGCATACATCATGTATGAATGCACGAATTATGTTCTCACGTATTAGTTATTTTATTTATTATTAACACATCGGCCGTTTCCCACCAAGGCAGGGTGGCCCGAAAAAGAAAAACTTTCATCATCATTCACTCCATCACTGTCTTGCCAGAGGCGTGCTTACACTACAGTTATAAAACTGCACATTAACACAGAGCCCAGGCACTGTACTTTCCATCTCCAGGACTCAAGTCCGGCCTGCCGGTTTCCCTGACTCTCTTCATAAATGTTACCTTGCTTACACTCCAACAGCACGTCAAGTCCTAATAACCATTTGTCTCCATTCCCTCCAATCTAACACGCTCACGCATGCTTGCTGGAAGTCCAATTCCTTCCCACTCAAAACCTCCTTTACCATCTCCCTCCAACCTTTCCTAGGCCGACCCCTACCCCGCCTTCCCTCCACTACAGATTTATACACTCTTGAAGTCATCCTATTTCGTTCCATCCTCTCTACATGCCCGAACCACCTCAATAACCCCTCCTCAGCAATCTGGATAATAGTTTTGGTAATCCCGCATCTCCTCCTAATCTCCAAACTACGGATTCTTTGCATTATATTCACACCACACATTGCCCTCAGACATGACATCTTCACTGCCTTCAGCCTTCTCATTGTTGCAACAATCACCACCTGTGCTTCACACCCACATACGAGCGTTTATATAACTATAATCTCATACATTCCCCTTTTTGCTTCCATGGATAATGTTGTTTGTCTCCACAGATTCCTCAGTGGATCACTCACCTTTTTTCCCTCGTGAATTCTATGATTCACCTCATCTTTCATAAACCCATCTGCTGACATGTCCACTCTCAAATATCTGAAAACATTCACCTCCTCCATACGCTCTCCCTCCAAACTGATATCCAATCTTTCGTTATCTATTATTTTTGTTATCCTCATCACCTTACACTTTCCTATATTCACTTATAATTTCCTTCTTTTACATACCCTACCAAACTCATCCACCAACCTCTGCAACTTCTCTTCAGAATCCCCCAAAAGCACAGTGTCATCAGCAAAGAGCAACTGTGACAACTCCCACTTTGTGTTAGATTCTTTATCTTTTAACCCCACACCTCTTGCTAACACCCGAGCATTCACTTCTCTTACAACTCCATCTATAAATATATTGAACAATCACGGTGACATCACACATCCCTGTCTAAGGCCTACTTTTACTAGGAAATGATCTCCCTCTTTTCTACGTACTCTAACCTGAGCCTCACTATCCTCATAAAAACTCTTCACTGCTTTCAATAACCAACCTCCTATTCCATACACCTGCAACATCTGCCACATTGCCCCCTATCCACCCTGTCATACGCCTTTTCCAAATCCATAAATGCCACAAAAACCTCTTTACCCTTATCTAAATACTGTTCACCTATATGGTTCACTGTAAACACTTGGTCTACACACCCCTACCCTTCCTAAAGCCTCCTTGTTCATCTGCTATCCTGCTCTTAATTCTTTCAATAATAACTCTACCATACACTTTACCAAGTATACTCAACAGACTTATTCCCCTATAATTTTTACACTCTCTTTTGTCCCTTATGTCTTTATACAAAGGAACTATGCATGCTCTCTGCCAGTCCCTTGGTACCTTACCCTCTTCCATACATTTATTAAATAAAAACACTGACCACTCCAAAACTATATATCCACCTGCTTTTAACATTTCTATTTTTATCCCAATAATCCCAGCTGCTTTACCCCCTTTCATTCTACCCACTGCCTCACGAACTTCCCCCACACTCACAACTGGCTCTTCCTCACTCCTACAAGATGTTATTCCTCCTTGCCCTATACACGAAATCACAGCTTCCCTGTCTTCACCATCATTTAACAATTCCTGAAAATATTCCCTCCATCTTCCCGAGGGAATATTTTGAGGAACTGCTAAATGTTAAAGAAGATAGGGAAGCTGTAATTATGTATATATATTAGTTACGTATGCGTGTATTAATGTATATGAATGCATATATCCCTTTTCTCATTCCCCTCAAACAAATATAGTAGATGTGCACAAGGAAAGTTCAGTTTTCAGTTTATTCGTGAAAAATCGTTCATTACAACTAATCTTGAGTTAATGGACTATATAGCTTTGAGGGGCATGAGAATAAGTGGACCCAGAAAACTTCTGTGGCTGTGGAATGAGACAGTGTGGGGGGTCACAGTTGGTGCCGTTGATACAGCGCGTCACAGTGATGCTGGATGTACAATCATAGCGTTGTAAGCTTTGTGGCTGTGTGGTTGCAGCGTTGGGCCTGGTGTATGCTGTGTGGTTGCAGCGTTGGGTCTGGTGCATGTTGTGTGGTTGCAGCGTTGGGCCTGGTGTATGCTGTGTGGTTGCAGCGTTGTGCCTGTATGTGTGGTTGTAGTTGGCCTGTGATGCTGTGTGGTTGTAGCGTTGGTCCTGGTGTATGTTGTGTGGTTGCAGCGTTGTGCCTGGTGTATGCTGTGTGGTTGCAGCGTTGTGCCTGGTGTATGTTGTGTGGTTGCAGCGTTGGGCCTGGTGTATGCTGTGTGGTTGCAGCGTTGTGCCTGGTGTATGTTGTGTGGTTGCAGCGTTGGGCCTGGTGTATGCTGTGTGGTTGCAGCGTTGTGCCTGGTGTATGTTGTGTGGTTGCAGCGTTGGGCCTGGTGTATGCTGTGTGGTTGCAGCGTTGTGCCTGGTGTATGTTGTGTGGTTGCAGCGTTGTGCCTGGTGTATGCTGGTGTGGTTGCAGCGTTGGGCCTGGTGTATGCTGTGTGGTTGCAGCGTTGTGCCTGGTGTATGTTGTGTGGTTGCAGCGTTGGGCCTGGTGTATGCTGTGTGGTTGCAGCGTTGTGCCTGGTGTATGATGTGTGGTTGTAGCGTTGTGCCTGGTGTATGCTGGTGTGGTTGCAGCGTTGTGCCTGGTGTATGATGTGTGGTTGCAGCGTTGTGCCTGGTGTATGTTGTGTGGTTGCAGCGTTGGGCCTGGTGTATGCTGTGTGGTTGCAGCGTTGGACCTGGTGTATGCTGTGTGGTTGCAGCGTTGTGCCTGGTGTATGTTGTGTGGTTGCAGAGTTGGGCCTGGTGCATGTTGTGTGGTTGCAGAGTTGGGCCTGGTGTATGCTGTGTGGTTGCAGAGTTGTGCCTGGTGTATGTTGTGTGGTTGCAGCGTTGTGCCTGGTGTATGATGTGTGGTTGCAGCGTTGTGCCTGGTGTATGCTGTGTGGTTGCAGCGTTTTGCCTGGTGTATGCTGTGTGGTTGCAGCGTTTTGCCTGGTGTATGCTGGTGTGGTTGCAGCGTTGTGCCTGGTGTATGATGTGTGGTTGCAGCGTTGTGCCTGGTGCATGTTGTGTGGTTGCATCGTTGTGCCTGGTGTATGCTGTGTTGTTGCAGCGTTGGGCCTGGTGTATGATGTGTGGTTGCAGCTCTGGGTCTGGTGTATGATGTGTGGTTGCAGCGTTGTGCCTGGTGCATGTTGTGTGGTTGCAGCGTTGGGCCTGGTGTATGCTGTGTGGTTGCAGCTCTGGGTCTGGTGTATGATGTGTGGTTGCAGCGTTGTGCCTGGTGTATGCTGTGTGGTTGCAGCGTTGTGCCTGGTGTATGATGTGTGGTTGCAGCGTTGTGCCTGGTGTATGCTGTGTGGTTGCAGCGTTGTGCCTGGTGTATGATGTGTGGTTGCAGCGTTGGTCCTGGAGTATGACTGTGTGGTTGCAGCTCTGGGTCTGGTGTATGTTTGGTCGACTGTCCGAGTCCTCGACCATTCTCCTGGTTATGAATGGCTGTATTTAAGAAATCTGCTGTGTATGACTGAATAAACTTTTATGTATCTTAATGAATGTGTATAGTGAATGGAAGAATGGAATAGTGTATAGTGAATGGAGGAATGGAAGAATGCACCTCTGCATATTTGAATAAATTTGTGTTTGTATGTATAAACGTATTTATGTATGCAAGTATGTGGCTGTGTATACAGACATTATCCTCACCTAAAATCTGACCTGTTATTACTCGTATCCCATTTCCTTCATGCCTCTCATCTCCCTCAAACCATTTCCATTACTCTCCTTTTAATCCTATTTCCATGCTTTTAATTTCCCTCACCCCTATAACCTATACTCCCATATTCACCCCATTTCTATGCTTCTCGTCTCCTTCATCCCATTTCCAGTACATCCATCTTCATTCTATTTAGTGCCTTTTTTTCCTCCAGCTCTGCTGCTCCATCTCCTTATTTTTCCCTATTTTTATGCTCTAATCTTTCACCATTTCATCTTCCGTTCTTTCCCGGTCTCTTAAAATATTGCCACCTCTTCTTCATCTTTTTCTTCTTCTCTCTTCTTCTTCCCCTTCTCCTTCTTTTCTTCTTCTCCCCATTCCTTGTTATCCTTATTTTCTCTTCTAGTCATTATTTTCTCTAATCCTTCCTTAGCCATTTCTTTCCCTGCTTCTCATTCCACTACACTCATATTCCTTTTAACTTTCCCTTAGTCTTTCCTATGTCATCATTTCTTTCCAATCTGCTATCTTTTCTTCTCTCGTTTCTATCTTATTCATTCTATCTCTAATTCATTCTCTCTCATTCATTTTCCCTCATTCATTCTCGCTCATTCATTCTCCCTCATTCATTCTCCCTCATTCATTCTCTCTCATTCATTCTCGCTCATTCATTTTCCCTCATTTATTCTCTCATTCATTCTCCTTTATTCATTCTCGCTCATTCATTCTCGCTCCTTCATTCTCGCTCATTCATTCAAAGGTTTGAGTTACCACATATAATGAATTAATTAGGATACCGATACATAGTGGAAGGACCTAGTGAATCTCAATCGTCAGTGGAATGACTCAAGAATGGTGATTAAACATAATGGAAGTGTTTTAAACTAAATTGAGGCATTGCATGCGAGAAATGTCATGTACCCTGGGGTAGTGTGATACAGCCATACGTCTGGCAGTGCTATCAGTACCCTGGGGTAATGTGTTACAGCCATACGTCTGGCAGTGCTACCAGGCATCCACACAGGCCTACCATATACCACCATAGACCCCATACCACAATAACCCAATCTTAGCAAGAAAACATGCACTTTACTTGTGTGTTTGTAGAGCTCAAGGAATGTACCCGAACTGGAAAAGTCTGTGTGATGTTGTTCACAATTTACTTTAACGACATAGATGAGGGAATAAATAGCGACATAAGCAAATTTGCTGATGACACCAAAATAGGCCGTCCAATTCATTCTAATGAGGACATTAGAGCACTCCAGGATGATTTGAATAGACTGATGCAGTGGTCGGGGAAGTGGCAGATTTAGTTTAATGTAGACAAATGCAAAGTTCTAAATGTTGGACAGGAAAATAAAAATTCAACATAATGTAGTTCTTAAATAATAATGTAGATCTTAATAATACTGATTGCGAAAAGAATTTAGAAGTTCTGGTTAGCAGTAATCTGAATTCAAGACAACAGTGCATAAGTGTTCGCAATAAAGCTAACCGAATCCTTGGCTTCATATCAAGAAGTATAAATATTAGAAGTCCTCAGGTTGTTCTTCAACTCTATATATCCTTGGTTAGGTCTCATTTAGATTATGCTGCACAGTTTTGGTCACCGTATTACAGAATGGATATAAATGCACTGGAAAACGTACAAAGGAGGGTGACAAAGTTGATCCCAAGTATCAGAAATCTTCCCTATGAGGATAAACTGAGGGCCCTGAATCTGCACTCTCTAGAAAGACGTAGAATTAGGGGGATATGATTGAGGTGTATAAATGGAAAACAGGGATTAATAAAGGGGATGTAAATATCGTGCTAAAAATATCTAGTCCAGACAGGACTCGCAGCAATGGCTTTAAGTTGGAAAAATTCAGATTCAGGAAGGATATTGGAAAGCACTGGTTTGGTAATAGAGTTGTGGATGAGTGGAACAAACTCCCGAGTACCGTCATAGAAGCTAACACGTTGTGTACTTTTAAAAATTGGTTAGATAAATACATGAGTGAATGTGGGTGGGTGTGAGTTGGACCTGACGAGCTTGTGCTACTAGGTCAGATGCCGTGCTCCTTCCTTAAGTGAATGTGACCTGACCTGACTAGGTTAAGGCATTGGCTTGAGCCGGTGGGAGAATTGGATTTGCCTCGCATGGGCCAGTAGGCTTGCTGCAGTGTTCCTTCTTTCTTATGTTCTTATTAAATACATCCCACATACCCATGTACTGATCCTCTAACACCCCACCACCTGAGTTCAGAGCAGAAAGGTAGAGTGAAATCAGGTTCTTGTGATACCCAGATTGCAAGTAGGATGCAGGCAGGATGACAGTACAGTATACATGTGGGACATGTGAAAAGGCTCTTGGAAAAAATCCAGAATTACATGCAACCTTTGTTTTTCCAAACATCATGTCTCCTGTGCAAGAATAAACACTGCATCCAAAAACGATATCTATCTAGAAAGGTGGTTTCTGGATCTGCAATAAGAATGTGGAACTCTGGACAGGTATCAGAAAAGTACTCCGGAGGTTAATATATAATAAGCATGAAAACAAAGGGGAAGTATTGGATAGTCTTCCCAAAATATATAGAGCATGGGAGGATGAGAAAGGAGTAAAGTTTAACATTAAGAATGCACAGTCTACAACAGTTGAACCGAAAATAAATAGACACCCACTGGAAAAAATATAGGAAACAAAAACATCAACTAATTCAGTCCCCAGCTCTTGGGCTGACCCAGACTCAGCCCCCAGCCTTAGTGCTAATCCGGATTCGGCTAATGACTCTACCACAGCCATTGCCCCTATTACAAATGTAGTAGAGGAGTCTTCTTATGGGGAAAATGGTGGCCTCCTGGAAACAGATGGTGGTGTCTCTGGCTTGGCTATCGAAGACCGTAGTGCAGTTCTAGGATCTGCACAAATTGGGAATGCATCCAATAAGAATTGTATCCAACCAAAAGCAAAATGGTGCAAATTCTATGCTTGGGGCATTTGTAAGCATGGAATATCGGGAAAAACCAATGGGACATGCAACTTTGGGCATCCAAAAAAATGCCGCGACCTCTTGTCTAAAGGAGTGTGTCGTTCTACCTCTTGCAAATTCTTCCACCCTGTGATGTGCTACTCTTCAGTCCTTAAAAAAACAATGTTATGACACCAACTGCCCCGCATACCACTTAAAAGGGACCAGGAGGTACACACTCCGTAAAACAAATTATAGTAGTTACATTAGTTATGAAAACTCCACTCCAAGTGATTTTTAATGGCAGGAAACGAAGAAAGAAAATGGAAAGAAATAACCAAAATAGTTCACCACATTGGAGCCTTGTTGGACTGGAGGCACAGCCAGTGGCCCCTCCAGACTCACAACTACTGGAGGCACAGCCAGTGGCCCTCCAGACTCGCAACTACTGATGCCAGCAGTAAAATCCCCCCAACAAACACGCAACACGACCTCATTTATATTTGCTAATATACTGGGCCTTAAGCCATACTCCAACAACAAAATACCTTTCAACAGTGGACTTCTAGGGAAGTCAAATGCAATGTTTGTAGCCTTCACAGAGACCCACGCAAAAGATTACTTTGACAGAAAGAACAGGAAACAAGGGGAAGGGGTTGGCCTGTATGTCAGAGTCGCTTATTTACATGGAGATACTGAACACCACAAATGATGCAGTTGAAGTTCTTACAATAAAAATCAAGAACCAAAACTTAGTCATTGCGCTTGTATATAAGCCACCAGATGCAACTTCCCAACAGTTCAAGGAACAGCTATCGAAAATTGACTCCTGTCTGAAAACCTTCCAGCCCCATTCCCAAACATCTTGCTGCTTGGTGATATCAATCTAAGACATACAAAATGAAAGGATGTAGCAAATAATGTTGAAGCAGAAATAATCCCTGGAGGCAACGCAGATGAAAAGTCACACACAAATGAGCTACTGAATTTCTGCAATAAACACACCCTAATTCAGCAGATAGTGGAGTTAACAAGACTGGAGAACACACTTGACCATATTTTCATAAATAATGAAGACCTGGTAAGAAAGATAACAATAAAAAACAACAACTAATTCTGATCACAATCTAATCGAAGTTCAGACCTACATGCACAGGGGTCCTGATCAGCAAAATGCATACAGTTATGAGGGTACCTTCACCAATTTCAGCTTCAACAGCAAGAACATCAACTGGGACCAGGTAAACTATGCCCTAAATGAAACATGTTGGGAAGATATCTTAAATAACATGAACCTTAACCAGTGCCTCGAAAAGATCAACTTCCTTGTATCTGAAGTATGTTCAAGTCATATTCCCCTAAGAAAAAAGAAGAGAAGAAGTAAACTGGAGAGAGAAAGACGCTCTCTCTACGGGAGAAGGCGAAGAATCGCTGAGCTCCTCAAGAATGCTAGATTATCTGAAACACGGAAGGAAGCACTACCAAGGAAGTGGAAAATATTGAGCTTAAAGTTAATTAAAGGACTCTTACAGGATCCAGGAGAGCCAAGAGGAGCTAAAAGCGATTGAAAGAAACTGAAAAGAAATTGAAAGAAATTCGAAATATTTCTTTTCATACGCCAAAAACAAGGCAAAACCCACATTTAGTATAGGGCTCCTGCTCAGACAAGATGGATATTACATAGATGACAGCAAAGAAATGAGTGAGAAACTGAAATCTCAATACGACTGTGTTTAGCTAACCACTAGTCTAAAGATAAACAATCCAAATAATTTTTTCATGAACGAACCTCAAAACCCTGTCAATGAATGTCAGTTTTCTGACATAACCCGAACTCCACTAGACTTTGAGAAAGCCATTGACAACATGCCCATGCACTCAGCCCCAGGCCCAGACTAGTGCAATTCTGCGTTCATTAAGAACTGCAAGAAGAACTGGAGAAGGAGCATAGACACAGGAGATTCCACAGTCACTAAAAACAACGGATATAGCCCCACTTCATGAAGGTGGCAGCAAAGCAATACCTAAGACCTATAGACCAATAGCTCTAGCATCCCACATCATAAAAATCTTTGAAAGCGTTCTAAGTAGGATTGCAAACCACTTGGATTCCCAACAATTGCACATTCCAGGGCAACATGGGTTCAAAGCAGGTCGCTCCTGCCTCTCGCAACTATTGGATCACTATGATATTGTCTTGGATGTACTGGAAAACAAACAAAATGCAGATGTAGTATACACAGATTTTGCAAAATACTTTGACAAGTGCGATCATGGTGTAATAGCACACAAAATGGGTGCTAAAGGAATAACTGGCAAAGTAGGCAGATGGATCTTCAACTTTCTAATCAATCGAACACAAAGAGTAGTGGAAAACAGAGTTAAATCGGAAGCTGCCATAGTGAAGAGCTCTGTTCCACAAGGCACAGTACTCGCACCTATCCTGTTCCTCATTCTCATATCAGACATAGACAGAGATGTAAACCATAGCTCCGTATCATCCTTTGGAGATGATTCTGGGATCTGCATGAGAGTGTCATCCATTGAGGACACGGCAAATCTCCAAGAAGATATAAACTAAGTTTTTCAATGGGCAACGGAGAACAATATGATGTTCAATGAAGACAAATTCCAACTATTCCGTTATGGAAAACTGGAGGAAATAATAACTAGAACTGAGTATACTACAAACTCTAATCACACAATAGAGCGGAAAAGTAATGTGAAGGACCTGGGAGTGATAATGTCTGAGGATCTCACCTTCAAGGATCACAACAGTGTCACTATCACATCTGCGAGGAAACTGATAGGATGGATAATGAGAACATTCAAGACAAGAGATGCCAAGCCAATGATGATCCTTTTTACATCACTTGTTCTCTCTAGGCTGGAATACTGCTGTACATTAACATCCCCATTCAAGGCAGGTGAAATCGCAGATCTAGAGAATGTACAGAGAACCTTTACTGCACGTATCAGTTCCATCAAACACCTTAACTACTGGGAACGATTGGAAGCACTTGACTTGTACTCACTGAAGTGCAGGCGAGAGAGATACATCATAATCTATACCTGGAAGATCCTGGAGGGACTGGTCCTTAATCACTCTCTACGAAAGCAAAAGACTTGGCAGGCGATGCAACATACGCCCAATGAAAAGTAAGGACACCATTAGCCCAAGGCTGTTCAATAGTCTCCCATGATCCATAAGGGAAATTACCAATAGACCCCTGGCTGTCTTCAATAGGGAGCTGGACAGATACTTAAAGTCAGTGCAGGATCAGCCGGGCTGTGGTTCGTACGTTGGACTACGTGCGAGCAGTAACACTAGTAACAACCTAGTTGATCAGGCCCTGATCCACCGGGAGGCCTGGTTGTGGGCCGGGCCGCGGGGGCTTTGATCCCTGGAATACCCTCCAGGTAGACTCCAGGTAGACTCCAGGTAGACTCCAGGTAGGTAGGTAGACATATTTCAACATCCTGTTTTTCCTAATTTTCCATTCTATCCTACATGCCCCCTCACTTTTCCACTTACCTCCCTTCACTCTTTCCCTTCCCTCCCCTCTTCCCCATCCCTCCCCTCACTCTTCCTCTTCCCTCCCCTCTCACCATCCCATTCCCTCCCTTCACTCTTCCCCTTCCCTCTCCTCTCACTCACCGTTTCCTTTCCCTCACTCTTCCCCTTCCCTTCCCTCTCACCCTCCCATTCCCTCCCCTCACTCTTTCCCTTCCCTCTCCTCTCACTCACCGTTTCCTTTCCCTCACTTTTCCCCTTCCCTTCCCTCTCACCCTCCCATTCCCTCCCCTCACTCTTTCCCTTCCCTCTCCTCTCACCCTCCCCTCACTCTTCCCCTTCCCTCCCCTCTTACCCTCCCCTTCCCTTCCCTCACTCTTCCCCTTCCTCCCTCTCACCCTTCTCTTTTCTCACCCACTTTTCCCCTCTCTTCCCTTCTCACTTTCCCCATCCCTCTCCTCTCCCTTCCTCCCCTCTTTCTCTCTCTCTCTCTTCTCTTCTCTCTCTCTCTCTCTCTCTCTCTCTCTCTCTCTCTCTCTCTCTCTCTCTCTCTCTCTACCCTTCTCTCTTCCCAATCCTCGATTCCTTTCTCCCTCATCCCCTTTTTCTGTCCCTTCATCCTCATCTCCCATCCTTTTAATCTCCTCCACCTCCTCCCCATCCTCCCCAACCCCTTCTCCTTAACCCCTCATGCTGTACAACCTCTCCTCCTCTCCAACTCCTCTTCTCCAACCCGTGCCCCTGCTCCATAACCCCTTCTTCTCCTCACCAACCCCTTTTCTACCCAACCCCTCCCTTCTTCCCAACCCCTGATCATGCTCCCCAAACCCCTTCCTCCTCAACCCCTCCCCCTTCCTTCCCAATCCGTCTTCCTTCCTCCCCAACCCCTTTCCTCCCCAACCCCTTCCTCTTTCCAACCCAACCCTTCGCCCTTTCCTCCCCAACCTTTTCCCTTCCTCCCCAACCCCTCCCCTTCCTCCCAACCCCTTCTTTTCCTTCTCAACCCTCCTCTTCCTCCCCAACCCCTCCCCTCATTCCCATCCTTTCTCCTTCCTCCCCAACCCCTCCCCTTCCAACCCCAACCCCTCCCCTTCCTCAACAAATCCCTCCTCTTCCTCCCCAACCTCTCTCCTTCCTCACCAACCTCTCTCCTTCCTCCCCAACCCCTCCGCTTCCAATCCCAACACCTCCCCTTCCTCCCCAACCCCTCCTCTTCCTCCCCAACCTCTCTCCTTCCTCTCCAACCTCTCTCCTTCCTCCCCAACCCCTCCGCTTCCAACCCCAACCCCTCCCCTTCCTCCCCCAAACACCCACCACGTCTACTTTACATTACTGATCTGATTAGCTGCCACTGATGAATATTTAAAAGCTCTTCATTACCTCATGTTGAAATGGTCAGTCGTTATCAAAGGAAATTTTTCCCCATTTCTCTCACTTTTATTTAAAAGGGAATGATAAAGGGGTTAGGAGAAAGGTAGGGGGGGTAAATGGAATAGATTTCAGGAATAGGGAGGGAGAAGGGAGAAAGGGTTGGAATAGAGGATGAGGAAGATGAGAGATGGAGGAAGTAGAAGAAGAAAGGAAATAGAAGAATGGAGGGGAGGAGATGAAAATTTAATCTGAAAGATAAAGAGAGAGAGAGAGAGAGAGAGAGAGAGAGAGAGAGAGAGAGAGAGAGAGAGAGAGAGAGAGAGAGAGAGAGAGAGAGAGAGAGAGAGAAGAGAGAGAGAGAGAGAGAGAGAGAGAGAGAGAGAGAGAAGAGAGAGAGAGAGAGAGAGAGAGAGAGAGAGAGAGAGAGAGAGAGAGAGAGAGAGAGAGAGAGAGAGAAGAAAAGAAATAACTGAAATTAGCCATACCGTTTAGATTTTCGGATAGTGTAACAAGAACACACATACAAGAAGCGGGTACCATGCAAGAAGCAGGTACCATGCAAGAATCAGGTACCATGCAAGAAGCAGGTACCATGCAAGAAGCAGGTACCATGCAAGAATCAGGTACCATGCAAGAAGCAGGTACCATGCAAGAAGCAGGTAGTATGTAAGAATCAGGTACCATGCAAGAAGCAGGTACCATGCAGGAAGCAGGTACCATGCAAGAAGCAGGGACCATACAGGAAGCAGGTACCATGCAAGAAGCAGGTACAATGCAAGAAGCAGGTACCACGCAAGAAGCAGGTATCATGCAAGCAGCAGGTACCATGCAAGAAGCAGGTACCATGCAAGAAGCAGGTACCATGCAAGAAACATTTACTATGCAAGAATCAGGTACCATGCAAGAATCAGTTACCATGCAACAAGCAGGTAAGATGCAATAAGCAAGTACCATGCAAGAAGCAGGTACCATGCAAGAAGCAGGTACCAAACAAGAAGCAGGCACCAAGCAAGAAGAAGGTACCTAGCAAGAAACAGGTAATATGCAAGAAGTAGGTACCATGAAAGAATCAGGTACCATGCAAGAAGCAGGTACCATGCAAGAAGCAGGTTCCAAGCAAGAAACAGGTACCATTCATGAAGGAGGTACTAAGCAAGAAGCAGGTACCATGCAATAAGCAGGTAACATGAAAGAATCAGGTACCTAGCAAGAAGCAGGTACCAAGCAAGAAGAAGGTACCATGCAAGAAGTAGGTACCATGCATGAAGCAGGTACCATGCAAGAAGCAGGTACCATACAAGAAGCAGGAACCAAGCAAGAAGCAGGTACCATGCAAGAAGCAGGTACCATGCAAGAAGCAGGAACCAAGCAAGAAGCAGGTACCAAGCAAGACGCTGGTACCATTCATGAAATATATAGCAAGCAAGAAGCAGGTACCATGCAAGAAGCAGGTACCAACCAAGAAGCAGGTACTATGCAAGAAGCAGGTACCAAGCAAGAAGCAGGTACCAAGCAAGAAGCAGGTGCATTGCAAGAAGCAGGTACTAAGTAAGACGCAGGTATCAAGCAAAAGCAGGAACCATACATGAAGCAGATACCATGCATGAAGCAGGTACCGAGCAAGAAGCAGGTACCATGAAGAAAGAAGGTACCATGCAAAATGCAGGTACCAAGCAGGAAGCATGTACCATGGAAGAAGCAGGTACCATACAAGAAGCAGGTACCATGTATGAAGCAGGTACCAAGCAAGAAGCAGGTTCCATGCAAGAATCAGGTACCAAGCAATAAACATGTACCATGCAAGAAGCAGGTACCAAGCAAGAAGCAGGTACCATGCAAGAAGCAGGTACCATGCAAGAAGCAGGTACCAAGCAAGAAGCAGGTACCATGCAAGAAGCAGGTACCATGCAAGAAGCAGGTACCATGGAAGAAGCAGGTACCAAGCAAGAGCAGAACAATCTTTGTCAAGAGAGCTTAACGTAGCTTTATAAAGCTTTATCAAGGCTTATAATGGTGAGCTGTCTCTCTATCACCCACACTTAGCTTCTTTACTTAGGTTTCTTGATTATCTTGCAGATCATTTTCAGCTGCAAAAAAAATCCTGAGTCTTCATTTTTATGACGTGAATGCGAGGTGGGACAATGTGTCGTGGGGTCGAATCCTGGCCTGCCGCAGTTTGGTAAATGATATATATATATATATATATATATATATATATATATATATATTTAATATGTTGTGTTTGATATGGGAGAAGAGTATATTTGCATATATATATACGTATGTGTATGAATAAGTAATTAGTATATATAGAAGGAGAAGCGACAGTATGTTGGCTGGTAATTGGGGGGAGGGAGGGAGTAAGAGTATGCTAATGAAGTATAAGTGAGAATATTGAGTTAAATTTATATCATCAGCATCACACGTTGCGTTTTGTGGGGCGTGGGAGAGGGGCGTGGGAGAGGGGCGTGGGAGAGGGGCGTGGGTGTGGGGCGTGGGTGAGGGAGTGTTGGAGAGAGGGAATGTTGGGTAGTGTTGGGGAAGGGTTTTGCTCTTTGGAATAGGGATGGCGTAGGAGAGTTAGATGAGTGAGTTGGTTAGAGAAAGTGAGAGAGGTTGAGGAAGGGGGTGGTGGGGGCAGAAGGGGACACTGGATTGAGGAAGGGGAGGATGTTGCATCAAGGGAAGGGGAAGGAGGCTATTGTTGCAATCTGTTTCTCGTTTCCCCCTGATTCTTACTTATTTTAGTTGTCTCTCTCTCTCAAAATTTCTGTCTCTGTATTTTTTTTTTGTATCTTTATCTTCCTTTCATCTACGTGTTTCTGTTTTGCTTCTCCCTTACTGACTCTCGATGTCTTCTCTAATTCTGTTGTTTCGCTGGCTCCATTCTGTATTTTTTTGTGTGTCGTTATATATCTATCTCATTAGGCCTATAACTCTCACTCTGCCTTAAATTTGTCCTCTCTCTCTCTCTCTCTCTCTCTCTCTCTCTCTCTCTCTCTCTCTCTCTCTCTCTCTCTCTCTCTCTCTCTCTCTCTCTCTCTCTCTCTCTCTCTTTCTCTCTCTTAGGTCATTTTGAAAAAAAACATAATACATAACAGCAGACAGACATTATCTCGTATCTAATTTTATAGAGAGGAATTAAAGCGGTATTTACAGAACCGACGAAAATATTGACATATACTGAACATCATCGCATCGCATCATCGGGTGAATTAAAGACTACGATTGGTAGGCAACGCGCTCGCCTCACTAACTGAGCGTCCGTGGTTCGATCCCCAGCCGGGTGGAAACATTGGGCGTGTTTCCTTACACCTGCTGTCCCCGTTCACCTAGCACGTTAGTAGATACCTGGGTGTTAGCCGACTGGTGTGGGTCGCATCCTGGAGGACAAGACCGAAGGATCATAATGGAAGTAAGACAGGCAGTCCTTGATGACGCACTGACTTTCTTGGGTTATAGTGGGTGGCTAACCCTCCGGGTTAAAAATCCAGGTTGTATTAGGACCGCCTTCGTGAGCAGGCAAGCAGGAGGCAATCAGTAGCCAAGCAGCAGGCAAACAGCAGAAAAGCAGCAGACAAGCAGCAGACAAGCAGCAGACAAGCAGCAGACAAGCAGCAGACAAGCAGCAGACAAGCAGCAGACAAGCAGCAGACAAGCAGCAGACAAGCAGCAGACAAGCAGCAGACAAGCAGAAGACAAGCAGAAGACAAGCAGCAGACAAGCCTGGCCCAGGTTGCGACAGTAGAGAAACTCTCGAAACTCTACAGAATCATTGTATAAAGCAAGGTTTTCGCTCTACGTAGAGCTTTTATCTTTATCTGGTTTTTCTCTAACGGAGCGAAATGTTTCCCAATAAAAGCTTTTCCTGCAACGAGTGTTTTTTTCTTCAGATATAGAGCAGAAGGAATACCAACCGAGAAGAAAGCAACTAATAGAACCTGAAGATAAAATGCTCTGAGAGTGTAAACATGACCTCGAGCGTCTCACCTGAGGCTCACTTAAATATGATACTAAAGGCAGAATATACAATACTGGAAGTTATAAGAAAAGTACAAAACACCAGCATGAACCCTCATCTAATTAACTAGTTTTAACTTGATAGTTTTAGTATGCATCTAACACCCATCCTGTGGGCGGAAGTCACCCTATACCCATCCTGTGGGCGGAAGTCAAGAGATTAGAGAGGCACTTAATGGGTCCAGGGACTGGGTCCCTTCTCATTAAGCATTGAAATGAAATTAAGAAGTTTAAAAGTGAGCCACAAGGCTGGTTCCAGACCTAAGACCGCTGGAATATAAATATTCGCTAAGAGAGGTAGTGTTTAAAATGTTAGAAAATCGAAGAATCAGAGGAGATATAATCACAGCTTGTAAGACACACACAAAAACAAACAGGGCAGATAATGGCAAAATTGGAGTTGCCAGAGGAAGACATACGGCATGAGAAGGATCAGAACGAGAGGGAAGGGAGGGGAGAACAAATGGAAACCAGAAGTACGGTTGAGCCAGAGGGACATAATAAAGGAGTCTCTCAGTGTGAGGTAGTAAGCTGCACACAGCGTGTAGTGGAGGCTATTTCAAAACATTGATTCAAGAGTAGATTTGGCAAAAAAAAAACGACACTAGATAGGTGAGCAAAGACAAGACCCAAGAGCTGGAACCAGGCTTATGAATTAACCACTAGATAAGTACACCGGTCAATGATACTGGCGTATATATACAAGTTTCTTGCTTCCCTGTTTATATGTGGAGATCACATTTGCAGTTGTCAGACGACCCGATTTTTGTACTGTATTTATTGAGGTGTTTTAGAGTACTTAGCTGCAACAGGCAGGTTCCAGTACCCACGGGGATATATTGTATCAGGTCCCATAGATTCTATGGCATCCGCTTCTCTCAGCAGCTTCATCAGTTTCTCTTTCGACATGTGGATGCTGCCCAGCCTCATCTGATCTAATGGGTAGTGTATCATGTGTGTCCTCAGTGAACACTACCTTCAGTCTTCTCAGCTATATCTTGCAGTTCCTCAGTTTAAACCTTCATTCTTGGTCATCTTTGCTTGCATTATCAGATGCTATGCTTCTTTTCCTTCATTATCGTCATTTATCCAAAGACTCGCAAACATTCAGTCATCATTAAAGTCGACACCAACAACTCTTTTACTGCGATCGTTGCTTCTATTTTCTAGCTTCTATTTTCTATTTCCTGCATATTATTTTTTGCACTAACCTTCCCCTGACCCTTCCCTCTCCTCCACTGTAATGTTCTTAGTCTTTATTGTAAACTTTTTTTCTTTTCTTTTTATTTTCTGCTTTACTTTTACATAATGTCTTCTCTGGTGTTATTTTCTCCATCCCTGCGCCTCTTCTTCCCTCTATTTCAACCCAACTGGCAATTCTCTCTCTTCCTCCACTCTCACTCTTTATCCCTTACTCTCTGTTAATCCCTTCCTTCTTCTATCTCTCCCTTATCCCCACTCTGTATCTCTTATTTCCCCCAACCCCTCTTCTTTTTTCTTTATCTCATTCTTGAACTTATCTCTCTCTCTCTCTCTCTCTCTCTCTCTCTCTCTCTCTCTCTCTCTCTCTCTCTCTCTCTCTTCTCTCTCTCTTTCTCTCTCTCTCTCCTTTCTCTCTCTCTCTCTCTTGTTTCCCCCTCTCCCATGGTTCACTGAGCACTCCTGTAATCCTATGGCTTTCAAATAACCATTTTCATACATATTTTTTTTCCGCTCCATGAATCTAAAATTTGGCAACTTTTGTATGTGTCGTTTGTTTAAACATTTAGGCATTTGTATTTGGAGATAATTGTTTTTTATAAACATACTTATATATATATATATATATATATATATAAGTATGTTTATATATATATATATATATATATATTTATATATATATATATATATATATATATATGTTATATATATATATATATATATATATATATATATATATAATATATATTAAAATATATATATATATATTATATATATATATATGCTAGGAATTCCAAGAGCAGACGAAATATTCACAAACACTGATCTCTGGCCGACGAGAGACATATATATATATATATATATATATAAGAGAGAGAGAGAGAGAGAGATAGAAGGAGAGAGAAGAAGAGAGAGAGAGAGAAGAGAGAGAGAGAGAGAGAGAGAGAGAGAGAGAGAGAGAGAGAGAGAGAGAGAGAGAGAGAGAGAGAGAGAGAGAGAGAGAGAGAGAGAGAAGAGAGAGAGAGAGAGAGAGAGAGAGAAGAGAGAGAGAAAAGAGAGAGAGAGAGAAAGGAGGAGAAGAGAGAGAAAAGTGTAAAGTTATTTCATCAAATCCTGCCACATGCAGTGAACTTCGAAAGGGATTTGGAATGCTTACAATTCACAAAAGAGCGAGATTATTTACAAATTTTATATCTCAGTCTAACTTCGGCTAAGTGCCCATGATTATCTGGAGTCTGTCTGTGTGGTTGAAGTACTGTGTACGTCGACGCAGAGTGCCCAGGTTTGAATTTTGGTGTGGGCTGATAACATGCCAGTTATCGATAATAAATAACCCATTTAACCTGCCAGTAGTCATCATAGGGCATCGAATGTCCTTCCATCTTGATTAGAACTGGCAATTTCGTCGTGCTTCTGGCACCATCCTAACACACCGCCATATTCTGGGGGGTTCCATTATTCGTATGTAAATACTTAAGCTCATATATCCGCCACGATTGACTTGTAATCGCTTTATCAGCTACATATCCCAGGAGCTTCAAAACCTTTCTGATAAACAAGGAAATAACGATCATTCCAGGTCTCATGCGCCTTCCTGTGATAATATCACTATGTTATGGGATTGGTCCATTGTAATCTCTTTCTCAAATCAACTGCCCTGGACGCCACAAAAAATTTCAGCAAAATTCTGTTTTTACTCTCTTTTTAACAATTGTAACCATACATGTTAAGAATAAACGAATGAAAATGATAGAATATGCGACCACTTAGACAGAGGATGGGATGTAAGTTGATGGAGACCGTTGACTAATCTAAGAACGGAACGTCTGTTCCGCCATGCTAACGCACATCTACGTGCCTGTCTGTCTAGCACATACGTCTATAAAACTTTTCATAAATCAATGCACTCGCCATAACACTGAGTAATTCGCAGCGAAGACCGAAAACGATGACGAGGAAGCAGGGAGCAAGCGTACAGCGTACAGCGTAAAGCGTACAGCGTACAGCGTAACTATGATTCACACACGAACATGTAACAATAGGCAACAATCCGCTGAAATACAGGTTCCTCAAGCCTGACATGAGTAAATGTTAAATATATACCGTGTAAAGGATGGTAAACGATCTTTTGTTCGTGTTAAATCACGATATTTAAAGAACTTGAGAGAATTAGTGAAATTACTTGGATTAAGATTATGCATGTATATATGTGCAATAAGATCACAGTAAAAAGAGGTTGGACAAAATAATAGGAACACCTTGATATGTAATATTTTTTTTTTATTTTCAGTATATAGTTGGTCCTCCATTTGCAGCCCAAACACCACCGTAGCATTTGAACAGTATCCAGGAAATATTTGAGCCATTCCTCAAGCAAAACCTTCCTCAAAAGCTTCCATAGACGACGGTGGAGGAAACCGGTTCCTGACTTTCGGTTCTACTTGACCCCACATATGCTCGATAATATTTAGATCCGGCGATAGTGGGGAGCCAATCCAAGTGTTTGACTTCACTTTCATGTTCTTGCCAATTTTGAACAACTCCAGAGGTGTGAATTGGTGGTTTATCGTCTTGGAAGATAACATATTTGACACATTTATATTATTCAGTCAATCGACAGTTCAATCAGCAGGTGTTCATATTATTTTGTCCAACCCCTGTATATATATATATATATATATATATATATATATATATATATATATATATATATATACATATACATGTCGTGCCGAATAAATAAAACTGGCGATTTTGATTTAAATGACAACGCTCTTCTTGCCGAATAAGGCTAGCAAAAATTTGTGTATGAAATAAATTTGCAAAAATCATTTCGAACCTAACGAAAAAAAATATATTTCATTGTGTTTGTTTATTATTAAATTATTGTAAACGTATCTAAAATATATTTAGTTAAATTAGGTTAAATTATATTGCGCTTGTTATATTAGGTTAGGAAAGTTTTCTAAGGTTCTTTTTGTGCAAAATTATTAATTTTTACATTAACATAATTGAAAGAATATATCTTTAAACGTATAGTAGAAAATTTTAGAAAGGACTTAATTTTAAATGAGTTCTTGCTAACTGACCAGTTTTACCTATTCGGCACGACACACACACACACGTGTGTGAGTGTGTGTGAGTGTGTGTGTGTGTGTGTGTGTATGTGTGTATGTGTGTGGCGACGTCTAATGAATCTGTTGATAAAGAAAAAAATCATCATTATTAACTATTGCAGGAACAGTTATATCAAATGGATATGAGCAGAGAGACGGATGTATTTATCTGTGATGTTTTATAGATGTGCACAGAGATACGGATGTTCATAACAATGCCAAAATGTTAACGAAATAGAAAGTTTGGCAGCTACGTTGAACCTCCGGGGTTCTGACGTTCATCTGGTAGAACTCTTGTTAAAGTAGCCTCTTTCCTTTTCTTAATATATATGATTTTATTTGTTTAGAGAATGCATCAAATAAATTTTATTATATAAAATTTTTGTATAATGGAATATTCCTTTTTCAGTTAGAGTTTTAATAGCAAAAGAGAAGTTTCGTAAGGGGACTATATCAGGTTATATGTAGTTTATTGGAAAAAATTCAGTGGCTCTATTTAGTGAGGATAAGCAATACATAACATATTTGTATGTGGTTCTAATAATGTATATAGACAATCAATACAGTACTTATTCATAATGTTCATAATGTGTGTACATCAACCACACAATGTGCCAATATAATCAACATTATATGTTTTTGCAATTCAGGCAAGGTGCATTCATTACACTGGTCTGTATGATTTTTTTATTGACTCTATGGTATGTTTTTCGGTATATATATGGAAAATAGTGATTCATATTTTTTATTCATCTCTATCACATCAGGTTGTTAAGTTATACGGAAACGTTACTTTTCTCTTTTCGTATAACATAAGTAAATGAGAAAGTGGTATATTACCTATTAAAATGCTGACCTTATATTGAATTAAATGTTAAATCTAATATATTTTTTTCTTTATTTTCAGGTTATTAATATGTCTAGATGCTGCATAAATTCACCAGACATATTTTGCTATGTCTGCGGGTAATTCACCTTCAGATTCCCGGAGCAACATTACTCCTTTATTGAAGCGCTGCTACTTTGCTTATTTTGGCTGCAAACTTGGAGACCAGGACAAACCATTTGCACCACACAAAGCTTGCAAGAGTTGCATCAGTAAGCTCCAAATGTGGTCAGTTGGAAAACTTAAATGTATGTCCTTTGGAGTACCAATGGTATGGCGGGAGCAGATGAACCACCATGATGACTGCTACTTTTGTATGACTAAAGTAGCTGGATTCAACAAGAAGACTAAAGATCGCATAATATACCCAAATATTCCTTCAGCAATAAGGCTGTTCCACACTCTGAAGATATTCCTGTACCTGTGCCACCTGAGACATGGCAAATTTTCTCAGTCTGATACCAGTGATTCTAAGGAGATGGAAGTAGACTATGAACCACCAACAAATGACGATCCCAAACCCTTCAACCAAGTTGAGCTCAATGACTTGCTGAGAGACCTTAACCTTCCAAAAGAAAGTGCACAGTTACTTGGCTCTAGACTGAAGGAACACAGGCTTCTAGCTCCTGGAAATCACAACGCAAAAACTGTGCCACTAGTTGACCACAAGAAAATTCTGCTGCCACCACTCCACATCAAATTAGGGCTTATGAAAATTTTTGTGAAGGCCTTGAACAAGAATGGAACTGCTTTCAAGTACCTGGAGTCAAAGTTTCCTCGTATAAGTGAAGGCAAGCTAAAGGCAGGAATCTTTGTTGGCCCTCAGATTCGAGAATTGATGAAGGACAAGCATTTTGATGAAGCATTTGCAGGTGTCGAGGTGAATGCCTGGTTTTCATTCAAGCAGATTGTCCACAACTTCCTGGGACTTGATTTCAAGTTTCCAACAACTTGGGTCTAGAATGAGTGTGAAGATGCACTTTTTACACTCACATCTTGACTATTTTCCCAACAATTGTGGGGACTACAGTGAGGAACAAGGAGAGCGGTTCCATCAGGATATTTGCACCATGGAAACTCGATATCAGGGCAAATGGGATGTCAGCATGATGGTGGATTACTGCTGGTCATTGAAACGTAATGATCTCGATGCACAGCACAAGCGAAAATCAAAGTGGTCCTCTTTCTTTTGACTCAATATGTAGGCTAACCTTTAGGAGCAAATTTTTTTAATAAAATCATTTTATTTGATTCATGTTGATTTGCAGGTTCATATGTTCTTAAAACTAACAGAATGTGCTTTTCAATGATTACTTGCCTAATTTTAATATAGTAATAATTTATTAAAAATTCACATTTTTATCATGAATTTGTATTTTATTCATATATAAAAAATATATATATATATATATATATATATATATATATATATATATATATATATATATATATATATATATATATATATATATAGCAAAAAGATCACAGTAAACAGGTGATATCAAAATATGCAAGACAACCACTATGAAAAATAGAGGAATTCCAAGCGCTTTCGTGACTACTCACATTATCAAGGAATTATATATATATATATATATATATATATATATATATATATATATATATATATATATATATATATATATATATATATAGGAGGGTGTTAATGTTGCAGTTTTATAACTGTAGTGTAAAGCACCCTTCTGGCAAGACAGTGATGGAGTGAATGATGATGAAAGTTTTTCTTTTTCGGGCCACCCTGCCTTGGTGGGAATCGGCCGATGTGTTAATAAAAATATATATATATATATATATATATATATATATATATATATATATATATATATATATATATATATATATATTATATATTAAAATTAAATATAGGAATTAAAAAGGAAAGATTACTTTGTTCTGAAGTCGACCAGGAATCCGTCAGACCTCGAAGTCGTCTTCACAGTGAAGCTGTGCCCTTTCCTGGGTCTGCATTCGGCATGGTTATGTACATCCATCTCTGTTCATATCACCACTATCATAATGTGATAATGTGAGTAGTCACGAAAGGCTTGAATTTCCCTCATTTTTTCATAGTGTTGTCTTGCATATATATATTATATATTATATATATATATATATATATATATATATATATATATATTATATATATATATATATATATATATATATATATATATATATATATATATATATATATATATATATATATATATATATATATATATATATAATTGTAACCACGAACAAGTGGCATTTAATCATTAACAAACTGCGGCTAGGCGGGGGATCGAACCCGTGTTGATTTAACCCGCGTCCTGGTAAGTCCTTTCATGATAGCGCAAAATAGTTTAGATATTTACAATCAGCAGCCCATGAATAAAAATAAAAATTAAAAACATTCCAAATGCCGATCAGTGTTATCAACACAAGGATATACCTAATTATATACTTAATATACTTAATGTATATACCTTAATTCCAATAATATGTATTTGTAACTCAGTCAATATGTATACTTTAACCACAACAAATGTACACAAAATATGCACAAACTGGATATGTACACTATTACAAATCTGACTGTAACGTTAGTTCTCCCCGTACACTGCTACACTGTTCCAGCATTGATTGTAACAATACAACCTACAAATATGCGCTGTTTCAATAATAATTGTAGAGTTAAAACCTGGTGTACAGTGTAGTGAGTGTAACATAAATGCATCCTGGTCTACACTGTTGCAGAATGGAATGTCCTGTTACGACTTCCTCTCTACAACAACGAAAGTAAGATGCTGGAAGTTCCCTGAAATCTGCTGATAAACATTCCCTGTTCTCCCTATACAGGGGTTTAGTGAATCTTTCGATAAATGAAAATAATCAGTGGTAAACATAGCAACCAATGTAACAACAAGTAGATATGAGCAGAGAGATGGATGTACATAACTATGCGGGAATGTTAATGAACCAGGAAGGTTCACAGCTTCACTGCGAAGTCAACTTCTTAGCTTCTGAAGCTCTTCTGGTCGACTTATATTGTAAAACATTTCTTTTTAATATCTATTTCCTAAAGTAAGTCAAATCAGTGTTGTCATCGAATATGTGCACATAATGCCAAAATAATATTCAATATTCAATTATATTTCATTAGTAAACGAATCTCACAGGAAGAATATTTAAAAAAAAAAGAGCTGGACATATTTATTAGAAAACGTTTCGGTCTTCTTAGGTCAATTACCAAGATTTATACAAGAAGGATACTCGCTGGATGGGATACATATACATAATACAAATAATTTGTATTCCCTCAGTGAAAAGCAGGGACGCCACGAGTACACTGAGAGACAGCTCAATAAGTGTCCGGGGTCCAAGACTGTTCAACTGCCTCCCAGCATACATAGGGGAAATTACCAATAGATCCCTGGCTGTCTTCAAGAAGACACTGGACAGGCACATAAAGTCAGTACCTGGCCAGCCGGGCTGTTACACGGCCGGCAGTAACAGCCTGGTTGATCAGACCCTGATCCACCACGAGGCCTGGTTTCAGACCTAGCCTCGGGGGCGTTGACCCCCGAAACCCTCTCCACGTATACTCCAGGTATACCTGATACATAATACAAACGACTTGTATTCGTGATACCAGGGAGATTTCAGCAGAGACTGGAATGTACATTACCATGGTACTGTGAGCAGAGACAGAAATATATATTACTGTGATACCAAAGAGATATGACCAGAGACAGAAATGTATATTAGTGTAATACCAGGGAGATATGAGCAGAGACTGGAATGTACATTACTGTGATACCAGGAATATATGAACAGAATGAATGATATACTTAAATATGCTGGAAAGTTGATGGCCTAAGAAATTTGTGAGCAATGTGAATACATAACCCTACATTTAATATACATAATTAAAGGAATGTGTATACATAATCCCCACAATGCATCTTCATTATTTACAAAATGTAAACACATAATATGCAAAAAGTGCATAGAACATTTAATCCACTTAGCATGTACGCCTAAACCTCTATGTGTTCATAATCCACAAAATATGTTTAAGGATTTCACACAATGTGTATACATTTTGTTCTAACTTCACAGTGGATTAATGAATCGCTTGATAAAGGAAAATTAAAAATGGTAAACATAACAAGCAATATGATATCTGGTGGATATGAACAGAGAGATGGATGTACATAACCATGACGGAATGCTAATGACCCAGGAAAGGTCACAGCTTCACTGTGAAGATGACTTCCGAGGTCCTGACGGATTCCTGGTCGACTTCAGAACTACAAGAACCTTTCTTTTTAATTCCTATATTTAATTTTAATATATATATATATATATATATATATATATATATATATATATATATATTAACTTAATCAAATCATTATCGTCATTGAGAAAAAATATTTCTAAGTATAAATTATTTACTAGTAAAATCAGCTGCCGGATGGAATGCAAATACATTATACAATTTTTTTTTATACGTGATTTCCACAATTTTTATAATAAATCCACACAATGTGTATACTTAATCTACCGAATGTAAATATGTAAGGTGTATAGTTCATGCGATGTAGCAATATACAGTGTTAATATGCACAATTTTTATAGCAATGCACATATGTTTACATGCAATCTATGTTTACAGTCAGTCTGTGTTAATACACAATCTATGTTTATATGCAATGTATGTTTATATGCAATCTATGTTTATACACAATCTATGTTTATATGCAATCTAGGCACAATTCACATTGCTGGAAGACATCTTGAAGACAACAGCTTCGAGAGATGCTTTATTCCATCAACCTCAATTCTTTCAACAGTTTGAGTTGTATAAATAATACTATCAGTTTATAATTTTATATATAACATTTTTTTTAATATTAAATGTTAATAAAAACGTAATGGATAAACACTGGTTCATTATCACAAACCAACTTATCCATTAATACTTCCTGGTGGACACTGTTGTAACACCTAGTACATCATTACATCCTCCTAGTGTACACCGGTACAATGGTAATTCTAATGTCCCCTTTTGGTATACAATGTTTCAATGTTGATAGCAATATTCAACCCACAATGAAAGAATGAGAGTGTAGTGTTTAATCCTCCCTGACATCTGTTGATATACATCTCTTGGTCTTCTTGCACAGTGGTTTAAAAGCAGATAAAGGGACTTGATCTGTTATTTAATATGAAAATCAAATCAAGAGAAATAAAAAAGAAAAAGCATTTTTCTTATGAGTTCGACCTGGTGATTGACAGGATCCCGGGGGTCGACCTGGTGATTGACAGGATCCCGGGGGTCGACCTGGTGATTGACAGGATCCCGGGGGTCGACCTGGTGATTGACAGGATCCCGGGGGTCGACCTGGTGATTGACAGGATCCGGGGTCGACCTGGTGATTGACAGGATCCGGGGTCAACCTGGTGATTGACAGGATCCGGGGTCGACCTGGTGATTGACAGGATCCCGGGGTCGACCTGGTGATTGACAGATCCCGGGGTGACCTGGTGATTGACAGGATCCCGGGGTCGACCTGGTGATTGACAGGATCCCGGGGTCGACCTGGTGATTGACAGGATCCCGGGGTCGACCTGGTGATTGACAGGATCGGGGTCGACCTGGTGATTGACAGGATCGTCACCTGGTGATTGACAGGATCCCGGGGTCGACCTGGTGATTGACAGGATCCCGGGGTTCGACCTGGTGATTGACAGGATCCCGGGGGTCGACCTGGTGATTGACAGGATCCCGGGGGTCGACCTGGTGATTGACAGGATCCCGGGGGTCGACCTGGTGATTGACAGGATCCCGGGGGTCGACCTGGTGATTGACAGGATCCCGGGGGTCAACCTGGTGATTGACAGGATCCCGGGGGTCGACCTGGTGATTGACAGGATCCCGGGGTTCGACCTGGTGATTGACAGGATCCCGGGGGTCGACCTGGTGATTGACAGGATCCCGGGGGTCGACCTGGTGATTGACAGGATCCCGGGGGTCGACCTGGTGATTGACAGGATCCCGGGGGTCGACCTGGTGATTGACAGGATCCCGGGGGTCGACCTGGTGATTGACAGGATCCCGGGGGTCGACCTGGTGATTGACAGGATCCCGGGGGTCGACCTGGTGATTGACAGGATCCCGGGGGTCATCCTGGTGATTGACAGGATCCCGGGGGTCGACCTGGTGATTGACAGGATCCCGGGGGTCGACCTGGTGATTGACAGGATCCCGGGGGTCGACCTGGTGATTGACAGGATCCCGGGGGTCGACCTCACAGTATAACTGTGAATCTTCCTAATTCCTTAACATTTTGACGTAGTTAAGTACATCCGTCATTCTACTCATATCCATCTGGAATCACAGTTGTGTACATCCATATATCTGCTCACATCCTCTTGCTATCATAGTTTTGTACATCCATCTCTTTGTTCAAATCCACCTGGAATCACAATGGTCACAAAAGTTCCCGTTGACTGTTTTCATTTATCAAGTGATTTATTAATCCCCTGCGGTGGGAGAACAGGATATATATATCTGCAGAATACATGTAAAGTGAATTATGTATGTATGCACATTGCGTTCATAATGTATATGTCGTGCCTAATAGGTAAAACTGGTCTGTTAGTAAGAACTCATTTAAAATTAAGGCCTTTCTAAAATGTTCTCTTATACGTTTAAAGATATATTTTTTTCATTAATGTTATTATTTTTTTTTTTTTTTTTTGGTTCCAAGAGAATCTTAGAAAACTTACCTAGCCTTATTATAACAAGCGCCATTTAATTTAGCCTAATCCAACTAAATATATTTTTGATACGTTTACAATAATTTAATAATAAACAAACTCAATGAAATATATTGAATGATTTTTGCGAAATTATTGCATACACAAATTTTCCCTTGTCTTATATGACAAGATGAGCGTTGCTATTTAAGACAAAATCACAAGTTTTACCTATTCGGCACGACATATACACGTTGAATGAACTGATCATACTTAATGTGTGCATTAAGTATACCTACCTTGTTGATCATATATACACATTGTGTGAAATACTTAAACGTATTTTGTGGATTATTAATACATATTTAGAGGTTTAGGCATACATGTTAAATAAAAGAGGGTGATGCTAAGTGTTTATGCACCTGAAGAAGAAAGGAGTGTAGAGGAGGGAGAGATTTTGGGAGACGTTAAGTGAGTAAGGAGTTTTGAACTAAGTGAGAGAGTAATTGTGGTAGGGGACCTGAATGCTAAAGTGGGAAAAATGGTTATAGAGGGCGTAGTAGGCAAGTTTGGGGATCATTACGCCCAATAGGACGTAATGACACTAATATGTTGGATTATGTATTGGTAGATAAAAGGTTGATGGGTAGACTTATCGAAGTGCATATTTACAGAGGGACAACAGATATATCAGATCACTTTTTAGTTGTAGCTATAATGAGAGTAAAATGTAAATGGGATACAAGGAGAATGCCATCAACGAGTAAGAGAGAGGTGAAAGTTTATAAACTAAAAGAGGAGGCAGTTAGGGTAAGATATGAACAGCTATTGGTAAAAAGATGGGCCAGCGAGAGCATAGATAATGAGGTTGAAGAGGTATAACTGGAGTGTACCTGGAGGGTATTCCGAGGATCAACCCCCCTGCGGCCCGGTCCATGACCAGGCCTCGCGGTGAATCAGATCCTGATCAACCAGGCTGTTGCTGCTGGCCGTACTCAAACCACAGCCCTGCTAGCCAGACACTGACTTTAGGTGTCTGTCCGGCTTCTTCTTGAAGACAGCCACGGGTCTACTAGCAATTCTCTTTATGTATGATGGGAAGCAGTTGAACAGTCTTGGGCCTGTGACACTTATTGTGTGCACTCGTGGCGCCCCTGCTTTTCATTGGAATATGTTGCACCGCCTGCCGAGTCTTTTGCTTTCGAAGGGAGTGATTTCCATGTGCAGAACTGGGACTAGTCCATTTAGGAATTTCCAAGTGTATATTTTCATGTATATTTCTCGCCTGCTAGATCATGTGTTGTGGTACACGTTTACAAAACTGACTATAACGTTACTGTTGCTACTGGCCATACACTGTTACAGCACCAAAAGTAACATTAAGACCTCATAATGTACATTGTTAAATTACTGGCACTAGCAGTTTCACCTCCTGATGTACACTGTTAGAACAAAGACTAATTTTATCACCTCGTGGTGTGCAAAAAGAACAGTTGTGCTTGTACTGTTACCACATTATCAGGGGAACAACGGGAGTGACAAGCTGGACGCTCCAAGAGGATTGCTGATAACCCCTGTTCTCACTCCACAGTGGTTTAATGATTTATTTAATAAATTAAAATAATTCATGGCAGCTACAGCAGCCACTGTGATATCGGGTGGAAATTAGGAGGAACACGGATTCCTTTGCTGCTGGGTTTAGCCCCGTCTCTTTTTTTTTCTGTTGCTTTTTTCTCTCCTCGACCTATTCATTATCTATCTTCACTTCCCCTTTCACCCTTGTGGGCCTTACCTGTGAGTTCTTCTAGTTCTACATAATTGTGATACCACGTATATATGAATAAATGAACATATGTACATAACTGTTATACCTGGTACATAAGAACATAAGAAAGAAGGAACACTGCTGCAGGCCTACTGGCCCATGCGAGACAAGTCCAATTCACCCACTGGCTTAAGCCAATCGCTTAAGGTAGTCAGGTCAGGTCCCATTCCCTAAGGAAGGAGCACGGCAACTGACCTAGTAGCACAAGCTAGTTAGGTCCAACTCACACCCACCCACACTCACTCATGTATTTATCTAACCTATTTTTAAAACTACACAAAGTCTTAGCTTCTATGACGGTACTCGGGAGTTTGTTCCACTCATTCACAACTCTATTACCAAACCAGTGCTTTCCTATATCCTTCCTGAATCTGATTTTTTCCAACTTAAATCCATTTCTGCGAGTCCTGTCTAGGTTAGACATTTTTAGAACGTTATTTACATCCCCTTTATTAATTCCTGTTTTCCATTTATACACCTCAATCATATCCCCCCTAATTCTACGCCTTTCTAGAGAAATAGACATATGTACATAACTGCGACGCCAGGTGTTTATGAGCAGAGAGACGAATGTGCAAATATTTGCTGAAATGTTACCGAAGTAGTAAGGTTCCAGCTTCACTATGAGATCTAGCTCCTGGTGCTGGCGGTCATCAGGTCGATCTCAAATTCCTTTGGAAGCTTACTCTTTTTATGGTTAAGTTTCATTTTAATTTTGTGTTAATTAGTCACAAATTAAATCAATTTAATAATCGTTAACCTGTGTAGAATGCGATATTTATGAGGTATCTCAGAAGGAACACCTTTAAGTGTTTACCTGACCTTTTTATTTTTACTTCCTACAACTTTTCGGTTTCATTTCGCCCATAACTCGAGAATCCATCATGCGACCGGATTCAAATTTTGAACACTTGTGTACGGTAACGAGGAGCAGATTCTAGGATCAACTGGCATGTTCAGGGGTCCAATGGACAAAGTTGTTTAATCCATTCCCAGCATCCTGCAATGGCTGGGATAACTTCCAAAACCCTCAGTGGCGGAGCTTCTCACGTTCAATAAAACCAGAGATGCCTCCTAATGGTGTGCTGTGAGGCATTTTACCATTTTATAAAGAAAATTGTGATTTTTTTCTTTCCGTCAAATTACGTTAATTTCCTCTATGCCTATTCGTCAATATTTAACGGCCGAAACATCTTAGAAAAGTACCTGTTTTGTTTGTCTACGGGACATTTGTTTACATTATCCACACAATATGGAAACATAATATACACAAAGAACGTTCATAGTTCACAATGAATATGCATAATCCATACGATGTATATCAATGTATATAATGTAATACACGTAATATACATATCAATGAAAATGAATAATCCTTTCGAAGTACATCGAAACACACTACATACATTGTGTATTTGTAAATTATGCATAATCCACACAGACAGCAGCTCTGAGACACACATCATTCCTTCAACCTCAACTCCTTCGCTAGTTTCAGTTACATAAATAAATCAGCCAATAAATATTTATTATAATTATTATTATTTATTATTAATTATTATTATTATTATTATTATTACTATTATTATTATTATTATTATTATTATTATTATATAAATTATATAAATTATTAATATAATAATAATAATAATAATAATAATAATATTTATTATTAACACATCGGCCGATTCCCACCAAGGCAGGGTGGCCCGAAAAAGAAAAACTTTCATCATCATTCACTCCATCACTGTCTTGCCAGAAGGGTGCTTTACACTACAGTTATAAAACTGCAACATTTACACCCCTCCTTCAGAGTGCCGGCACTGTACTTCCCATCTCCAGAACTCAAGTCCGGCCTGCCGGTTTCCCTGAATCCCTTCATAAATGTTACTTTGCTCACACTCCAACAGCACGTCAAGTATTAAAAACCATATGCCTCCATTCACTCCTATCAAATACGCTCACACATGCTTGCTGGAAATCCAAGCCCCTCGCACACAAAACTTCCTTTACCCCCTCCCTCCAACCTTTCCTAGGCCGACCCCTACCCCGCCTTCCCTCCACTACAGATTTATACACTCTCGAAGTCACTCTGTCTCGTTCCATTCTCTCTACATGTCCAAACCACCTCAACAACCCCTCCTCAGCTCTCTGGACAATCGTTTTGGTAATCCCGCACCTCCTCCTAATTTCCAAACTCCGAATTCTCTGCATTATATTCACACCACACATTGACCTCAGACATGACATCTCCACTGCCTCCAGCCTTCTCCTCGTTGCAACATTCATCACCCATGCTTCACACCCATATAAGAGCGTTGGTATAACTATACTCTCATACATTCCCCTCTTTACTTCCATGGACAAGGTTCTTTGTCTCCACAGACTCGAAGTGCTCCACTCACCCTTTTCCCCTCATCAATTCTATGATTCACCTCATCCTTCATAGACCCATCCGCCGACATGTCCACTCCCAAATATCTGAATACATTCACCTCCTCCATACTCTCTCCCTCCAATCTGATATCCAATCTTTCGTCACCTATTCTTTTTGTTATCCTCATCACCTTACTCTTTCCTATATTCACTTTCAATTTTCTTCTTTTACACACCCTACCAAATTCATCCACCAACCTCTGCAGCTTCTCTTCAGAATCTCCCAAAAGCACAGTGTCATCAGCAAAAAGCAACTGTGACAACTCCCACTTTGTATTTGCTTCTTTATCTTTTAGCCCAACACCTCTTGCCAAGACCCTCGCATTCACTTCTCTTACAACCCCATCTATAAATATATTGAACAACCACGGTGACATCACACATCCTTGTCTAAGGCCCACTTTTACTGGGAAATAGTCCCTTCCCTCCTACACACTCTAACCTGAGCCTCACTATCCTCATAAAAACTCTTCACTGCTTTCAGTAACCTTCCTCCTATTCCATACACCTGCAACATCTGCCACATTGCCCCCTATCTACCCTATCATACGCCTTTTCCAAATCCATAAATGCCACAAAAACATCTTTACCCTTATCCAAATACTGTTCACCTATATGTTTCACTGTAAACACTTGGTCTACACACCCCTACCTTTCCTAAAGCCCCCTTGTTCATCTGCTATCCTGCTTTCTGTTTTACTCTTAATTCTTTCAATAATAACTCTACCATACACTTTACCAGGTACACTCAACAGACTTATTCCCCTATAATTTTTGCACTCTCTTTTGTCCCCTTTGCCTTTATACAAAGGAACAATACACGCTCTCTGCCAATCCCTAGGTACCTTACCCTCTTCCATACATTTATTAAATAATAGCACCAACCACTCCAAAATTATATCCCCACCTGCTTTTAACATTTCTATCTTTATCCCATCAATCCCAGCTGCCTTACCCCTTTCATTCTACCCACTGCCTCACGAACTTCCCTACACCCACAACTGGCTCTTCCACACTCCTACAAGATGTTATTCCTCCTTGCCCTACACACGAAATCACAGCTTCCCTGTCTTCATCAACATTTAACAAATCCTCAAAATATTCTCTCCATCTTCCCGATACCTCTAACTCTCCATTTAATAACTCTCCTCTCCTATTTTTAACTGTCAAATCCATTTGTTCTCTAGGCTTCCTCAACTTATTAATCTCATTCCAAAACTTTTCTTATTTTCAACAAAATTTGCTGATAACATCTCACCCACTCTCTCATCTGCTCTCTTTTTACATTGCTTCACCACTCTTTTAACCTCTTTTTTTCTCTCCATATACTCTTCCCTCCTTGCATCACTTCTACTTTGTAAAAACCTCTCATATGCTAACTTTTTCTCCTTACTACTCTCTTTACATCATCATTCCACCAATCGCTCCTCTTCCCTCCCGCACCCACTCGCCTGTAACCACAAACTTCTGCTGAACACTCTAACACTACATTTTTAAATCTACCCCATACATTTTCGACCCCATTGCCTACACTCTCACTAGCCCATCTATCCTCCAATAGTTGTTTATATCTTACCCTAACTGCCTCCTCTTTTAGTTTATAAACCTTCACCTCTCTTTTACTTACTGATTCTATTTTCCTTGTATCCCATCTACCTTTTTCTCCCACTGTAGCTATAACTAAAAAGTGATCTGATATATCTGTAGCCCCTCTATAAACATGTACATCCTGAAGTCTACTCAACAGTCTTTTATCTACCAATACATAGTCCAACAAACTACTGTCATTACGCCCTACATCATATCTTGTATACTTATTTATCCTCTTTTTCTTAAAATATGTATTACCTATAACTAAACCCCTTTCTATACAAAGTTCAATCAAAGGGCTCCCATTATCATTTACACCTGGCACCCCAAACTTACCTACTACACCCTCTCTGCATGTTTCTCCCACTTTAGCATTTAGGTTCCCTACCACAATTACTCTCTCATTTGGTTCAAAAGTTCCTATACATTCGCTTAACATCTCCCAAAATCTCTCTCTCTCCTCTACACTCCTCTAATAATAATAATATTATTATTATTATTATTCCCCGAAGGGGGACGTTTAAGAGGTTGCCTGAAATATTTTTTTTTCTTCCTTCAAATTTTCGATTTCACTTCACTCATACCTCGAGAACGGCTCACCCAGTCGGAATGTTACTGAACTAGGAAGATTCACAGCTACATTGTGAGTTCGACCTCCGGGCTCCAGAAGGTCACCAGGTCGAACTCAATAGAGTCTTCCTTTTATTTGTACCTTTTTTTTGCAGTTTCTTAATAAGTTAAATAATTTTTATGAAGTTACAAAAGGGGACCATGACTGTAGCAAAACACAAATAACCCTCAGATAGGAGAGAGGAGCTTACGACGACGTTTCGGTCCGATTTGGACCATTTACAACGTCACACTAAAAGAAAGGAGAGGAGCCAGTACATATAGACAAGCTGGCAGGAACGGGACAAGAGAGGTGGGAGGAATAGTGGTAGTAGAGGTAAGGCAGATAGTGAAAGTAGTGGTAGTAGTAGTGGAAGAGGTAAGACTGGTAGTGGAAGTAGTATTAGAAGTAGTGGTCGTGTAAAGTAGGGGAGTGGTTTATGGGGCAACAAACAGAAGGGGGGAGAGAAAAAGGAGGCAAAAAGTGAAGGTAGTAGCCCAAGGTAGCAGGGAAGGAAGTAGTAGTAGTTGTAGCAGTGGAGTCAGTCACGAGTCAAGAAAGAGGAGCACTGCAGGAGAGCTGAGACCCACAAGGGGTAAGACCAAAAACAGAGGGGGGGGGGGAGGAAAGTAACGGAAAAACGACCAAAGCAGAAGAAAAGGAAGCCCAAAACAAGAGAAAGGAGATGAGGTAGAAAGAGGAGAAAAAAAACAATCATGTTAAGTCACGTGTGTTCTGAAATTTGGAGCATTTGACAATGTAATGGGAAAGGAAGGTATCTAGAGAGACAAAGCCACGACTAAGATTCATACAAGGAAAGTTGTATATAAGAGAGGATTCAACCAGACGGCGACTGTGTAAATTTGAAGTAGGGTAGACAGTTTTAGCAGAAATCCAGTAAGTAGGATGACTGTGATATCTAACATGACAGAAAAGAGCATTGTTGGTGTCGTCAAGCCTAACACTACTTTTGTGCTTCTTGAGGCTGTCAGAAAGAGAACGGCCAGTTTCTCGAAAGTACTGAAGAGGACAAGAGATACATAAAATAGAGTAGACACCAAGGGCATCTATAGCGGGAGGAGAGGTACGAACTAGTCGCCGTCTTGTTGAATCCTCTCTTATACACAAGTTTCCTTGTATGAACCTTAGTCCTGCTTTGTCTCCGTCGATGCCTTCCTCAGGGTCTTCCTCTAAAGTTGTTTAACGAATGTTTTGATAAATTATTGTAATGGGAGCTGTGACAACAACTGTAATGCAAGGTGGATGAGAGAAAGAGAGAGAGAGAGAGAGAGAGAGAGAGAGAGAGAGAGAGAGAGAGAGAGAGAGAGAGAGAGGACTGTACATAATTATCCTGGAATATTAATAAACTAGGAAGGTTCTTAGCAACACTGAGAGGTCGACCTCCTGGGTCCTGATGGTCACCAGGTCGAACTCAACTTAATCCATATCTTCCTTTTTAATTGTTCTATAAATGTTCTATTGTTGTATGTGTTATATGCCTAATGACTATCTTATCATTACTCACACATATGCATTTATACATAGGCAGACAAACACATACAAGAAAACATTCACATGTACATGCATATGCATACATATACACATGCGTAAATGTGAGCAAAAACAACACGTATGTTCACATATACATATATATATACAGATGCCAATGACTTCTTCAGTCCTCCTCCACTTTTCTCCGTATTGGACTGAAGAAACCACTGGCTGGCGAAACGTTTTCAGAATAAAAATACCCAAATGTCGCACAAGCGTCTCATATATCGACCTATTATTAGCCCTGGAGAAGAATAAAGTGATTTCCATTCTACGATCCTTTTTCAACCTTCTTCACTCTAACCTTTCTCCCTTTCTTGCGGACCACCTTCCACTTGTTACTGCTAATATTGTTCCCTTCACTACTGTTAACTTATCTTCTGTTGTTACCACCAACCACTTTTCGCGTATTATTTCTTATATCTAAATGAACTTTCAATTTGTTGAGAAGCAAACCCCGTCCCCAACCACTCTTAACTCAACTTCAAAAACACGACGACTCTCCTCGAAGCCTACAGAGCAAGCCTTGATAAATTAGACACAAATGCAACACTTGGGTATCTTTATTGAGGAAACGTTTCGCCCCACAGTGGCTTCATCAGTCCATACAAAGGAGGATCGTGAAGATCAGGAGGAGTTGAGGTAATCAGTACCTCGGCCTTGAGTACATCATATGTGCTAGGAAGCAGCTTATATACCGTAGGCTGCTTCCTAGCACATATGCTGGATTCTTATCAAGATTGATGGACTGACTACATCGACTCAAGACCGAGGGACTGATTACCTCAAACTCCTCCTGTTCTTCACCTTTCTCCTTTGTGTGGACTGATGAAGCCACTGTGTGGCGAAACGTTTCCTCAATAAAGATACCCAAGTGTTGCATATGTGTCTAATTTATCAACTTGTCGGTTCTCTGAGCCATTCATCTAGAGCAAGGCATGATGGCTCACTATAACACTTCACCCAAATTCCCCAAATAACAGCAGCAACACAGGCAGCCGAGGTGACAGCGGTAACACTGTGTACAAGTGTACAACGTACTTAATTCACCAATAACAAGTCACTAAAATTGATGTACCCATTTTCTTTCCTCATTTTTAACTCATCAGAAGTTTTTATTGGGCCTTAGACATTTTTTTTTATGTAGGCCTGGTGCTCTTTGTGCCCAATCGACAAGCCAGACCATGAATGCAACAAGGTGACTCGGTGTTGCAGTGACTGCAACGTGTGTGTTAATGATGGGTAAGCAACAAGAAGCAGTCTACTCCCAGTGATCATTCCATGCGTTAAGCCTTACACATAGGAAGCAATGTAATAGCCTGCTTACCTACTCGTCTTTTCGTCTACTTACCTATTAGTCTATTCGTCTACTTATCTACTAGTCTACCCATCTACTTAGCTACTTATCTGTCTACCTTCTCGTCCACCACACTACTTTCCTAATAATTTGCATGTTTATTTGCCTACTGGTTAACTTGTCTACTCATGTATTCGTCTAATTAGGTATTCGTCTACTAATCTAATTTTCTACTCGTCTACTTACCTACTAGTCTACTCATGTACTTGCCCAGCTATCTACCTGCCTACTTGTTTACTTACTAGTCAGTTCGTCTACTTACCTACTACTGTTCTGGTCTACGTCCATCTATTGTCCATCCATCCATCGACTCCCTCTTTCGATCCATCTGCTGTCCATCTATTTATTTAGATATTGTTTTAATACCATCCATTTTCTGTTTATCCATCCCTCCTTCTACCTATGTTTCTATTGTCCACATATCCATCTATCTACCGTCCATCTATCCATCCACCTTTTGTTCATCTGTCTAATCATCTAAAAAAAATCTTCCCATATTTCTACTGTGCATCTACCCACTTATCTACTCTCTACCGAACCATCTACTGAATCCACCAGTCTACTATATATTTACCCATCTGTCTATTGTCCACCTAACCATCCAACAACTGGCCATCTATTATGCACCCCTGCGTCTATCAGCCTATACATCTGTTGTACATCTACCCATCCATTTTCTATCTGTTTTTATACATCAACCAATTTATCTGTTATCCACCTATGTACTCGTTTGAAATGTCTACCCATCCATCTACTGTCCATCTGTTAGGTAAGTGGACACAGATGCAACTATCGTGACATCTTATTGTGGCAACGTTTCGCTCACTCCACAATAAAATGTCACATTAGTTGCATCTGAGTCCTTTTTAGTTAAAAATTTGTCAGTAATTCTACCATTATTACTACTGTCCATCAACCAGTTCATCTACTCACCTCATCGCGGTCTCCCAGTGATTCTCCGCTCTCTATCCGGAAGCGTCTACCGTTCAATTCACTTCCTTCGGCTTCTACTTGTGGCAGCTGTGAAGGAGAGAGTGTGAGTGTTAGTTCCGTAATGTTTATGTCGAGTGCATTGGTGGTGGTGTAAGAGGGTAGGGCAACGTTGGTGGTGGTGGTGATGGCATTGGTGGCGGTGGTGGTAGTGGTAGTTGTTGGTAGTAGTGGTGATGGTACAGAGGCAATGAAGGAACGTTGGTGGTGGTGGTTGGTTTTTGGGTAGTGATAGTGGTACTGATGGTTGGTAGTGATTGGTGGCGATGTTCGGTGGTGATGGTGATTGGTGGTGGTGGTTGGTTGGTGATGATTAGTGATGGTGGTGGTTGGTGGTGAGCGTTAGGGTTAAACATCCATAACAACAGTGTTAGTAATCTGAACAACATTAATGACAAACACATAATTAATAATAATACTAAAACAACTCTCCCTCTCTCTTTTTTTTTTTTACACAGGGTTTGACAAGGTTAGGTTAAACATCCCTAGCTTTATTGACAAGCTATTGAAAAGTTAAGGGTTCCTAACTTTATTGACAAGCTAAGAGCTGTTACCTACATCAGCTCATTTGAAAGCATTTTTATTGTTATGAGACATACAAGTAGGGAACAGTGATTGACCATCTCAGCTCATTCTCTCTCTCTCTCTTCTCTCTCTCTCTCTCTCTCTCTCTCTCTCTCTCTCTCTCTCTCTCTCTCTCTCTCTCCACGAAAGGCACATAGGGCAAACGCCTCAACCACGTGTAATTACCAACGCAGCAGGGAGGCCATTTAGCAAACTACAAAACGCAGCGTTGTGGACCAGCAGCTAATACCAGAGACTTAGAAACAGCAGATGACATTAACCCTGGCTCACTGGAGTGCTTAACTCCCTACTAACTACCAATTACTTCTTTACCAAACTTTTTTCCTCTCGCTTGTTTCGTCGAAATTCCGTAATGACTGGCGGCGCGTGTATTGACCATGGTGCGAGGAGGAGGACGAGGAGGAGGACGAGGAGGAGGACGAGGAGGAGGACGAGGAGGAGGACGAGGAGGAGGACGAGGAGGAGGACGAGGAGGAGGACGAGGAGGAGGACGAGGAGGAGGACGAGGAGGAGGACGAGGAGGAGGACGAGGAGGAGGACGAGGAGGAGGACGAGGAGGAGGACGAGGAGGAGGACGAGGAGGAGGAGGACGAGGAGGACGACGAGGAAAAATGTAAAAGAGGAGGAAGACTTTAAGAGAAATAGGGAAAAGAAGAATGGAAGAGAAAGAGGACGAAAGATGGAAGGGAAAGAGGAGGAAGTATATAAGGAAGAAATGCAGAAGAATATAAAAGAGTAAAAGGAAGAAAATGAGGAAGAAGAGAAAAAGGAAAAAATGTAAAAAGGGAAGAAGAATACAAGCAATAAGAGGAGGAGGAAGACTGTAAGAGAAATAAGAGGAATGGAAAGGAAAGAGGAGAGAGGATTGGGGAATAATGCAAGAGGAAGAATACAGAAGAGGTAAAGGAAGGATTTGAGGAAGATGACAGTAAAAAGAGCTGAAAAGAAAGAAGAATTAGATTCAGAAAGAAAAGGAGGAAGGATAAAAGAAGAGGAAGTGGAGGAGAAGAAAATGGAGGAAGAGAAGGAGGAGTAATTTCCATAACGAAAAAAACTAGAAAACACAAACCAAATAAGCAAAAAACTCATAAAACATAAAAAAACAGAGCTGAAACAGAAGTAAACAAAAAACAAACACAAACACTAACACCCAAGTCAGGAAAAACATGTTAATATTTAATTAATTAAACCCAGAGAAAAGCACTTGCATTTGTTGCTAACTAAAACCAGAGGTACAACGCTACCACTAGTGAGGTGGCTGCTGGGTCCTCTAGTGCTACACACTGACTCTTGAAGGAGGCTGATCCGTCACATCTTCCGGGACCTGTCAGCAGCATCCTCAATCTCGGGATTTCTTGCTGAGGCTGAGGATTCACTTCAGCACTCTCCAACACCCTCCGACACTCTCCAACATCCTCCAACACTCCTCTTTGATACCGTCCGGAGGGTGTCGGAGCACTCTCCAACACCCTCCGACACTCTCCAACACCCTCCAACACTCCTCTTTGATACCGTCCGGAGGGTGTCGGAGCACTCTCCAACACCCTCCGACACTCTCCGACACCCTCCCTCACTCTCCGACTCTCAAAGCTCTCAGTATCACTCAAGACACTCTCAGTGTCAATGCTTTCAATGTCACTCAAAGAATCTATGTGTATTAAAATCATATTCATTTTGAATAAAAACACATATACATTGCTATAAATTCTGTCACTGATGTTCATTAATGTAAAAAGAAGATTTTTTTTTGTGTTATTTAACATTCAGGTTGCAGCGTTACACCCATGTGGGTCATTTACAGGTAGCAGTGGTGTAAACTCGACCCTCCGTCCCCTAAGTGCGAGACAAGATATGCTACCCTCCCCCACTCACCTAGTTCGAGTTTCTACAGAGAAATGACAATTATACACACCTGTTTACATGGCTGCCTAGCAACGTCCAGGGATGAGAACATCCCGCTGAGCGACACTCCCTCTCAGAACACCGCTAGTGACATCCACTCTCAGAACACCGCTAGTGACATCCACTCTCAGAACACCGCTAGTGACATCCACTCTCAGAACACCGCTAGTGACATCCACTCTCAGAACACCGCTAGTGACATCCACTCTCAGAACACCGCTAGTGACATCCACTCTCAGAACACCACTAGTGACATCCACTCTCAGAACACCGCTAGTGACATCCACTGTCACAACACCGCTAGTGACATCTACCTCTCGTTTGGCATCATTCTCTGTCAGAACACCACTAGCAACATTCTCTGTCAGAACACCACTAGCAACATTCTCTGTCAGAACACCACTAGCAACATTCTCTGTCAGAACACCACTAGCAACATTCTCTGTCAGGACACCACTAGCAACATTCTCTGTCAGAACACCACTAGCAACATTCTCTGTCAGAACACCACTAGCAACATTCTCTGTCAGGACACTACTAGCAACATTCTCTGTCAGAACACCACTAGCAACATTCTCTGTCAGAACACCACTAGCAACATTCTCTGTCAGAACACCACTAGCAACATTCTCTGTCAGGACACCACTAGCAACATTCTCTGTCAGAACACCACTAGCAACATTCTCTGTCAGAACACCACTAGCAACATTCTCTGTCAGAACACCACTAGCAACATTCTCTGTCAGAACACCACTAGCAACATTCTCTGTCAGAACACCACTAGCAACATTCTCTGTCAGGACACCACTAGCAACATTCTCTGTCAGAACACCACTAGCAACATTCTCTGTCAGAACACCACTAGCAACATTCTCTGTCAGAACACCACTAGCAACATTCTCTGTCAGAACACCACTAGCAACATTCTCTGTCAGGACACCACTGGCAACATTCTCTGTCAAAACACCACTAGCAACATTCTCTGTCAGAACACCACTAGCAACATTCTCTGTCAGAACACCACTAACAACATCTACCTCTCGGAACATCACTAGCAACATCTACCTCTCGGAACATCACTTAGCGAGAATGTTTTTGTCATTCATTCAGAGCAGTTGTACGGTCCAACAGTTAATGGGCAATTATAATGGATCTCACCGAAACAAGGTTGAAGTACATCTCTAATGACCATTAGTCTATGACGATCATGCAGCCAACTATAGAGCAGACAATGACAGAGCAACAAACAGAGCAACAGAATTATTAATTTTTATTTACCTATTTTCACTCTTTATTAACCAATGTAATTCAGCAGTAAGAGAGCGGTCTGAGGTTTCTTTATAATTCCTGTGAGACCATGACTGATTCGTCATATTTTTGCCTTTTACGAGGGTAAAGGATCTAACAGAGCGAAACGTTGTCTCAACCAAACTCGTCTACTGCTCTCAGCATGTCTTTTCTCCAACTCTTTATGCTGACGACTACAGAAGATTGTAAGACTCTTCAATTAAAGCAAAGGGAGATGAATATAGATTTCCAACAGTCAACAAGAAGGCCACTTACAGATCTCCAACAGTCAATGAAAGCCAGTTCAGATTCTAACAGTCCTTGAGACGGCATTATAGATCAACATCAGACAATGAGACGATTTTACGAATCTTCCAATAAGAACAATAATTTCTAACAGCCAATGGGACGGCATTATGGGTTTTCAACAGACACTGGAGTGGTATTATGATCTCCAACAGCCAGGAGGGTATTATGGATTCCCAACTGCCAGTGAGATGGCATTGTGGATCTCCAGCAGCCAAAGAGAGGCCACAACAGTTTCTTACAGTCAATGGAACGGCATTATGGATCTCTAACAGCCAATCAGGTAACAAAGTGAATTTCCCAGGCCGGATGGAAACTCATTTAACAAGTGAGATTTCGCTATTTTATTTACTGCCGAAATTGATAGCTTCATCAGAACTTCACTAAAGACCTGGTCATGCGAATTATTCCCTCCTGGGACTAGGCTGGATTGAGCTAGATTGTACTGCAATGGACGGCTATGGCCGCAGAAATGGATGGTTATTGCTACAGAAATGGACTGAAACGGATTAAAGTGAAGTCCAATAGTTTCCGGGATGAGAGGGGAAAAAAATATATAGAAGGAAGTAACACCTGAGCTTATAGGAAAAAAAAAATAAGGTAACATAAACACACCTTAGCTATACATGAACAACGCCGTCCGGGGAAAAATAAGTGACATAAACTGATGAGGAATTAATAAACAACAACGAGTAGAAAAGGATGAGAAATATAGGTATACTGTAGTAGCCATCATTAATCCTACAATAGCCATCATCGGTACTACTGTAAACATCATCACTACTGCTGTAACCATCATCAATACTACTGTAACCATCATCACTCATACTGTAACCATCATCACTACTGCTGTAACCATCATCACTACTGCTGTAACCATCATCACTACTGCTGTAACCATCATCACTACTACTGTAACCATCATCACTACTGCTGTAACCATCATCACTACTACTGTAACCATCATCACTACTGCTGTAACCATCATCACTACTGCTGTAACCATCATCACTACTGCTGTAACCATCATCACTACTGCTGTAACCATCATCACTACTGCTGTAACCATCATCACTACTGCTGTAACCATCATCAATACTACTTCAATCATTATCACTACTGCTGTAACCATCATCACTACTACTGTAACCATCATCACTACTGATGTAACCATCATCACTACTGCTGTAACCATCATCACTACTGCTGTAACCATCATCAATACTACTTCAATCATTATCACTACTGCTGTAACCATCATCACTACTGCTGTAACCATCATCAATACTACTGCAATCATTATCACTACTGCTGTAACCATCATCAATACTACTGTAACCATCATCAATACTGCTGTAACCATCATCAATACTACTGTAACCATCAGTCAATCCTACTGTTTTCAGTCAACCTGGCGCAGTCAGTCAATCCTACTGTAGTTGGTCAAGCAGACGGCAGCCAGTCAAACTGATTACAGTCAGTCAGCCTTTCGGCAGCCAGTCAGCCTGTCGGCAGCCAGTCAGCCTGTCGGCAGCCAGTCAGCCTGTCGGCAGCCAGTCAGCCTGTCGGCAGTCAGTCAGCCTGTCGGCAGTCAGTCAGCCTGTCGGCAGCCAGTCAGCCTGTCGGCAGCCAGTCAGCCTGTCGGCAGCCAGTCAGCCTGTCGGCAGTCAGTCAGCCTGTCGGCAGTCAGTCAGCCTGTCGGCAGCCAGTCCGTCTAACTGCCGTCAATTAAGGAGCAACTTGACAGATTACATTATTAATTTTCAACTCTGAAATTGAAAATAATTAATGAGAGTGAAAAATAAACTGACTCGTCTTTCCTTGATAATATAAACCGAATTTCGTTTCAATTTCGCAATTAAAAAAAAATATATACGTTATAAATTTCTAATAAAGGTGTGTGTGTGTGTGTGTGTGTGTGTGTGTGTGTGTGTGTGTGTGTGTGTGTGTGTGTGTGTGTGTGTGTGTGTGTGTGTGTGTGTGTTTAAATGTAGCTAAAGTTTTGGTGATTCAAGTTGGTAAGAACTTTGCAAGACTTAGTTAGCACTTCTGTGTCTTGCACTTCTGTGTCTTGCAATTCTGTGTCTTGCACTTCTGTGTCTTGCACTTCAGAACTAACTTCAGCTGTGGGAAAGAATTTATCAAAAATCATTTGAGACTGAAAATGTTTAAAAAACGAAAGTTTCTTACTTGAGAAATGAAAATGTACTGAAGAGGGGAGAAAGGAAAGCCCGAGAATTTTTGACCTGTGTTGATGGTTGGTTGGGTAATGGGTCTTAAAGTCCCATGACTATTGAAGGTCAATAATGCTGTCAGTGACTTTTTTACCACTAGATAAGAATACTTTAATCCTTAAAATAGGCATTAAAGAAAACTAGCATTAATAAACAGAAGGGTGGACGAGGGGCTCGAACCCACGGTCCGTAAATTGACAGTCCGACGCTCAATTATATACATGCCGAGAGAAATACACCGCTCGGTGTATAGTATATATTTATTCTACGGTGTTTTGCTCAAGACACAGAACACGTTTATTTCCCGACAAATAATTCCTGACCGAAGCCTCCAAGAAGACTAACCACAACACAAAAATGTTTTAATGTCATTAGAGTGATAATTTGTGCATGATGTTCTTGTGGGAAGAGAAATGCCTCTCAGACCCTCTCTCTCTGGCACCACCCCATCCTCTTACCTTCAGTATTTAACTATTGCTAAGACAGTCGAATGGCTGACTCATATATGAGCGGGAACAGACACACGGGTACCAGAGAATCCTTTTACTGCGACGTTTCACCTAAGACTGGGCTTAGACGAAACGTCGCCTAAGCCCAGTATACAATACCGACAAGTTGGTACGTAAGACACGTGCAACTGTTAGGTATCTTTATTCCGAAAGGTTTCGCCTACACAGTAGTCTTTTTCAGTCTTGGGCGAAACGTGACACTAAAAAAAACATTCTCTTCGACCAGTGTCTTTACTTCCACCTGTCGGGTTTTGCCATTGTCTTCAGGACAATGATAAACGAACGTTGAACAGTGATTATCAGACTGTCATTGTAAAGTCCGTTCACCACTTCCCCGTTTTCTGTTCGCGCCCCAAAATAATATTAGCATCTATGTGAACTATTTCATTTATTGACATTGCTTTATGCTACAATTGGTTATTTTTTATTGATAGATGCCACCTTAACTAACGTAACTTATCCAATTCTAACATAAGTAACTTAAGTCAAGAAATTTGGGGAAAACAGTATATGCGAAATTAACTTAGAATTGAGGGAAATGGGTCACACACAGACACAGACACAGACACAGACATCTTTGCCTTACCTGGTTACACAGCCATACATAACTGTAGGCCTGATCAGTTAGGAGGTGGCACTACTATCTACTACTCTAATGAGCTAGAATATATTAAATCTGCTTGCACCAGGGACGAAAATGGCGAATTTGCAAAATTCTCGTCTAAAAACCTAAACAAAACTATAATAATTGGAACAGTCTACAGATTATCTCACACATATCCTTACACATTTAGTGATAAACGAAAAAAACACATTATAACTGACTCAGAGATGAATAAACACCAGCTGATACTTACAGGCGACTTCACACACACACACACACAAACACACACACACACACACACACACACACACACACACACACACACACACACACACACACACACACACACACATAAGATATTCCCTCACCAGTCGTCCAAAAGGTTCACGAGGGTTTTAAGAGCGGGAGTCGCCACTTTAAGCCTCACCAAAAAGATGGGCCGTCAGAGACGGTGGACTACTGACGAAGGTGCAGCAGAAGGGGGATGGTGGCGTGGCTTGGCTTGGCCAAGCCACGAACCCCCCGGCAGCTCAGTAAGTTAAGCAGAAAAGCCTTCACCTCAATCCAGGTTTAAGTGTTGGTTCCAGACTCAAACTTTCTCTCTTTCTCTCTCTCTCTCTCTCTCTCTCTCTCTCTCTCTCTCTCTCTCTCTCTCTCTCTCTCTCTCTCTCTCTCTCTCTCTCTCTCTCTCTCTCTCTCTCTCTCTCTCTCTCTCTCTCTCTCTCTCTCTCTCTCTCTCTCTCTCTCTCTCTCTCTCTCTCTCTCTCTCTCTCTCTCTCTCTCTCTCTCTCTCTCTCTCTCTCTCTCTTCTCTCTCTCTCTCTCTCTTTCTCTCTCATTATCTCATGTTTTTCTTTTATAACATTCTCCTTCTCCTAATTTCAACCTGTTCCTCCGTTCTCCCATGCCTTTTCTTTATTCTTTTATTCTTACGTTTATACTTTTTTCTTATTAATATACATTTTCTCTTACGTTTATTCATTTTCTCCCATTCTCCCTTTCCTCCCACGACTATTCCTCTCCTTCTCTGCTTATCCTTTTCTCTCACGATTATTTTTCATCTCCATTGACTATTTATTTTCTTTCTCGTCTATTCTTTTTCTCATGCATCTTTTCTTTTTCTTCTACGTTTACATTTTTCCTTCCATGCTTATTCTCTTTCTTCCGCGTCTGTTCTTTCTTTCACATGCCTATTCTTCCCCCACTACTGTTCTTGTTTTCTCACGCCTGTTTTCGTTTCCACCCCCTTTTTTTTCCTCTACTCCTGTTCCTCAGTTTATCCCTCTCCTTTCTATCCTTTCTCTTCCTCCCTCCCTCCCTCCTTCATCCGCACTCTTTCTTCTTCTACTCCTGTTCCTCGTGTTATCCTTCTCCTTCCTAGTCATTCTCTTCCTCCTTCCTTCACCCACACCTTTTTGTTTCTTCTACTCCTGTTCCTGATGTTATCCCTCTCCTTCCAATCCTTTCTCTTCCTCCCTCCTTCCTTCACCCTAATACCCTGCCTTTCATTCCCCGTCATACCCTCTCCCCAACACTCATCTTCCACCTCACAAAATGTTTCTAGTATGCCTATGAAACATTTATCAAATGCAATGCCTTCCTTTGTTGCAGCTTTAATTAAATGGCCCACTCTAGGTCATGCAAATGAAATTTAAATGGCATGTAAATGTATTCGACAACAAAGAGGACAAAATAAGCAACAGCAAGATGCATTGTGCAGGCAGGTGGTGTCAGCGAGATGCATTGTGCAGACAGGTGGTGTCAGCGAGATGCATTGTGCAGCCAGGTGGTGTCAGCGAGATGCATTGTGCAGACAGGTGGAATCAGCAAGAAGTCTGTTCACTCACACACACACTGACTGGTAGCGGCCAGTGAAGAGGCGTGGCCAGGAGCTATTAATCGACCCCTGCAACCACAACTAGGTGAGTACAACAGGCCTAGTGTCTAATCGACATGTGCCTTGGACAAAATGGTAACTAAAACACACACACTCTCTATCTCTCTTTCGTATACCATCCACATGATGCTATGATGACAACCATCCATATGCAACTTAATATGATGACAATCTTTTTATCACTGAATATAATGACAATCATCTTCATACCACTGAATATAATGACAATCAACTTCACACCACTGAATATAATGACAATCAACTTCATACCACTGAATATAATGACAATCATCTTCATACCACTGAATATAATGGCAATCATCTTCACACCACTGAATATAATGACAATCAACTTCACACCAATGAATATAATGACAATCAACTTCATACCACTGAATATAATGACAATCATCTTCATAACACTGAATATGATGCTAATCGTCTTCATATCATCGAATATGATGGCTGTCATCTTCCAACCACTGAAAATGGTAACTATGATCTTCATTCCAAGGAATATAATGACTATCACCTTCATATCACAGAATATGGTGAATATAGTCTTCATACTGCTGACTAGGACTGATTTAACTGGTAGGAATAACACTGAGAATGACTTCAGCGTGTGCTTGATTAACGACAGTATTCTTTTTTTTTACAACTAAGCCAGATTACAGAATCTGTCGTTCCTACTTTAGTTACAGACAATAACGTGTAGCCGTTAAAAAGGGTACTTTCTCGACTTCACTTGCAATGCACAGCATATTAGGGGCTTTTGACATGCACACCTCATTTATACCTATGTATCATTGTATCATGTCTACCTAACTATGTATCATTGTACCATGTCTAAATAAACTATTATTATTATTATTATTATTATAGTTAAAATAGGTCTCCCTTCAAAGGCAGCATCCTGGGTGTTCGTTCTCTTTACGTCAACAGCTGACTTGTTAAGGGCCACCAGTTACTTATCAAAGGCCACCAAGCAAGTATCGTAAAGCAATGTTCGTTGTCTTTATCTCAATATTTTTCTTATTGTTCCCTGATCTGTTAGCTTCAAACAATATTGTTAATGATGATAAACTCTCAGCATTGGAATCTTTTTTATTAATTTTTGGAACTAACAATGTCCATAATTAGATATCAAAATAAATGAATCTGAAGTCGAAAAGAAAGATGAGGTGAAAATTTATTGATCTGCTTGTGGGAAACAAATCAAAATTCAACGATCGTATTCGGAACATACCAAAAATTAAAAAATCTTTCTCTCTCTCTCTCTGTCTCTGTCTCTGTCTGTCTGTCTGTCTGTCTGTCTGTCTGTCTGTCTGTCTGTCTGTCTCTCTCTCTCTCTCTCTCTCTCTCTCTCTCTCTCTCTCTCTCTCTCTCTCTCTCTCTCTCTCTCTCTCACTAACTAAAGCTATCTTCATGATAAAACAAAACTATTACTATATCAATTAATTTCAGAGAAAATTTATGAGAAGCGCTAAACCCGTGTGGCGTACTACTGTCCACTTTGAATTATTAAAGCATTACCAAGTAATGCTCATGCTGACCTAAGGCACTTCCTGGTAAGTTGTAATAATAGTTGTAATAATAGTTGTAATAATAGTTGTAATAATAGTTGTAATAATAGTTGTAATAATAGTTGTAATAATAGTTGTAACAATAGTTGTTTGATATATTCTCAAGTTCGTCTGAACTGCTGCAGAAACTCGATGTCAACAAAAGGGCCAAAAATGTGGAAGAGAACAGGTTCCATACCAGATATGAAAACAAATACTTAACTAGAAACTGAAAAAAAGGTTGTGTGTGCTAAATCCGTCTAAACATATTTTAGTCCGTGTCTTGTAATTCCAAAAATTCCATTGCATCGTTTCTAGTTTGTCCGTCGCAATATCAATTTTAAAGGACAACCTTCAATTGGAAACGAATATTGAACTGTAATTTCATAAACAACCATTCACCATTTTCAAACAAGTAACAATTTTTATTTTTTTTTTGCAATTTTTTTTTCCTTGTGATTTGTTACTTAGTTTTCAGGTTATTAATTTCGTGTCAATATCTTGTACTAAACCCATTAGTAAAAAAATAAAAATAAAAAAAGGAACTCCACGTCACTGTAATCCTTTCTGGTTAAAAACACATAAGCACTCACCTAGGGCATTTTATTATGCATATGTCTCTGTCATGGGACCTTCTTTCACTCTTTTGCTATTATGTTCTCTTAGTTACGTCTAAATTTTCCCGAAATGCTGTGCAAAATCTGATATTTCTATTTACCTTTAAAATCCTGAAATAAATTATTATTGTTACTGTTACTGTTATTATTATTATTATTATTATTATTATTATTATTATTATTATTATTATTATTATTATTATTATTATTATTATTATTATTATTATTATTATTATTATTATTATTTTTATAAAGCATTTGTCTACATGTATCGTATTAAGAATGAATATGTTTGGAAGCATTCACCGAACATGACTAAAAGTATCGCCTCTTACCACTGAATATGACCTCAGTCATCAGCATGAGAATGCTAACCACATCAACAATGACCACAAGCTCGGTCACCCATGCGACTATCAACTAACCCTATTATAGTGAATCTCACTTTTTTTTTTAATCGACATTACGCTGAAAATGAATGTAGTTACCTAACACTGAATGCTACTGTAGCCATCCACCCCTTATACTGAATACAAGTACATATATTCGCAGACAATGAGTATAAGTGCGCTCACTCACTTTCCACTAAAAACCAGCTGCATAGTAAAGAGAAGAACTTTACTGCAAGACTGATAATAAAATTATCATATAAAGAGAGGAACATTGCTCTGGTCTGTGTGTGTGTTTACTCACTTATATGCGGTTGCAGGGGTCGAGTCACAGCTCCTGGCCCGCCTCTTCGCTAGTCGCTAGTAGGTCCTCTCTCTGCCTGCTCCAAGAGTTTTATCATACTTCTTCTTAAAGCTATGTATGGATCCTGCATCCACTACTTCACTACTTCAACTTCCAGTTGTCTCCATGTTCCTGTATCAACCTTTGCCCCTGTACTCCGTCTGCGGTCTTCTTTGCTCCCATTCATCAATTCATATTTGATTTTGCATGGGTTGATCTGTGGCTCTTGTACCCACCTCTTAACTATCGCTGCACTAACGTGGTTCAACTCAAACCTGTTTATATGTGAATGGATGTCAGGAGTTAACCTCTACTGAACCAAAGACACAGTGAGTCAACGCCTTGGCAACTCCTTGGGAAAATCAATTCTACTGCTTATTTAACTGGCTTGAATGCACAGCTTTCTCTCTCTTTCTCTCCCCTTCTTTCGCCCTTTCTCTCCGTCATTCTGTCTCTCGTTCTTTCGCTCTCTCATTTCACTGACCTTAATCCCATTCCCTTCCCCCCTCCCTTACGCTCTATTATTCCATTCCCATATCCACTCCTTCCCTCCCCTCTCCCTTCTTCTCTCCTCCATCTCTCTCACTCTCTCCCTCGCCAGACAGTGGAAAGCGACACCAGAAAAATGTTGGCAGAAACAGTATGAGATTAAAATTCAGAAGAATCCTAAACATTTAATTTAGCCGACAAAACTGCACTTGCTCTACGGTCTGTCGGCGAGCAAACGAGATTCCTCAGCGTGGGGGAAGAGAGAGAGAGAGAGAGAGAGAGAGAGAGAAAGTTGGTATACATGTGAGTGAATGTATGTGGAATGTTAGTTCTGTCTCTCTCTATCTCTCTCTCTCTCTCTCTCTCTCTCTCTCTCTATATATTTTATATATATATATATATATATATATATATATATATATATATATATATATATATATATATCATTTACAAACTGTGGCAGGCCAGGGTTCGACACATTGTTCAGCTTCAAGAGACAACACAACGTACATGTTACATTACCCACTCAGGTCCTACAAAGATCACGCACCCAGCAGAGCTAGGTGTTTTTCGTGATCCGAGGACACTCGTGGCAGTGGTACGCTCAAGGATTAATTTCAGCCTCCTCCTGTTTGAATTCCCGCCTCCACGTACGTTGTATTGTCTCTTGAGACGGGACAATGTGTCGTGGGGCCGAACCCTGTCCTGCCGCAGTTTGGTAAATGATTCAAAATCACTTGTTTCGTGGTTTCATTGCTATATAGACTGCTTGTTGAGGCGGGTGTTCAAACAGGAGGAGGCTGAAATTAATCCTTGAGCATCCACTGCCACGAGTGTCCTCGGATCACGAAAAACACCTAGCTCTGATAGGTGCGTGATCTTTGTAGGATCGAAGGCTGAGTGGATAAGGTGACATGCACGTTGTGTTGTCTCTTGAGGCGGAACAATGTGTCGTGGGGTCGAACCTGGCCTGCCGCAGTTTGGTAAATGATTCAGATATATAAGTCGTGCCGAATAGGTAAAATTGGTCAATTACCAAGAACTCATTTAAAATTAAGTTCTTTCTAAAATTTTATCTTATTCATTTAAAGATATTTTTTTCATTTATGTTAATGTAAAAATTAATAATTTTGTACCAAAAAACCTTAGAAAACTAACTTAATCTTATTATAGCAAGTGCAATTTAATTTAGCCTAGTCCAGTTAAATATATTTTAGATAAGTTTACAATAATTTATTAATAAACAAACAATGAAATATTTTTTTTTCGTTAGGTTCATTATGATTTTTTGCGAAATTATTGCATATACAAATTTTCGCCTGCCTTATTCGGCAAGAAGAGCGTTGCTATTTAATCCAAGATCGCAAGTTTTACCTATTCGGCACGATATATATATAAATATATAAATATATATTTCTTTGATATTAGGAAAGGTTAGTCTTGAACTACCATTTTAAAAATAGCTTGATTGAGTTTATGTTTATATGTGATAGTTCTAGTCTTAATGATATATTGAAAAACATGTTGAAAATGCTCATCGAATTCTTTTAAAAGTATATTAATTATAAATAAATCTGAGGAAGCTTTACCGTTTTCACTGTTATTTAAAACTTCTTCATACTTCATTAATATCACGTATTCTTAAAGTATCCCCTTGTCAAATGTTGCATTTTCATTTTAATTCCCAACCATGAGATACAAAAAAGAAATGCGTGTAAATACAAAATAAAGAATGTTTGCTGGAATTAGACTTTTACTATACGTGTTTTGAGTGCGAGTAGGTCAGCCTCTCCTCACACTCACAGGCAGTCATATGAGACGGTATTTTAATGCATATAAACGAATTAATATTAAAACAGAATTGGAGTTTATTCAGACATAACATGTGTCTTTGAAGCTTTAGACATAACACACGTACGTGTAGCTTGAGACAACATATGTACGTGTGGCTTGAGACAACATATGTACGTGTGGCTTGAGACAACATATGTACGTGTGGCTTGAGACAACATACGTACGTGTGGCTTGAGACAACATACGTACGTGTAACTTGAGACAATATATGTACGTGTGACTTGAGACAAAATACGTACGTGTAGCTTGAGACAACATACGTACTTATAGCTTTAGACATATCATACTTATAACTTCAGATATAACATACGTATTCACAACTTCAGACATAACATACGTACTTATAACTTCAGACATAACATACGTACCTGTAGTTTCAGACATAACATGCATACTTGTAGCTTCAGACATCACATACGGACCTGTAGCTTCAGACATCACATACGTACTTGTAGCTTCAGACATAACATACCTACCTGTAGCTTCAGACATAACATACGTACCTGTACCTTCAGACATAACATACGTACCTGTAGCTTCAGACATAACATACGTACTTGTACCTTCAGACATAACATACGTACTTGTAGCTTCATACATAACATATGTAATAACGAACTTGTAGTTTCAGATATAACATACGTACTTACAACTACAGACATAACATATGTATTTGTAGCTTCAGACTTAACATACATACTTGTAGGTTTCTAGACGTCATTTCCAACATAGTGTCTGATGTTCCACTGGCCGCACTTACTCCCTAGAATGCTTATCATAAATTTAACGATAACGAAACCAGCCAAATCTAACTTAGCCTAACCTAAATAACATTTCAGAAAATTTAGAAAAAAATAAAGTTCCTTTAAATTCAACAGTTCATTATTGATGTTGTGTGGACTTATACATAAGTTTGTTAGGAAGGTTAGGTTAGGTTGCGATAGGTTAGGTTAGGTTAGGTTGCGATAGGTTAGGTTAGGTTAGGTTAGGTTGCGATAGGTTAGGTTAGGTTAGGTTCGGTTAGGTTAGGTTAGGTTAGGTTAGGTTGCGATAGGTTAGGTTAGGTGAAATAAAATTATATTTACGTATATTTTATGACAGATCGGCACATTAGGAACAGCCGTGACACGTCTGGCAACGAGGTGGCCATAGAAAAATAGGAAGCTTTTAGATTTCAACGTTTTACTCTTAAGGTGCAAGGATGGCTATCGTACACTACTGTTTTTTGGGAAAACGATTTCCCAGTTGTAAGCAAAATTCCTATGTCACTCATCCACGGTGACCCCAAACACGGATCTGGCGGGGGAGGGTTGTGTTAGGGGTGGGGAAGAGTGGGGAAGGATGGGGAGGAGTAGGGAAGGGGAGAGGAGTGGGGAAGGAAGGAGCAGATACTTTGTCACATCAGGTAATCAGTCGGATTAGTAATTTAAACTAATTCACCCAGCTGGAAGAAACCATCTGGGGAAGACCAGCTGGGTGAATTACGAATTATGTACATGAACGCCCGCGGTATATTGAAGAAAAAGGTAACAACATCACAGTGTCTAGGTATCATCGCTCTGAGTGACTCTGTAACTCTGTGTGTGACTGAGTGACTCTGTGAGTGACTCTGTGAGTGACTGTGAGTGACTCTGTGAGTGACTCTGTGAGTGACTGTGAGTGACTCTGTGAGTGACTGTGAGTGACTCTGTGAGTAACTCTGTGAGTAACTCTGTGAGTAACTCTGTGAGTAACTGTAACTCTGTGAGTGACTCTGTGAGTGACTGTTAGTGACTCTGTGAGTAACTCTGTGAGTCACTCTGTGAGTGACTGTGAGTGACTCTGTGAGTAACTCTGTGAGTGACTCTGTGAGTGACTGTGAGTGACTCTGTGAGTGACTGTGAGTGACTCTGTGAGTAACTCTGTGAGTAACTCTGTGAGTAACTGTAACTCTGTGAGTCACTCTGTGAGTGACTGTTAGTGACTCTGTGAGTGACTCTGTGAGTCACTCTGTGAGTGACTGTGAGTGACTCTGTGAGTAACTCTATGAGTGACTCTGTGAGTGACTGTGAGTGACTCTGTGAGTAACTCTGTGAGTGACTCTGTGAGTGACTGTGAGTGACTCTGTGAGTGACTCTGTGAGTGACTCTGTGAGTGACTCTGTGAGTGACTCTGTGAGTGACTGGCTGTAATCCAAAGTGTCGCTGGACTTTAGAATTAGCTTTGACATGATACAATATTTCTAATAAAGATCTAACTCATAATACAGTGGTGGTGGAATGACCGTGTATGTTAACAATGGTAGTGGAGTGACCGTGTATGTTAACAATGGTAGTGGAGTAACAGTATATGTTAACAATGGTAGTGGAGTAACAGTGTATATTAACAATGGTAGTGGAATGACCGTGTATGTTTACAATGGTAGTGGAATGACGCTCTATGTTAACAACGGTAGTGAAATGACGCTTTATGTTAACAACGGTGGTGGAATGACGCTGTATGTTAACAACGGTAGTGGAATGACGCTTTATGTTAACAACGGTGGTGGAATGACGCTGTATGTTAACAACGGTAGTGGAATGACGCTGTATGTTAACAACGGTAGTGGAATGACTCTGTATGTTAACAACGGTAGTGGAATGACGCTGTATAATAACATAACTTCGTATGTGGAAATTCAAGATCTAGAAAACAACAAGAAAATATGCTGTGTGTATTATATCTTCACCCAGACTAAGCTAGGAGAATGACGCCCTTTTACAAAAGAAGAAATTAAAGCAATTAGTAGCAACAAAGGGGCAATATCAGTTGGTGACACTTCAGTGTTCCAAACATCAATTGGAACAATTTACATGTTGCACATGTGCAACACCTGTAGATGCTTCATCAAAAAGTGCCTTTATCAATTCAGTACAGAGGATATTCGAAGGTACTGAAAATGGATACCCAGGTGCTACACATGGGTGTTATTCCTCTTCTTAACACAAGTTGTCGTAGCAGATACTCGTAGCAATAGTATAATGGATCTCATTCTGACCACAGGTGTAAAAATCGATGGATTAGATACTGAATCTGTGTCAGTAGAATTTCTAGGACTAGAGAAATTAATTAATTTATTTATTTATTTATTTATTTATTTGTATTATGCAAAGTAAGAGAGAAAGTAGGAAATAGTGACCATAATATTATTTGATTCAGAATGACGACAAACTCTGAGGTTTAAAATAATATTAAAATAATTCTCGATCACAGTGCAGGTAACTTTGACAAGATTGGCAGAAATATTAGTTACGTAAAATGGATCGAACTATTATATAAAAATAATGCAGAGGAAATGAGCAGGTTTAAGAAATATTAATATCGAGGGAGATAATCTATAAAGATAACAGGTGAAAGATGAGAGAGAGACAAGCTGGATGGCGAAATAACTAGTTGAGACAATAAGGAAAAAAAACTTAGAGCATATAAAAAACTAAATAGTAGCCTCAGAAACCATACTAACTATATTAGGTTACAAAGAGAGCGAGAGAGAGAGAGAGGGGGGGGGGAAATAAGTAATACTAAACAGGAATTTGATTGACGAATTGCACAAAAAACAAGTCAAATGTAACCCAAAAGAATTCTTCAAATATGTCAGGGGGTTAAAAAAAATAAATGCAACGATTGGACATTTAGCTAGCGACAACGTGAGAATAAGAAAGAACACACATATGGCTGTAGTAGTCAACACAGCCGTCGGCTCAGTAGTTAGAAGTGAACACGACTCCGACCTTCAAAGGCCACAAAATTTCTTTCAGAGCCTGACACAGACAAACTAAATATTAACGAAATTAGCAGCCTTGACCTATTATTAAAACACCTAGAGAAACTCAATATCAACAAATCTAGTGTACTAGATGAACTACTTGACAGTTATGAAAGAAAGTAGATATCAGATAGCTTACCCACTAAATGCTTAACACATCACTAGAAGACAAAAATACCAAAATGACTTGTGTTTTCAACTTTCGTCCCATCAGCCTAACATCAGTTATAAATAAACAAATAGAGGCTATTAAAAGGGAAAAGATAGATATTTTTTTGGAAATAATAACTTAATAACCGGAAACCAACAAAAAATTTCATCAAAAGATCATGACTGACTAACTTGAATTTTTCAGTTACATAAACAAAAACTGGGATGAAAGAGTCTCAAAAGAATAACATATCTAAGATTTATAAAAATTCGACAAGGTACCCCATCGAAGATTACTGGCCCAAATATAAGCACATGGTGTAGGAGATAACTTCATGCATGGATAAATGAGCGACTTACAAATAAGAAACAAAAAGTGGGACTGAACGGAGAGGTGTCTAAGAGGCTGGACATAAAGAGTGGAGTTCCTCAGGGATTGTTGCTGGGTTCGGTCATCTTCACACTGTACAAAAATGATCACGAAGTATGGCTAATATTCAAAACAGCAAAATTAGCGGATGACACAAAACTATAGACAAATGCAGCATCCAAAGCAGATTGTTTTAACACTGAGAGTGATCTGGAAAGATTAGTTCTGTGGTCGGAGACGTGAAAGATGAGGTTCAACACTGATAACTGAAAAATAATGCATTTTAGATATAACAATCTCAAACAAGAAAATAAATATTCGGCCAAAAACTAACCAATACAAGAAAAGAAAAGAACCTTGGCGTAATCATAAGCACCGACCTCAGTAGTGACAAGCCATGCTAAAATGCGAGAAGCAACGCGAACAGAATACTAGGATTCCTAGCTAAAAATTTAGAGCACAAAACAACAGAAAATATATGACTACAATGCGCTTGCTTGACCGCATCTTGAATTTACCGTCCAGTTTTGGTCTCCAAATTATATATAAGACGAGGACCGGTTGGAAAATATACAGAAGAAAGACTCAAGACATTCAACCTTTTCTCTCTTAAAAAACGGAGACTATGAGACTTTAAGATACTGAATAACTTTAACTCACTCAAGCACGAACAAAAATTTCCGGTGCAAAATAAGTCAATAACTCGAAACGATAAACTGTAATTTGAAGGCAGAAAATGCGACACGAACTTATGTAAACAATAATAATAATGGAAAAACAGAATTATAGCAGAATGTAACAAACTACAAGGTGACTTTGTAAGCGCACAGACAACACAGTTGTTTTATAACCAGCTGAACTAGTAGTTTCAAATATTGGATTGAACTAGATACTATGCTGGGTCAAACTGCCATCAACGGATTCTTGATGTTTGTTCAAGAACTACATGAAAATGATCATTTGACGAGTCAAACAAGTTAATAAAAATGCCAGTGAAAGAAGCAGAGGTTAGCAGTGATTTTTGTGGTAGTCACAGTAGTCGTGGGTGACCACCTGAACCACAGAGTTCAGGATGAGAATAGTGGAAACTAGAAGTAGAACCAGTGAGACACTGCTCTGTGAGTAGCAGACCAGTAAGACCAGTAGTTACGATAAGAACACCACTAAAAATTAAAGGTAGTTGTAGTCCAAGTTTTAAACTCTTCTCTATATTACATGTTATTTCTTCCCAATATTGTAAATAATATGGTAAATAGAATAGGGGGAAGCAAGGGGCTAGTAACCTCCTTCTCCTGTGTAAATTACTAAATTTAAAAAGAAAAAAATCGTTTTTAGGTCACCCTTCCTGGGTGGGATGAGGCCGGTGTGTTGAAAATAGTATGGGGACGGAGGGAGGAGGGAGTGGTTAATGGATAGAGAGCCTTCTGCTTTACTATCCCTGCCTTCAAAACAAAGACAATACACAGTAGACCTTAATCTAAATAGAAGTAGACAGTTGTGATGTAAATGGTTTACAAAACAGACGAGTTGAGGATTGATACACTTGTGCAATATTTGAGAATCATTTATGAGGAAACGTTTCGCCAGTCAGTGGCTTCTTCTGTCCTATACAGAGAAGAACGGTGGAAGATGTGGAGGAGTTTTGGGTAATCAGTCCCCTTAGCCTGGAGTCGATGATTGATGGACTGAACACATCGACTCCAGGCTGAAGGACTGATTACCTCAAACTCCTCCTCATCTTCCACCTTTCTTCTCTGTATTGGACTGAAGAAGCCACTGGCTGGCGAAACGTTTCCTCAAAAAGGACTCCCAAATATTTCACAAGTGTCTCTTTCGAAACTCAAGTAGACTCAAAATTTGGTCAATTAAAAAATCTCTGAAATTATCCTAACACCACAAGACTTCGAAAAAAAAAACAATAAATAACGTGCCCATGTACTCTGCCCCAAGCCCAGGCTCGTGGAACTTTATGTTCATCAAGAACTGCCTTTAGCATTCTTTGGAGAGGGAGCATAGACACAGGGGTCATCCCACAGTCACTAAAAACAACAGACATAGCCCCACTCCACAATGGAAACAGCAGAGCAATTGCAAAGAATTACAGACCGATAGCACTGACGTCTCACATCATAAAAATCTTTGAAAGGGTTCTAAGAAGCAAAATCGCCACCCACTCAGATACCCATGGCAACACAGGGCAGAATGGGTTTAGAGTAAGTCGCTCCTGCCTGTCCCAACTACTGGACCGCTATGATAAGGTCTTGGATGCTTTGGAGGATAAACAAAATGCAGATGTAGTATACACAGACTTTGCGAAAGCCTTTGATAAGTGCGTAATAAAGGAATAACAGGAAAAGTGGGTAGATGGATCTATAACTTCCTAACAAATAGAACACAGTGAAAAGCTCTGTTACACAAGGCACAGTACTCGTTCCCATCCTGTTTCTCATCCTCATATCTGACATTGACAAAGACGTAAGCCACAGCACCGTGTCCTACTATGCGGATGACACTCGGATTTGCATAACAGTGTCATTCATCGAAGACACAAAGTCGTCAAGCAGACATCAACCAAATCTTTAAATGGGCCTCAGAAAACAATATGAAGTTCAATTAAGACAAATTTCAATTACTCCGATATGGAAAATTCGAGGAAATTAAAACTGTATCAGAGTATAAAACAAATTCCAACCCCACAATAGAGGGAAAAACTAATGTGAAGAACATGGGAGTGATAATGTCAGAGAATCTCACTTTCAAAGATCACAACAATTTATCTTCCACATCTGCTGGGAAAATGATAGGATGGATAATGATGATTCTCTTCAAATCGCTTGTTCTCTCTAGGCTGGAATATTGCTGTACACTTTTAAGGCAGGGGAAATTGTAGACCTGGAGAATGTACAGAGGATTTTCACAGCCCGTATAAGTATGATAAAGCACCTAAATTACTTGGAACGATTGAAGTGACTTGATTTGTATTCCCTGGAACGCAGGTGAGAAAGATATATGATAATATATACTTGGAAAATCTTAGAGGGACTAGTCCCAAATTTGCCCACAAAAATCACTCCCTACGAAGACAAAAGACTCGGCAGGAGATGCAACATCCCCGAATGAAAAGCAGGGGTGCCACAAGTACGCTTAGAGACAACACAGTAAGTATCAGGGGCCCAATACTCTTCGACTGTCTCCCAACATAAATAAGGGGGATTACCAATAGACCCCTGGCTGTCTTCAAGAAGGCGATGAACAGACAGCAGTAACAGCCTGGTTGATCAGGCTCTGATACACCGCGTGGCCTAGTCACTGACCGGGGGCGTTGACCCCGAGACACCCTTCAGGTATACTCTAGGTATACTCTAGGTATACTCCAGCATACAGTCTCCGGGTCGACTTCCTACTCTTCTCTCTACCAAAAGTGGATCATTGTATTCTCTTTTAAACCTATAAACCTTTAAATGTTTAAAAATCTTTAAACTAATTAAATCGCTTAAACCCTTAAAGTCATAAAAAACACAATAACCTTTAAAGTTTTATACTGTTTAAAACCATTAAACCCTTAACAGTGATAAACATCTTAAACCTATCAGCTGAGAACATAAAAATTTAAAAGTAATATAAAGTATCGAACTTTTTAAGTAAAACTAAAAACTAATATAAACTATGAAGTTGGAATTGTGCGGTGGGAGGTTGCGTGGGGTGGGGCTGCGTGGGTGGGGCTGCGTGGGGTGGGGCTGCGTGGGGTGGGGCTGCGTGGGGTGGGGCTGCATGGGGTGGGGCTGCATGGGGTGGGGCTGAGTGGGGTGTGGCTGTGCAGGGTGGGGCTGCGTGGGGTGGGGTTGCGTGGGGTGGGGCTGCGTGGGGTGGGGCTGCGTGGGGTGGGGCTGCGTGGGGTGGGGCTGCGTGGGGTGGGGCTGCATGGGGTGGGGCTGCATCGGGTGGGGCTGAGTGGGGTGTGGCTGTGCAGGGTGGGGCTGCTTGGTTAATAAGATAGGAAATATTTGTTATTCCTTCCAGAGACGATCAAAAGAGACACTGAGGGAATGTTTGAGACTGTTAATGGAGGGGAGAGAAAGAGAGAGAGAGAGAGAGAGAGAGAGAGAGAGAGAGAGAGAGAGAGAGAGAGAGAGAGAGAGAGAGAGAGAGAGAGAGAGAGAGAGAGAGAGAGAGGTAACAGCTCTTAACTTGTAAATAAAATTAATTAACCCTAAACCTAACCTTGTAAAACCTTGTGTAAAGAGAGAGACAGACAGACAGACAGACAGACAGACCGAGACAGAGACAGAAAGACAGACAGACATCGGAATAAAGTCAGTTGATCAAATGAAATTCCTGGCCCACAGATGGCTCCAACTTCATCCTGTTCCATATTTGTGTGTCTTATAACAATAAAAATGCTTTCAAATGTGCTGATGTAGGTAACAGCTCTTAGCTTGTTAATAAAGTTAGGAACCCTTAACCTAACCTTGTAGATCCATGTGTAAGAGCGAGAGAGGGAGAAACAGAGAGAGAGAGAGAGAGAGAGAGAGAGAGAGAGAGAGAGAGAGAGAGAGAGAGAGAGAGAGAGAGAGAGAGAGAGAGAGAGAGAGAGAGAGAGAGAGAGAGACCTTTCATTGCTTACTTGTATTCTTTGATGAAAATACTTTGTCCACACATCCCCATTTTTCTCTCAATCTAAATTCCAGTTCCACTTCTGGGATCAAAGTTTGTCTTTCATACACTCTGTCACCCACAATACTATCACCTTCATTTCAATCGCCCACAATTCCATCACCCACAGTTTTATCACCCACATTCTAACACAGATAATTCTATCACCCACAATTTAATCACCCACAGTTCTATCACCCACAATTCTATCACCCCCAATTCTATACCCATAATTATTTCAACCACAATTCTATCACCCACAATTCTATCACCCACAGTTCCATCACCCACACTTTTATCATCCACATTCTATCACAGTCAATTCATCACCCACAGTGCTTTCACCCAAAATTCTGTCACCCACAATTCTACTACACACAATTCACTGTCACTCACAACATTATCATACATAATTCTCTACTATGCACTTTTTTGTTTGCACAGGGTTTGACAAGGCTAGGGTAAGGGTTCCTAACTTTATTTACAAGCTAAGAGCTGTTACCTACAACACTCTTTCTCTCTCTCTCTCTTTCTCAATCCTTTGATACTCTTCCTTGCACACACTCCCTTCTCCCCTTCTCCTTCTCCCATTCTCCATGCAAAGCTACCACGCTTGATCTCTCAGAGTTGCTTCTGGCAAGATCACTTTTATTAAGGGTTTCAGCCAGATTGATTAATCGAACCTAGAGAGTTGTGAAGGTGGGAAGTACAGAGTCTTCACTCTGAACGACACATGAGAATCTTACCCTTCCTTAATCCACACGAACGTCAGGAAGACAAAGAAATACAGCGGAACAAGAATTTGTCGAGGAAAAGCTTCGGTATGAGTTGATCTTTGTCTTATTAGTAGGGGAGCTTTAATGGGACTCCATCTCGATCTTAATAGAGCTTTATCGGGATAATTTGTAGATGTAAGGAGAGCTATAGTGAGATAATATTTCGTAACGGCTTGATAAAGCTCCTGGAGAGCGAAACGTCGTCACAATAAAATGTCACATTAGTTGCATTTGTGTCCTTTTACCTAACAGATAATATTTCGATCTAAAGAGAGCATTTAATGGGCTAATATATCAATCTAGGAAAAGTTTTAGTGGGAAAATACGATGGGCTTTATTGGACACTTCGACCTAAGAAAAGTTTTATTGGGACAACGTTTGGGGCGAACTTTTCAATGACTTTGAAGTTCTCCCTAGACCTTAACGCTATCTCAATAAAGCTCTCCATAGAGCGAAACGTTGTCCCAGGAAAGTCTGGGCCTTTTTTCCAAGGGATGTGAGGCACGTGCTGCAGAGTGAACTTTTCTTCTAAATATTTCGAACTAATTAGGGCGAAACGTTTAGCTTGTCCTAATGGTTAACTGATCTTTCTCATCGTCCTCACTGCTCGTTGACAGATCTCTCTCGGTGTCTTCTTTACTGGTTGACAGATCTTTCTCATTTATCTCACTACTAACTGACAGATGATCTTTCCCACTGCCTTCACTGCTGACTGACAGATCTTTCTCACTGCCTTCATTCACTGTTTGCTGACAGATTTTCTCATTTTCTTCACTAATCTTTCTCATTGCCTTCACTTCCAGCTGACATATCTTTCTCATTGTCTTCACTGCTGGCTCACAGATCTTTCTCATTGCCTTCACTGCTGGCTGACAGATCTTTCTCATTGCCTTCACTTCTGGCTGACAGATCTTTATCATTGTCTTCACTGCTGGCTGACAGATCTTTCTCATTGTCTCCACTGCTGTCTGACAGATCTTTCTCATTGTTTTCACTGCTGGCTGACAGATCTTTCTCATTGTTTTCACTGCTGGCTGACAGATCTTTCTAATTGTCTTCACTGCTGGCTGACAGACCTTTCTCATTGTCTTCACTGCTGGCTGACAGACCTTTCTCATTGTCTTCACTGCTGGCTGACAGATCTTTCTCATTGTCTTCACTGCTGACTGACAGATCTTTATCATCGCCTTCACTGCTCGTTGACAGATCTTTCTCATCACATTCACTGCTGACTGACAGATCTTTATCATTGTCTTCACTGCTGGCTGACAGATCTTTCTCATTGTCTTCACTGCTGGCTGACAGATCTTTCTCATTGTTTTCACTGCTGGCTGACAGATCTTTCTCATTGTCTTCACTTCTGGCTGACAGATCTTTCTCATTGCCTTCACTTCTGGCTGACAGATCTTTCTCATTGCCTTCACTGCTGGCTGACAGATCTTTCTCATTGCCTTCACTGCTGGCTGACAGATCTTTCTCATCGCCTTCACTGCTGATTGACAGATATTTCTCATTGCTTTCATCTACCACCCCTTCAATCTTTCATCTACTCTTCATTTACAACGTCTCGGTTATTTACTATTCATCTACCACTTTTTCAACATTTCATCTATTCCACAATCATCTTCCACCCCTCTACCTTTCATCTACCACCCATCAATCTTTTCGCCTGACGTCGTTTCCCACCCCTTATCGTTTTATCTACTCATCTACCATCCTTCAACTTTTCATCTACTAGCAAGTAGACTCCTCCCCTCGAGCACCTCAACACATCTCGTATTTCAGTTTTTTTCACTGCTAAATATCCATTTGTCACTGCGTCAATTCCGCGTTCAAACGTTCAGTTCTCACTGCCAAACAGCTAATTTTTGCTGACAAACGCTCAATTTCCGCTTCCAGGCGTTCAGTTTTAACCTCTGAGCGCTCAACGTTCACTTCCAAAAGCTAAATTTTCACTGTCAAGAGCTCAATTTTTACTTCAAAATGATCAATTTCCACCACCAAACGTTCAATTTTTTACCTAAAATCGCGTAATTTTCAAATCCGATTACAACTGCGCGGTCCACATCAAACTCTGGACCGCGACTCAGCCCTTAACTGCGCGGTCCACATCAAGGTCCATTTATAGATGTTCTTAATTTTCTCTGCCCGACGTAATCTGTGCTCATTCTGTCATCTTCCAAGACTTTCTCTCAAGGAAATGATTTGAGGAAATACTTCCGGGAAATGCTACGTGGAAATGCTTCAAGGAAGTGACTCAAGGAAGTACTTCAAGGAAGTGACTCAAGGAAGTGCTTCAAGGAAGTGACTCAAGGAAGTGCTTCAAGGAAGTGACTCAAGGAAGTGCTTCAATGAAGTGCTTCAAGGAAGTGACTCAAAGAAAAGCTTTAAGGAAGTGCTTCAAGGAAGTGACTCAAGTGCTTCAATTAAGTGCTTCAGGGAAGTGCTTCAAGGAAGTGATTCAAGGAAGTGCTTCAAAGAAGTGCTTCAAGCCAGTGACTCAAAGAAATACTTCAAGGAAGTGACTCAAGGAAGTGCTGCAAGGAAGTTTCTAAAGGAAAATTAACTTGAACAGGCAAATTCTCTTTTTGTTGAGAGTCACTTCCCGGGCAGGATATCAGAGAGTAGAGGAGGATGGAGGGTGGAGGAGGAGAGTGGTGGAGGAGCGTGGAAGAGACGGAGGCAGTGAGTGGAGGAAGAGAGTGAAGAAGGAGGTAGAAGAGATGGAGGAGGGTGGAGGGGAAGGTAGAGGAAGAAGGTGGATGAGAGGAGGGTGGAGGAGGATGGAAGTCGAGAATGGAGGAAAAAAAGAGATGGAGTAGGAAGACGGTGGAGGACGATGCAGTAGTTGGAGAAAGAAGAGGAGGTTAACAAAAGCTCGAGGAAAAGGAAGAGAAGGAGGTAGAAGAAGAGGAGGAGAAGACGTAACAGAGGCCATGGAAGGAGTGGAAAGAGGAGGAGGAGGAGGAGGAGGAGGAGTAACCGTGGGAGGGTTAGACGTGGCAGAGAGGGGGTATGGGAAGAGTGGAAATAGGAGGCATGATAGGGGAAGGAGAAGGAGGAGGAGGAGGAGGCGTGGAGGCGTGGAGGCGTGGGAGAGCAGGTTGAGGATAGAGGTAGATAAAACAGCTCGACCCAGCAGGACTTAGAGCGTGCGAGTTTGTCGAGCAAAATAGAAAGTCTGCTGTCAATAGCAAGTTAAGAATCGACCTTAATGGAGAGTCTTGATTGCTGGTATTGTGTCTAGAAAATTCAGTTAGTGGGTGTGGACGCTGCTGGAGGGGGGTGGGGAGGGCTGGAAGGTGGGAGAGAGAAGGGGGTGCTGGAAAAGTAAGAGATAGGGAGTGGGGAGATGGAAGAAGGGAGAGGTAAGGAGGAGGTGAAGGAGGGAAAGAGAGGATGAATGGAGAGTATTTTATATACCATAATTATGTCTTCCCTAATCCTTCTATCGAGGCCGTCAGATTCATTTCCTCAATTCTCTGTTCATAGTGCATATCTCCTGTCACTTGGTCTAGTCAACTTGCAAACCTTAAGACATTTTCTAGTTTCTGAGCATTCTGCTTCGGGTGTTGGCACCCTGAATAATTCTTGGTTTTGGTCTCTGAATGTTTTTTCTCAGGTTTGCTTAGTGGTGGTGATCGAGGTGTCTGTGTGCAAGTTCGATGATGTATCTGGGGTGATGTTAACCCTCTTACGTACTCTTCTCTCGTAGATACTTGCAGCTTATCTTCTAGGTTGCATTCTCTTTCTTTCTCTCTTTCTCCCTCTCCAGTTTACCCACTCCTTCCACAATTTTCATTTGAGTTGAACTCTAGCAACTAGGTATTGCACCACTTATGTAGCCCCACAAGAGGTTTCTATCCTCTCGAAGTAATTTGGCACCATTAACAAATAGACACCCGTGTTAAACACTTTTTACAGTCGAGGAAAAGGCAGTCCATCATTCATCCCTTTTGTTTCTCGGTAATACAGAGACACCTACAGCAGAGCAAGTCATTATTTGGACAACGTTTTCATTCGCACGTGAGCGAAACATTGTAAAAATAAAAACTCAGTCTCCTATATGTGAGAGTTCAAGCAGACCTGTCAGCATGATGAAAGCCTTTTCCATAATAATATTAATAATAATAACTAATATCTACGTGAAGCGCTAAACTTGTGGTGGTCATTTAGCTGAAGCAGTGGTGGAGGCTTGATCCTCCGTCTTTTAACACGAGAAGGATGTGCTACTCTGGCATCTGGCCAAGCTAAAAAGACAATCTTCCTCCATACATCCCTGTTGATTTCTTTTCGAAAACCATTACTCAGGTGCTCCACCACGCAGGTGCTCCACCACCCAGGTGCTCCACCACCCAGGTGCTCCACCACCCAGGTGCTCCACCACCCAGGTGCTCCACCACCCAGGTGCTCCACCACCCAGGTGCTCCACCATCCAGGTGCTCCACCACCAAGGTGCTCCACCACTCAGGTACTCCACCACCCAGGTGCTCCACCACCCAGGTGCTCCACCAACCAGGTGCTCCACTACCCAGGCGCTCCACCACCCAGGTGTTCCACCACCCAGGTGCTCCACCACCCAGGTGCTCCACCACCCAAGTGCTCCACCACCCAGGTGCTCCACCACCCAGGTGCTCCACCACCTTTACAAACTTTGTCAAGTCGCAAGTCATCTGGATATTCACCTGGAATTCCACACCTTTACAGAGGATTTCTTGCTGCTGGTGATGGGGGAGTGATATAAGGACGTGGAGTTATCCTCGCCTTGGATCAAACGTTAATCACCTTCCACTTCCCAGGCACTGTATAACCCCCTACGAGTTTAGATCTTTCCCCTGATGGTTTATTAGTCTAATGTCTTACTTCCAGCCCCTTCTTATCTTTCATGGGCGTTTAGTTGGGTCTAAGAAAGGCAGGTAGATGGAATCTGTTGAGGCATTTTTGGAAAAAAAATATAGTTTTTCTATAGAAATTAAGAGGAATATACTTGAGTATGTGTTTGAAGCATGAAGTATGTGTTGAATGAGTGGATAGTTGTCATAGTGGATGTGCAGTAACGTTTCATGTTTGCTGGAATATGTTACTAACGGTCTGAGTGTGGGCAACATGAAACAACAGCCTCGTTTGCCTTATATCTCCTCCTGCCTTGTTTTCTCTTGGGCGCCCCTGACTTAGATTTTTTTCTTTTTTTTTTGCCGCCGGAGCGGCTAGTCTATTGTGCACCCCATATACATCCTGTGGACGGTAACGCAAGAGCATATGGATATACAAAAGACCTTGGAACTAGGCCTCAAAAGGGTTTACAGGAGTACATCTGGATTTATGCCTACAGTTTACTTATCTGTTGCAAGCAAAATTATTAAATTGATTAAATTTGCTTAATATGTCTGGTATCTTATTGACTGAGACGCGGAAACGAACTGCACACTGCCCTTAACACAGTGATACTGGCGTGTAGAATATCCTGCCACCACCTGCTCTGATAATCTTAGATGTAAGGAACGAGAAAGATTGAGAAGGTAAGAAAGGAGTTTAGGGTCATAGCATAGAAAGTGACAGTAGTGTCACCAGAAGACTGAGATTTTTGGAGGGCCTTCTGGCTCTGAGGGTATATGGCCTTGGAGGTTAGCCAAAGGTCTCAGTCCTCTGTGGTGAGTTAGGATTTCTCTGTTTAGCCAGCACTCTAAGTACGACTCGAGAGGGAAAATTGTAACTCCATAAAGAACAAATGACATTTAATGTTAGTAATGGGGACATGTTCCAGTGTAAGCCGAAACAATCTAAATACATAACACAAAACATAATTGAATAATAACTTATAATTATTCGTTACACATTCATAGTAACCTGTCTGGATTGTTAAGTGTACAGAAGTTATTCTCTTAAGGCAATTCTTAATGGCCGTATTGTTGATGTATCCCAGAGAGCAGGATGGACCAAAACCGAGGTAGAAGCCACCATGTTGGTCCATATTCCGTGGTGACGTCCACTTAGTCCCTGGTATCTCAGGTCAGGCTCTTGTCTCTACTGAGGGTCTCCATTCATGATCCTTGCTGCCAACCCCAGAGTGGCACCGCCAAAAAAGTATAGGAACACCAGAGTTCCAAGGAATGCGTGTTGTTCTCTCTAGAGTACAGTGAACTCTGGCTGCCCATATCGAACCAAGAAACAAGCAAGGTTCTCTCGGAAGTGAGTGGCTGGGGGTTACTGAAGTGCCTCTCCTAAGTATCTGCTCCATACCTTAAATGGTTTGACATTTCAATAGCATCTCCCTTGACAAAATACATTATACAATCATTATTACAAGAGTTCAAGACATATTGTATACATTCTTCCTACTCATTAAGTTACATGACCAAATACAACGTTCATTAAAAAAATCATATGTTTGCCCCATTTTCCTTTATGCTCAGAAGCAGACGATGCAGGTTCGGACGTGAAGCCTTTTAAAAATTAAGAAGTGCCTGAGATTTCATCATGGAAATGTCACATTCCCATCCATGGGTTGAATAGGGGCAATTGACTTCGTTACATGACTGCCCTAGCTTCCCCTCACTTCCCTCATTCCGCTGGGGCAAGTAAGGGCAAGCTGCCATAACAACATTTTCAATTAAAACTCCGGCATCGGCAACTGTCGCAGAAACACCCAATGATAGGACAGAATTTCTCATTAAAAGTTTTATACTGGTGATCCCCTCTCTCTCTCTCCTTACTCTCTCCCTTTTCTCCTTTTTTTTGCCCTATCCCTTTCCTCTCTTCATCTCCCCTGTACCTTTTTCCCTTGCCCTCTCTCCCTCTCGTTTTTCCCCTCTTCCCTCTCACTTTCGCCCTCTCTTTTTTTTCGCCGTTCCCTTTCCCCTTGCACTCTATCCACCCTCACTTTCCCTCTTTCTCACTTCCCGCTTCTCTTACTCTCCCTCACACTCAATTCATCGCCCTCCATCACTTTCTACTCCTCCCTCACTTATTCCCCTCCCTCACTTCCCTTTCCCTCACTTCCCCTTGTATGCTCTCAGTCAACAAAACAGGTGATGGTACCCACTCCAAATAAGGGGGTGCCTTGATGCCGGTGAAGTGATCTTGATCTAGGGAACTGGATCTACCCATCACTTCCCCGGATCAAACCTGATTGCCCTCCATTCCCCAAGCTCTATAGGTGGTTACTTACTGGCTTAGCGCTACCCCTTAATAATGATAATTAATAATTATAATAATAATAATAATAATAATAATAATAATAATAATTATAATGATAATAAAAAAGGCGACAATCACAGCAACAGCCGTAGTAGTAGTAGTAGTAGTAGTTGTTGTGATGGTAGTAGTAGTAGTAGTAGTAGTAGTAGTAGTAGTAGTAGTTGTTGTGATGGTAGTAGTAGTAGTAGTAGTAGTAGTAGTAGTAGTAGTAGTAGTAGTAGTAGTAGTAGTAGTAGTAATAGTAAGTAGTTGTAGTAGTAGTAGTGATAGTAATAACAGAATCTTGGAGAGCAACGGCAGCAGCAGACGTAACAGTAGCAGTGATGAGAACAACAGTAGCAGTGATGAGAACAACAGTAGCTGTGATGAGAACAACAGTAGCGGTGATGAGAACAACAGTAGCGGTGATGAGAACAACAGTAGCGGCGATGAGAACAACAGTAGCGGTGATGAGAACAACAGTAGCAGTGATGAGAACAACAGTAGCGGTGATGAGAACAACAGTAGCGGTGATGAGAACAACAGTAGCGGTGATGAGAACAACAGTAGCGGTGATGAGAACAACAGTAGCGGTGATGAGAACAACATTAGCGGTGATGAGAACAACAGTAGCGGTGATGAGGACAACAGTAGCAGTGATGAGAACAACAGTAGCGGTGATGAGAACAACAGTAGCTGTGATGAGAACAACAGTAGCGGTGATGAGAACAAAAGTAGCGGTGATGAGAACAACAGTAGCGGTGATGGGAACAAAAGTAGCTGTGATGAGAACAACAGTAGCGGTGATGAGAACAACAGTAGCGGTGATGAGAACAACAGTAGCGGTGATGAGAACAACAGTAGCGGTGATGAGAACAACAGAAGCATCAGTTATATGAGAACCAGTAACAACAGCTGCAGCTGTCAGTAGCAGCAGCAGCACCAGAGGGGAACAACACAAGTAAACAGCATCATTAATGACTCCAGCAATAGTTACAGCTAAATCAACAACAGTAATAGCTGAAGCGGCAGGAGAAGCAGCTGTAGCAGCAACATTAGCAGCTGAAGCAGCAACAGTTCCAGCTGTAGCAGTAAGAGTAACAGCAGCAGCAGCAGCAGCAGCAGCTTCAGCAGTGACAAGACCCGCAACAACAGCAGTGAACAGCGAAGAAACAATAGGAGCGACAGACACCATATAAAAAAAAGCAATGGCAATAACAGTAACATAAACAGATAATTCCATGTCGTTGAAAATAACGGTGAATGAAGTGGTAAAAATTGTAGTAGAAAAAAAAAAATCTTCGAAAGTTTTTTCTTTGCGTTCGAATTCTTTTTCATGTCATTAAATGTTCGAACTTGTCTCCCAGTACAATAGCAAGGTGTTCGAACGTGTCTCCCAGTACAATAACAAGGTGTATGAACGTGTCTCCCAGTACAATAACAAGGTGTATAAACGTGTCTCCCAGTACAATAACAAGGTGTTCGAACGTGTCTCCCAGTACAATAGCAAGGTGTTCGAACTTGTCTCCCAGTACAATAGCAAGGTGTTCGAACGTGTCTCCCAGTACAATAGCAAGGTGTTCGAACGTGTCTCCCAGTACAATAGCAAGGTGTTCGAACGTGTCTCCCAGTACAATAACAAGGTGTTCGAACGTGTCTCCCAGTACAATAACAAGGTGTTCGAACGTGTCTCCCAGTACAATAGCAAGGTGTATGAACGTGTCTCCCAGTACAATAACAAGGTGTTCGAACGTGTCTTCCAGTACAATAACAAAGTGTACGAACGTGTCTCCCAGTACAATAACAAGGTGTTCGAACGTGTCTCTCAGTACAATTCAAAAACACTAATAAAAATATCTTTACAACGAATGTCTCTTATTTCCTCTCGTTATTCCTTTTTCTCTCGTCAAACCAGCTGGAATTAATTTAAAACATGTTCAATATATTCAAAGCTTTTCGAACTTATCAAAACACGTAAAACATTTTCAAAGCACCTAGAAATAATTTATAGCACGTGAAGCATTTTCAAAGTACCTAAAACTAATTTAAAGAACGTAAAGCACTTTCAAAGCATCTAAACCCAATTTAAAGAACGTAAAACATTTTCAAAGCATCTAGACACAATTTAAAGAACGTAAAACATTTTCAAAGCATCTAGACCCAATTTAAAGAACGTAAAACATTTTCAAAGCATCTAGACCCAATTTAAAGAACGTAAAACATTTTCAAAGCATCTAGACCCAATTTAAAGAACGTAAAACATTTTCAAAGCATCTAGACCCAATTTAAAGAACGTAAAACATTTTCAAAGCATCTAGACCCAATTTAAAGAACGTAAAACATTTTCAAATCACCCAAAAACTAATTTAAACACGTAAAACATAGGCAAAGCTCGTCAGACAAATTTATAGCATTTAAACCTTTATTGAACTTACTTAAATATCAACCTAACCCCATGTAACAGAAATCTTTCTACGAGGATAGACTGAGGGCACTGAATCTGCACTCTCTAGAAAGGCGTAAAGCGGAGATGTGCCTGAGGTGATTAGATTCAAAACGGGAATAATAAAAAAAGGGGGGATGTAGATAACGTGCAAAAAAATATTTGACCAAGACAGGACTCGCAACGATGGGTTCATGGTGGGAAAAAATATATATTTAGGAAGGATATAGGACTGAGGAAGTAGCGTAACTTTAGAAAATAGGTTAGACAATTATATGGGTGAGAGTGGGTTGTGTAAGTTGGACCTGCCTAGCTTGGGCCAGTAGGCCTTCTGCAGAGCTTCTGTAAGAAGGAAAAACCCAGTATATGTTATGCACAATTACTACTACAACTGTTACTACTACCACTACTACTATTACTACTGCTGTTATTGCTGCTGCTGCTGCAATTACTACAGCTACTACAATACCTACAACTACTACAATACCTACAACTACTACTACTACCACCTTCACTACCACTCAAACTAGAGACAGCAATCCATCAGCCAGAAAGTTGAGTCTATGTGGCAGAAAGCTGGTCGTCCTTTCAGAGCCAGGGAAGTGATGGGTCACCTGAGGCACATTACGGCTCTTTCAGCTTGTTCTATTCATGAATACAGAACGGGGAAGAGACTGGCATCTTCAGGAGAAATTGAACTTCAAAGTCACATTCAGATCTTTTGCCCAGAAGACCTTTAGCCGAGAGTATGAATGGTATATGTGTGCCGACAACGAATTTAGGCAAGGGGGCGTATTTGTAAAGTTTGGGTATTTATTTAGGCTACGTTTCGCCCGCCGTGAGCTTAATCAAGCCTGAATGTACGTACTAGGATAGAACAGTGAGTGGTGGATACATGGTGGTTCAGAGAGCCGACAAGTTGATGAATTAGACACTCATGTAAAACTTGCGTATCCAAAGTGTTACACATGTGTCTAATTAGACCAACCTTATATTCCAGTTTTCTGACTTCGCGTTGGTTATTACTTACTATCGTCAAGTGTTCATTATACTTTTGTCTTTACACTAGGAAAGTGAAGTGAAACAGCAAGTGAAACAGCAGGTTGGACAGTAAGTGAAACAGCAGGTGGACAGCAAATGAAACAGCAGGTAAGATCAGTGGGTTTAGACTTTCAGGTAGTTTTGCATAGTACAAAATGATCGTATATATTAGATGAGCGCAGTATTGTGGGGCGTTAAGATGGTTCTTGCTACTATCTTCAAGATGTTGATGCATTTGGTGTTTTGGGTGAGTGTCTGTGACTGACATGAGAACTGCTTCCAGTCAACACTCCCGCGGCCTGGTCCCAGAGAAGGCCTCCTGGAGGGTCAAGACATGATGAACGAGGCTGTTATTACTGGCTGTATGCAGTCCAACGTACAAATCTCAGCCCGGCTGGTCAGGAACTTTCTAGTATTTGAGGAACTTATCAAGTTTTGTCCTAACGATAGCCAGAGGTTTGTTGATAATGCTCCTTATACACGACGTGTCATAGGTTGTGGATCTCTGACACTCATGTGCTCGAGTCTTCCCTGGTGTTTATTATAGGTATTTTGCACCATCTACTATGTGTCTTGCTTTCATATGGAGTGCTTTCAGTGTACAGGTTTGGGGCTTGTTCCTTAAAGATTTTCCAAGTGTCTACGGAGTAGAGTTCAAAGGACTTCAAACATTCTCCGTAATTCAGATGTTTGAATGCATACAGGTAGTGAAAATTCTCTGTATATTCTTTAGCTCATCAGTCTCGCTTGCCTTAAACGGAGGTCATTAGTATAGAGCAAAATTCCAGCCTGGAGAGAAGAAGTAACTTCAAAGTATCACTGACTCAGCATCTCTCGTCTTGAACGTTCTAGTTCTCCAAACTACCATTTTCCTTGCAGTAGCAACGGCAACATTGTTGTGATATTTCAATATATGGCTTCTTACATCATCCCTCCAAAGTTTCGCACAAAGAACTTTCGCTCTACTGAATGATATGAGATTGTCCTGTACTACGTTCAAGTCTTTATTTCCTCCAATCCTCCGCAGTAGATTAACTGGAACTTGTACTTGAATATCACATTGTTGTCTGAGATGCATTGGAGAACTTGATTTATATACCTTGAAGATTCGCTGTATCGTCGATGGACGTCACTCTCAATGAGATTCTGGTGTCATCAGCAATGGAAGTTAGGGCGCTATGATTTATATTTTCTTCTATGTCAGATATAAGAATGAGAAAACTGGTCTGAGTACAGTGTCTTGAAGAACAGAGCTCTTCGTTGTGGCAGCCTCCGACTTCACTTTGTCTACTTCTACTTATACTTTGTATACTTATTTAATATTACTACTGCTACTACAACTACTACTCTCTGGGTTCTACTTGGTAAGAAGTTTAATATCCATTTTTCCAGTTAATCCCTTTGCGCACATTTTGTGCTGAACACACATGTCGAAGGTCTTTGTAACGTCAATGTACACTACATCAGTGCATCCAAGAACATGTCCTAATAGTTTAGCAATTGTGAAAATCAGAAGCGAGCAGTTATATACCCATATTGCCCTGGATTGCTGCTCATGTTGTCGATACTGCAAGAGTATTTACGTTCTTTAAAAGACGTATTTAAATTCTTTGAATGTGGCAGGCATCGCCACTACCAGCACTGCACATCCTCCTCCAACAGCCACTACCAGCACTGCACATCCTCCTCCAACAGCCACTACCAGCACTGCACATCCTCCTCCAACAGCCACTACCACCACCACTCCAGCTCTCCAACACAAGTCTCAAACATTCATTACTTGCACACCGTCGCCCAGCTCGTCTCCACGGCTGAGTTACTTTGCTTAAAAGTTAACTCCGGGGTAATTGTTTCTGAAATGCTTTTGTGTCTACACTCACGTCAATTTAGAAGATAGAGTTGTGGCAACGGTACGTGGAGGGTGTTGACTTTCTTTTAAATGTGTGTGTGTCTGTACTCACCGAGTTGTTGTTGCAGGGGTCGAGTCACAGCTCCTGGCCCCGCCTCTTCACTGGCCGCTACTTGGTTACTCTTCCTGCTCCATGAGCTTTATCATACCTCTTCTTAAAGCTATGTATGGATCCTGCCTCCACTACATCTCTTCCCAGACTATTCCAATTCCTGACAACTCTGTGACTGTGTGTGTGTGTGTGTGTGTGTGTGAGTGTGTGTATGTGCGTGCGCGCATGCCCACCGAGTTGTTTGCGGGGGCAAGACTTAACACATGCAGCACTGAAACCAAGCTTGAAGGCCAAGCTTGAAAACTAAGCTTGAAGACCAAGATTAAAGACAAAGCTTGAAGACAAAATTGGAAGACAAAATTTCAAGACTAAGCTTGAAGACCAAACTTAAATATCAACCTTAAAGACCAAGCTTGAAGACCAAACTTGAAGACAAAGCTTGAAGACAAAGCTTGAAGACAAAGCTTGAAGACAAAGCTTGAAGACCAAGCTTCAAGGCCAAGCTTCAAGACCAAGCTTCAAGACCAAGCATCATGACCAAGCTTCAAGACCAAGCATCATGACCAAGCTTCAAGACCAAGCTTCAAGACCAAGCTTCAAGACCAAGCTTCAAGACCAAGCTTCAAGACCAAGCTTCAAGACCAAGCTTCAAGACCAAGCATCATGACCAAGCTTCAAGACCAAGCATCATGACCAAGCTTCAAGACCAAGCTTCAAGACCAAGCTTCAAGACCAAGCTTCAAGACCAAGCTTCAAGACCAAGCTTCAAGACCAAGCTTCAAGACCAAGCTTCAAGACCAAGCTTCAAGACCAAGCTTCAAGACCAAGCTTCAAGACCAAGCTTGGTGTTGGGTAAATAAGTGTCCTAACTGTTCATGTGTCTATTGGCAAGTGCCTTTGACAACTGGTAACTAATAATGCAGATGCTAGGGAGACTATGAACATCTTTCTGCAATGTACAGGTTATTTGTGTATTTGAAACTCTTATTAAGAAAGAGAAAGACGTGACTTTACCTCTAAAATTTCCCTATACAACGATAGGAAAGTTTTATACTTGGAAATAACTGAAGACAGAGTACAGACAGAGTACTTATCACTTAACACATACGAGAAAACTGAGACGAAAGAACAGGAAGTTGGATTATTTAAACAGGAAGTTGGATTATTTAAACAGGAAGTTGGATTATTTAAACAGGAAGTTGGATTATTTAAACAGGAAGTTGGATTATTTAAACAGGAAGTTGGATTATTTAAACAGGAAGTTGGATTATTTAAACAGGAAGTTGGATTATTTAAACAGGAAGTTGGATTATTTAAACAGGAAGTTGGATTATTTAAACAGGAAGTTGGATTATTTAAACAGGAAGTTGGATTATTTAAACAGGAAGTTGGATTATTTAAACAGGAAGTTGGATTATTTAAACGTTCCCTCGACCTAGAAACAAAATGGAAAGTAGTAACGTTTTCATTATTAAATACACGATTAAACGTAAAGATTTAATTCCTCAAACAAACTGGGTCAGGAAAAAAAGAAAACACGTTATGACAGTGGGAACGTTCATACAGAGAGGGACAGGAAAGCAAGACAATACAGTATCATACAGTAAGAACGTTCATACACACTGAAACATTGCAGCAAAAGAGGCGATTCATAGTAACTCCTCACCTCAGCCGAGGGTCGTTATGGACCACTTTAAACGATCTTCACACAGGAAGAAAAGTCATCTAAGTTTGTACACCAAGAGAGTTTTTCTATAGCGAACCGACATTTTAGTCTTCTCTGTCTGTCTGTCATTCTCTCTGTCTCTCTTATTTTGCTTGGAGATTTTTGTCATCTAGTCCAGTGTGTGGTGATGACCCTGATAGCTTTCCAAACACCATCTATGGCACTCGTGTGATGACTGGCAGCTTCGTGTGATGCCTGGCACCCTGAGTGATGCCTGACACCTTCGTGTAATGTCTGGCACCCTTGAGTGATGACTTGCACCTTCGTGTGATGCCTGACACTTTTGAGTGATGACTGGCACCTTCGTGTGATGCCTGGCACCTTTGAGTGATGACTGGCACCTTTGAGTGATGACTGGCACCTTCGTGTGATGCCTTGTACCCTTAAGTGATGACTGGCACCTTCGTGTGATGCCTGGCACCCTTGAGTGATGACTGGCACCTTCGTGTGATAGCGACGTGTCAGTGATATGTTTGAGTATTAATTTAGATGTCCACAATTCTCACTATCACTACTATCCTCACTTTCTTCACTACCATCCTCACCACCAACGCTACCGACACTACATATAACCAACATTTTCCATCCCATCATTATCACCATCCTCACTATCGTCACCACTATCTTCACTATCACCTCCACAATCCTCACAATCACCACTACCCATCCTTACTATCACCACCACCCCTTTCACGCTATCACTAACATCTTCCTTAGCACTATCACCACCATCATTCAGTGTCACCACCATTTTCCTCACTATTACCGTGATTCTCTGCACTATCATCGCATCCTCCCTCCACAGTATCACCACCACCACCCTCCACATTATCACCACCATCATCCTCATTAACACCATCATCACCCACACTATCAGCACCATCATCCTCATAACTATCACCAACATCCTCCAACATCCTCAGCACAATCAGATTCCTCCTCCTCCTCAGCACTATCAGCACTACCATCGTCCTCAGCACTATAAGCACCACCATCCTCCTCAGCACTATCAGCACCACCATCCTCCTCAGCACTATCAGCACCACCATCCTCCTCAGCACTATCAGCACCACCATCCTCCTCAACACTATCAGCACCACCATCCTCCTCAGCACTATCAGCACCACCATCCTCCTCAACACTATCAGCACCACCATCCTCCTCAGCACTATCAGCACCACCATCCTCCTCAACACTATCAGCCCCATCCTCCTCCTCAGCACTATTAGCACCACCATCCTCCTCAGCACTATCAGCACCACCATCCTCCTCAACACTATCAGCCCCATCCTCCTCCTCAGCACTATCAGCACCACCATCCTCCTCAACACTATCAGCGCCACCATCCTCCTCAGCACTATCAGCACCACCATCCTCCTCAACACTATCAGCACCACCATCCTCCTCAGCACTATCAGCACAACCATCCTCCTCAGCACTATCAGCACAACCATCCTCCTCAGCACTATCAGCACCACCATCCTCCTCAGCACTATCAGCACCACCATCCTCCTCAACACTATCAGCACCACCATCCTCCTCAACACTATCAGCACCACCATCCTCCTCAACACTATCAGCACTACCATCCTCCTCAGCACTATCAGCCCCACCATCCTCCTCAACACTATCAGCACCACCATCCTCCTCAGCACTATCAGCACCACCATCCTCCTCAACACTATCAGCACCACCATCCTCCTCAGCACTATCAGCACCACCATCCTCCTCAACACTATCAGCCCCATCCTCCTCCTCAACACTATCAGCACCACCATCCTCCTCAGCACTATCAGCACCACCATCCTCCTCAGCACTATCAGCACCACCTCCTCCTCAGCACTATCAGCACCAACATCCTCCTCAGCACTATCAGCACCACCATCCTCCTCAGCACTATCAGCACCACCATCCTCCTCAACACTATCAGCACCACCATCCTCCTCAGCACTATCAGCACCACCATCCTCCTCAGCACTATCAGCACCACTATCCTCAGCACTATCAGCACCACCATCCTCCTCAACACTATCAGCACCACCATCCTCCTCAGCACTATCAGCACCACCATCCTCCTCAGCACTATCAGCACCACCATCCTCCTCAGCACTATCAGCACCACCATCCTCCTCAACACTATCAGCACCACCATCCTCCTCAGCAATATCAGCACCATCATCCTCCTCAGCACTATCAGCACCACTATCCTCAGCACTATCAGCACCACCATCCTCCTCAACACTATCAGCACCACCATCCTCCTCAGCACTATCAGCACCACCATCCTCCTCAGCACTATCAGCACCACTATCCTCAGCACTATCAGCACCACCATCCTCCTCAACACTATCAGCACCACCATCCTCCTCAGCACTATCAGCACCACCATCCTCCTCAACACTATCAGCCCCATCCTCCTCCTCAGCACTATCAGCACCACCATCCTCCTCAGCACTATCAGCACCATCATCCTCCTCAGCACTATCAGCACCACCATCCTCCTCAGCACTATCAGCACCACTATCCTCAGCACTATCAGCACCACTATCCTCCTCAACACTATCAGCACCACCATCCTCCTCAGCACTATGAGCACCACCCCTTAGCACTACGCCTCACTTATCCGGCCGGCTGTCCCATCAGGCTTACCACCTGACTGAACTCTAATGAACTTTTCCACCTTGATCAGGTATCATCCGGCCCGGCATGATGAAGGTGAATGTTCTGTGTTTATCATAGAGAGAGAGAGAGAGAGAGAGAGAGAGAGAGAGAGAGAGAGAGAGAGAGAGAGAGAGAGAGAGAGAGAGAGAGAGAGAGAGAGAGAGAGAGAGAGAGAGAGAGAGAGAGAGAGAGAGAGAGAGAGTATATATATCTCCAATCCTTGGTAGTCTCTCAGTGTATACGAGACACATTATGGCATGAGACAGTCAGTAGGGGGAGGGACTTGTAGACGGCCAACCAATTCTATTAATCGAGGAGACACAGACAGACGAAACGTTTGTTGAAAAGTCGAACGTAACATTATTTGATAAAGCTCTACACAGAGCATAACATGACTCAATAAAGCTCTACAGTGAGTGAAATATGGCCTGATAAAGCTCTATACAGAGCGAAGAACGACATGATAAAGCTCCGTACAGAGCGAAGTATGACATGATAAAGCTCCACAGAGTTAAAGCATGACCTGATAAAGCTCTACACAAAGCAAAACTTTACTAGATAGAGCTGTACAGAGTGATACAATGACCCGATAAAGCTCAACACAGAATGAAACATGATAAAGCTCTAAATATGGCATGCTAAAGCTCTACATAGAGTGAAACATAATCCATTAACGCTCTACAAAGAGCGAAAAAGGGCATGATAAAGTTCCACATAGAGCAAAACGTGACATTATAAAGCTTTACATAGAGCGAAACATGATTCAATAAAGCTCGACAGGGCGAAACATGGTATGATAAAGCTCTATACAGCGCGAAACATGAGTCAGTTAACCTCTACAGAGAGTGAAAAGAAAAAAATCTACATAGACCAGAATATAATAAAAATCTACACTGAGCGAAAAGTGACTCAATAAAGTTTTACAAAAAGCGAAACGTCGGCCCAATAAAAGTTTGTTCTTCAGCTTATAAATTTGATTATTGCACTGTTGAATTAACAAGCTAAAAGCTATTATTCCTGCCTCAGCTTATTTCAAAGCTATTATCTCCCTCAGCTTTTTTCAAAGCTATTATCTGCCTCAATTAATTTCAAAGCTATTATCTGCCTCAGCTTTTTTCAAAGCTATTATCTGCCTCAGTTAATTTCAAAGCTAATATCCTGTCTCAGCTCATTTCAGAGATATCAGCCTACCTCAGCTCGTTTCAAAGCTCATATGAGGTATACCAACACAACCCCCCCCCTTCCCACTGCTGGGATACCACCCACAACACTCAAGTATCTCATGCCTCCGCCCCGGGATGGAACCTTGGTCAATCGGTTGTTAGCCCAAGCCACGTTGTTATCAAGGCAATAACAGACATTTTCGACTACTGGGTGTCTCGTTGCCCTCCTGGCAACGATGCTCTCACTCGTTACTTTATCCTCACCAATTACCTTAAACAAAGGTCTATTTAATATTATTGTTGATTATCTCGTTATGCAATTGCTGATTATCTAGTAAATGTAATTACTGGTTATCTTGTAAATGTAATTGTTGATTATTTCACAATGCAATTGTTGATTATCATGCAAATGAAATTATTGAGTATCTCAATGTAATTGTTGATGATCTCGTAAATGTAATTGTTGATGATCTCATAAGGTAATTGTTGATTATCTCGTAATGAAATTGTTGTAAATCTTATAATTTTTTTTTTAATTATTTCATAAAGAATTTATTGAAAATCTCATAATAACTCTTGATAATCTCATAAAGTAATTGTTGATAAACAATTCTTGATTATCTCAAATGTAATTGTTGATAATCTCTTAATGTAATTGTTAATAATCTCATAGTGTAATTGTTCATAAACTCTTAATGTAATTGTTGATAATCTCAAAATTATCGAAAACCATATAATATAATTCTTAATAATATAATAATGTAATTTAAAAAAAATATAATACTTAATATCGTAATGTACTTGTTGATAATGTAATGTTGATAATCTCAGTGTAATTGTTGATAATTTCTTAGTATAATTGTTGATAATCTCACAGTGTAATTGTTGACAATCTCATAGTGTAATTGTTGATAATCTTTAAATGTAATTGTTGATAATCTTAGAGTGTAATAGTTGATAATCTTATAATTTAAAATTTAATGGTCTGTTAATGTAATTCTTCATAATATCTGAGTGTAATTCTTATGTGTTTATGGCCTGAGAAACACTTTACTAAATAACCTGCCAGTTATACCACCTAACAGTGAACAAGTTGATTTATTATTATTATTATTATTATTATTATTATTATTATTATTATTATTATTATTATTATTATTAATGATAATATCGTTATTATTATTGTTATTATTAGTAGTATTATTGTTATTGTTATTATATCCTTATTATTATTGTTGTTACTATTGTTATTATTTTTATTATTATTATTATTATTATTATTATTATTATTATTATTATTATTATTATTATAATTCCAAAAGGGAAAACACTAAATCCGTATAACGTTCATACAGAGTCGGTGGAGGATGGAGGGTAGGGGGGAATAGAAGATAATTATGTTTGATTCGAGGAGGTAGAAGTGGGTAACTCCACTTCCTAGGACGAAGAGCCCTTCAGCAGCATCCACGCAATTCCCTAATTTCAAACATTAATGTAGTCTATACACCCCGATTATTCTGATCTGCTACAAAGCTAAACCCAGAATGTATATTTATATATATATTTATGCATATATATAAATATAATCTGAAAACATTAATTATTCAGGGCCTAAAAGTCCATTATACTTACCCATTAGCGGAAATTATAATTTTAGAAGTAGTTCCGCTCAGGTACTCTCTTTGAAAACGCAGTTTGGCTATTAATCATTATGATATGATGCAATTCTACGGTAAATGGCTGAATATTTCCACTGACAACGACACTTTACAACGTGTGGAGTTGTGTGCAGTGATGTGCTGACGTTGTGTGCAGTGATGTGCTGACGTTGTGTGCAGTGATGTGCTGACGTTGTGTGCAGTGATGTGCTGACGTTGTGTGCAGTGATGTGCTGACGTTGTGTCTAGTGATGTGTTGGCCTTGAGTGAGGTGATGTGCTGACGTTGTGTGCAGTGATGTGCTGACGTTGTGTCTAGTGATATGTTGGCCCTGTGTGAAGTGATGTGGTGGTCTTGTGTGAAGTGATGTGCTAACGTTGTGTGCAGTGATGTGCTGGCCTTGTGTCTAGTGATGTGTTGGCCTTGTGTGAAGTGATCTGGTGGTCTTGTGTGAAGTGATGTGCTGACGTTGCGTGCAGTGATGTGCTGATGTTGTGTCTAGTGATGTATTGGCATTTTGTGATGTGCTGACGTTGTGTGCAGTGATGTGCTGACGTTGTGTCTAGTGATGTGTTGGCCTTGTGTGATGTGCTGACGTTGTGTGCAATGATGTGCTGACGTTGTGTCTAGTGATGTTTTGGCCTTGTGTGATGTGCTGAAGTTGTGTGAAGTGATGTGTTGGCCTTGTGTGTGGTGATGTGTTGACGTTGTTTGCAGTGATGTGCTGACGTTGTGTCTAGTGATGTGTTGGCCTTGTATGAAGTGATGTGCTGGCCTTTGTGCAGTGATGTGCTGACGTTGTGTCTAGTGATGTGTTGGCCTTGAGTCAGGTGATGTGCTTACGTTGTGTCTAGTGATATGTTGGCCCTGTGTGACGTGATGTGGTGGTCTTGTGTGAAGTGATGTGCTAACGTTGTGTGCAGTTATGTGCTGGCCTGTGTCTAGTGATGTGTTGGCCTTGTGTGAAGTGATGTGGTGGTCTTGTGTGAAGTGATGTGCTGACGTTGCGTGCAGTGATGTGCTGACCTTGTGTCTAGTGATGTATTGGCCTTTTGTGATGTGCTGGCGTTGTGTGCAGTGATGTGCTGACGTTGTGTCTAGTGATGTGTTTGCCTTGTGTGATGTACTGACGTGTGAAATGATGTGTTGGCCTTGTGTGTTGTGATGTGTTGACGTTGTTTGCAGTGATGTGCTGACGTTGTGTCTAGTGATGTGTTGGCCTTGTATGAAGTGATGTTGTGTGCAGTGATGTGCTGACGTTGTGTGCAGTGATGTGCTGGCCTTGTGTGCATGATGTGCTGACGTTGGTGCATTGATTTGCTGACGTTGTGTCTTGTGAAGTGTTGACCTTGAATGAAATGATGTGCTGACGTTGTGTGCAGTGATGTGTTGACGTTGTGTGCAGTGATGTGTTGACGTTGTGTGCAGTGATGTGCTGACGTTGTGTCTAGTGATGTGTTGGCCTTGTGTGAGGTGATGTGGTGGCCTTGTGTGAAGTGATGTGCTGACGTTGTGTCTAGTGATGTGTTGGCCTTGTGTGATGTGTTGGCCCTCTGGGAAACGATGTGATGGCCTTGTGTTAGGCGATGTGGAGGCCTTGTGTGAAGTGATGTGATGGCCTTGTGTGCAGTTATGTGCTGACGTTGTGTTTAGTGATGTGCTGACCTTGTGTGAAGTGATATGGTGGCCTTGTGTGCAGTGATGAGCTAACGTCGTGTCTAGTGATGTGTTGGCCTTGTGTGAAGTGATGTGATTGTCTTGTGTGTACTGATATGCTGATGTTGTGTCTAGTAATGTGTTGGTCTTGTGTGAGGTGATGTGATAACCTTGTGTGAGGTGATATGGTGACCTAGTGTGAGGTGATGTGATAACCTTGTGCGAGGTGATGTGATGACATTGTGTGAGGTGATGTGAAAACTTTGTGTGAGGTGATGTGGTGATGTTGTGTCTGGTGATATGTTGGCTTTGTGTCTAGTGATGTATGACCTTGAGTCTAGTGATGTGTTGACCTTGTGTGAAGTATTGTGATGACCTTGTATGAGGTGATGTGATGACCTTGTGTCTAGTGATGTGATGACCTTGTGTGAAGTGTTGTGATGACCTTGTATGAGGTGATGTGATGACCTTGTGTCTAGTGATGTGATGACCTTGTGTGAAGTGTTGTGATGACTTTGTATGAGGTGATGTGATGACCTTGTGTTCAGTAATGTGATGATCTTGTATAAAGTGATGTGATGACTTTTTTACCATTGACTTGATGACCATGTGTCGAGTGTTGTAATGACCTATTTTCCACTGATGTGAAGATCTTGTTTCCAGTGATGTAATGACGTTGTGTCCAGTGATGTGATGGTCTTGTGTCCAGTGATGTGATGGCCTTGTGTCTAGTGATGTGATGGCCTTGTGTCCAGTGATGTGATGGAATTGTGTCCAGTGATGTATGGCCTTGTGTCCAGTGATGTGATGGCCTTGTGGCCAGTGATGTGATGTCTCTGTGAATGCATGATGCGATCATCTTATGAACTTATGGTGTGATAACTTTGTAAACGCATGATGTGATAACCTTGTGAACGTATGGTGTGATAAACTGATGAACGCATCATGTGATTACCTTGTGAACGCATGAACCGCATGTCTTTTCTTTATTTCTTTGCCCTTGATTCTTTCTTTATTCTTGATTTCCCACACCACAGTTGAATATTCTTATTTAACTTTATTTAACTCAATTTTTGGATGTTAATTATCGATTTCTAATTTCCTTTCACTCACTCTCTCTCTCTCTCCTCTCTCTCTTCTCTCTCTCTCTCTCTCTCTCTCTCTCTCTCTCTCTCTCTCTAATTTAGTTGTCACAGCACTGATGGTGCATCTCTCTGGTAATCACCTTCGTTCCTTGAACCTCCTTTCCTCACCCTTGATTCTTCCCTCACCCCTTGGTCCCTCCCCTCACCCCTTGGTTCCTCCCTCACTCCTTGGTCCCTTCCTATCCCCTTGGTTTCTTACTCCTTGGTTCCTCCCTCACCCCTTGGTTCCTCCCTCACCCCTTGCTCTCTCCCTCACCCCTTGGTCCCTCCCCTCAACCCTTGGTCCCTCCCCTCACCCCATGGGTCCCTCCCTCACCCCTTGGTCCCTCCCTCACCCCTAGGTTCCTCCCCTCTCTACTTGGTCTCTCCCTCACCCTTTGGTCTCTCCCTTAACCCCTTGGTCCCTCCCTCACCTCTTACTCCCTCAGTGCATGGTGGTGAGTGCCTCCCTCAGTGCATGGTGGTGAGTGCCTCCCTCAGTGCATGGTGGTGAGTGCCTCCCTCAGTGCATGGTGGTGAGTGCCTCCCTCAGTGCATGGTGATGAATGCCTCCCTCAGTGCATGGTGGTGAGTGCCTCCCTCAGTGTATGGTGGTGAGTGCCTCCCTCAGTGCATAGTGGTGAGTGCCTCCCTCAGTGCATGGTGATGAGTGCCTCCCTCAGTGCATGGTGGTGAGTGCCTCCCTCAGTGCATGGTGGAGAGTGCCTCCCTCAGTGCATGGTGGTGAGTGCCTCCCTCAGTGCATGGTGGAGAGTGCCTCCCTCAGTGCATGGTGGTGAGTGCCTACCTCAGTGCATGGTGACGAGTGCCTCCCTCAGTGCATGGTGGTGTGTGCCTCATACACAAGAGAGCCAGTGATGAGGAACACAAGTAGATGTAGTAGATTAAGTAGTAGTAGTATTAGAAATAGTAGCTAAAGTACAAGTAGTAGTAGGAGCAGCAGTTGTTGGAACAGTAGTAATAGTAAGATAGATCATACTAGCAGAGACTACACAAGTAGGCAGAGTAAAAGTAATAAAACTTTTATTGAACAAATATTACTTTACAGTCGATGAAGAAACCACATAATTGTCTTCATCATCATCATCCACTTCCTATTATTATTATTATTATTATTATTATTATTATTATTATTATTATTATTATTATTATTATTATTATTATTATTATTATTATTATTATTATTATTTATTATTATTATTATTATTATTATTATTGGTATTATTATTATTATTATTATTATTATTATTATTATTATTATTATTATTATTATTATTATTATTATTATTGGTATTATTGTTAGTAGTAGTATTAATGTTATTATTATTATTATTATTATTATTATTATTATTATTATTATTTTTTTATTATTGTTATTATGATAATTATTATTATTTACAGAGTAGTGGTATTCCCTCAGAGGAGCATACAACGCCTGAATCATAGGATTTAATCAAGACTGAAACAAGAAAGAGGAGGATAACTCCAATTCCTTGGATGAAGACCCTTGTAGAGCGTCCGCTTGAAGGGAGAACAGGAATAAGGAAGAGGGGAAGGGAGTCGGGAATCGTGGCTGCAGACTCTGGGGGAATTAGTGTGAGGGAAGAAGCCGTTATAAAGACGTAGGGGGTATTTACCTCTAAGATTTAATGAAGGAGAGAAAGAAATGATCACAGGGAAGATTGTGTAGTCAGGTCGCTGGTCAAGTACGCAAGCACAGCTGCAGGCCATGCATGCAAGAGCAGCTGCAGGCCACGCACGAAAGCACAGCTGCAGGCCAAGCGTGCAGGCACAGCTGCAAATTACGCATACAAGAACAGTTGCGTGCCATGCACGCAAACACGGCTACAGTCCACGCATGCAAGCACAGCTGCAGCCCACGCACGCAAGCAGAACTGCAGGCCATGCATGCAAGAATAGCTGCAGGCCACACACGCAAGCATGGCTACAGGCAACGCATGCAAGAACAGCTGAAGGTCAAACAAACACAGCTGCATGTCATCATACAAGCACAGCTGCATGTCATCATACAAGCACAGGTGCATGTCATCATACAAGCACAGCTGCATGTCATCATACAAGCACAGCTGCATGTCATCATACAAGCACAGCTGCATGTCATCATACAAGCACAGCTGCATGTCATCATACAAGCACAGCTGCATGTCATCATACAAGCACAGCTGCATGTCATCATACAAGCACAGAGGAGGAGGAGGAGATGGAGCAATAAGAAGAGGAGGGGAAGGAAGAGGTAGAAAAGAAGAAAGGGGGAGGAGAAAGAGGAGGAGGAAGGGAAGAGGAGAAAAAGTAGGGGAGGGGGAAGAAAGAAGAGAGAGCGATGGGCTCATGGATACAGCAATGTATTACTGCAGTTACAATACCCCCTCAACACCCCCACCCACAGCACACAAACACTCTCCTCCCCTCACACACACACACACACACACACACACACACACACACACACACACACAAACACTCTCCTCACACACACATATATACACGCCTACAAACATCCACATACAAACACAAACGTATATACACACACAACCCGCACATATAAAAGAGAGGAGCTTACGACGACGTTTCGGTCCGACTTGGACCATTTACAAAGTCACACTAACACACAGAGACAGAGGAAGGGTATTTATAGGCAGGCAGACAGGGGAGGGCACAAGAGAGTGGGGTAATGATGGAGTAAGTAGTGGACTGTAGTAGTAGTAATAGTAGTAGAGGAGACAGTCATATGGGAAGGAGCACTGCACGTATACACATGCAAACATACACACGCATATATACACACACTGAAACACACAGCCACACATACATATACATGCATTTAACAATGTACACAAACACATGGACTTACACATACAAACATATACACTCACAAACATTCGCACATATACATAGTCAATAATTCTTTCGTGAGTTAATAAGACCGTCTTCATCACAATTTGCTGTCAACCTGTCTCTATCTTTATCACAATTTACTGTCAGCTTGTCATCATCTATTCTACTTAGTCTTCTGTTCTTGCTTTCTCTTGGTTTTCTTTTGGTTTTCTTCTCTAAACTTCTTCTGTTTCATCTGGGTTTTTTTCCTCTATCTCCCTCGGTTTTGTCACTATCTGAGACTTGCTCCTTGGCTCTCTCGTTTATTTTTTTATTATTTTGTCTGTCCTATATAGCGTTAATATATGTCTATCTGTCTGTCTATTTATCTATCTATCTATCTGTCTGTCTATCTATCTATGTAAGTATCTATCTACATATCTAAGTATCTCTCTCATCTCTCTCTCTCGCTGTAGTATTTAGTATGTTGAAATGCTATGTAAAAAGAAATGATACACGTAGACGTAGTTCATGCATAAACAAATCATACAACAAAACATTAAATAACATGACCAACAAAATATTGAAATTTTGTAAAAAAGAAAATGGCTCAATCTGGCAACGCCATTGGAGCATATAAGAAAAAGTTGTTTGAGTTATTATGACGTGTAAAAAGAGAGAGAGAGGAGAGAGAGAGAGAGAGAGAGAGAGAGAGAGAGAGAGAGAGAGAGAGAGAGAGAGAGAGAGAGAGAGAGAAGAATCCCTAGGAGGAAGAAATGAAGTAGAACGAAGGAAGAAGGAGGGAGGAGGAGGAATCCTGTGCTGCAAGTCACCTCCGTCTGTTATTCTGATTCACGAGGATGATCACAACTTCTTAAGACTGTTCCCTCACAGTGTTACTTTATTGAATCTTTCAACCACGACTTCAAGATTTTCTCCCTTTCCCTACACCAACCCCCCCTCCCCATCCCGACGTCTTAAAGATCACCAGAGGTCGTTTCTTTCCTCTCCTTTCCTCCCCCCTCCCCATGCTCAACGTTTCAGAGATTTCCCCTTCCTCTATTCTGACGTCTGGCAAATCACCTGCAGTACTTTTCCCCTCTATGTTTTGAAGATGCCCCTCCTCCATCCTGAAATCTTGTACATCTTCCCGCAGACTTCTTAAAGACTCTTCCCGCAGACTTCTTAAAGACTCTTCCCGCAGACTTCTTAAAGATTCTTCCCGCAGACTTCTTAAAGATTCTTCCTGCAGACTTCTTAAAGATTCTTCCCGCAGACTTGTTAAAGACTCTTCCCGCAGACTTCTTAAAGATTCTTCCTGCAGACTTCTTAAAGATTCTTCCCGCAGACTTCTTAAAGACTCTTCCCGCAGACTTCTTAAAGACTCTTCCCGCAGACTTGTTAAAGACTCTTCCCGCAGACTTCTTAAAGACTCTTCCCGCAGACTTGTTAAAGACTCTTCCCGCAGACTTCTTAAAGATTCTTCCTGCAGACTTTTTAAAGATTCTTCCCGCAGACTTCTTAAAGATTCTTCCCGCAGACTTCTTAAAGACTCTTCCCGCAGACTTCTTAAAGATTCTTCCTGCAGACTTTTTAAAGATTCTTCCCGCAGACTTCTTAAAGATTCTTCCCGCAGACTTCTTAAAGATTCTTCCCGCAGACTTCTTAAAGATTCTTCCCGCAGACTTCTTGCAGATCACCAGCAGTCTCTTCTCCTTTTGTTACTTACCTCCGCCAAGCCAAATTAATGTAGACAGCTGACAGGGGGAGAAAACTTTGTAATATAGGAGAGAGGAAGCAGAAGAGAAAGATGAAGAGGAGAGAGGAGAAAGAGATTGGGGAGGAAAGCCAAAAGCGCAAAGAAGCTGATGCAATAAAGAGAAAATGAATGAACAGGATGAAATCAAACACGTAGAGGAAAAATGCATGAGAGTTTCCCTTTCTGTAGCTGGTTCTGGTGGGTCATTGGCCCTGCGAACCAGTCAAAGACTAGCCCACTCTCTTGATGGCCTGATCAATCAGGCTGCTGGTGCTAGCAGCAGGCACCGCCGCCAGGCTGACCAGAAACAAGCGTGGAATTTATCAACTTTCCCATTGTAGACAACTAACGTCTGTTAGTAATTATCCGTTATTAATAATGGTAGAAATATCGACAGCATTATTTATCCGTTATGTTTCAAGGGATGGGTTGAAGAGTCCTGATCCCCTAACACTAATAGTGTCATCTTATTACTCATTACTCTAATTGCTTATCAATGAGGTTATTTTACACGTAATTTCAGTGTGCAGATTTCGAACCAGTCCTAAAAAAAAATTTCATGTGTAAATTACGATGCATCTTTCTCGCCTGCTTTCCATGGAGTCGAGTTGAAGGGACATCAAGTGTTTGCAATAATTTACGCGTTCATTTGAATTCATACGAGCAGTGAGAGGTCTCGCCTCGTTTCCCAGATCATTAATATCGCCTGGCTGGAAAAAGAGGTTGTTAGTGTACATGGGAGAGGCTGTTAGTGTACATGGAAGGAGTTGTTAGTGTATATGGGGTTATTAGTGTACATGGGGGTTGTTAGTGTACATGGGAGCAGCTGTTAGTGTACATGGGAGAGGTTGTTAGTGTACATGGGAGGGGTTGTTAGTGTACATGGGAGATGTTAGTGTGCATGGGAGGAGTTGTTGGTGTACATGGAAGAGGTTGTTAGTGTACATGGGAGGGGTTAATGTATATGGGGCAGCTGTTAGTGTACATGGGAGAGGTTGTTAGTGTACATGGGAGCGGCTTTTAGTGTACATAAGAGGGCTTGTTAGAATACATGGGAGGGATTATTAGTGTACATGGGAGGAGATGTTGGTGTACATAGGATGGCCTGTTAGTGTACATGGGAGAGGTTGTTAGTGTACATGGGAGCGGCTTTTAGTGTACATAAGAGGGCTTGTTAGAATACATGGGAGGGGTTATTAGTGTACATGGGAGGAGAGGTTAGTGTACATAGGATGGCCTGTTAGTGTACATGGGAGGGGTTGTTAGTGTATATGGGAAGGGCTGTTAGTGTACATGGGAGGGGGTTGTTAGAGTACATGGGAGGAGATGTTAGTGTACATGGGAGAGGCTGTTAGTGTACATGGGAGAAGTTGTTAGTATGCATGGGAGGGGTTGTTAGTGTACATGGGAGAGGCTGTTAGTGTACATGGGAGAGGCCGTTAGTGTACATGGGAGAGGCTGTTAGTGAACATGGGAGAGGCTGGTAGTGTACATGGGAGAGGCCGTTATTGTACATAAGAGAGGTTGATAGTGTATATGGGAGGTGTTTTCGTACATAGGAGAGGCTATTAGTGTACATGGGAGAGGTTGTTAGTGTACATGGGAGAGGCTGTTAGTGTACATGGGAGAGGTTGTTAACGTACATGGGCGAGTCTGTTAGTGTACATGGGAGAGACTGATAGTGTACATGGGAGAGGCTGTTAGTGTACGTGGGAGAGGCTGTTAGTGTACGTGGGAGAGGCTGTTAGTGTACGTGGGAGAGGCTGTTAGTGTACATGGGAGAGGCTGTTAGTGTACATGGGAGAGGCTGCTAGTGTACATGGGAGAGGCTGCTAGTGTACATGGGAGAGGCTGTTAGTGTACATGGGAGAGGCTGTTAGTGTACATGGGAGAGGCTGTTAGTGTACATGGGAGAGGTTGTTAGTGTACATGGGAGAGGCTGTTAGTGTACATGTGAGAGGCTGTTAGTGTACATGGGAGAGGCTGCTAGTGTACATGGGAGAGGCTGCTAGTGTACATGGGAGATGCTGTTAGTGTACATGGGAGATGCTGTTAGTGTACATGGGAGAGGCTGTTAGTGTACATGGGAGAGGCTGTTAGTGTACATGGGAGAGGTTGTTAGTGTACATGGGAGAGGCTGTTAGTGTACATGGGAGAGGTTGTTAGTGTACATGGGAGAGGCTGTTAGTGTACATGGGAGAGGCTGTTAGTGTACATGGGAGAGGCTGTTAGTGTACATGGGAGAGGCTGATAGTGTACATGGAAGGAATAAATATCTAGTAATCTTTTTTATTTTGGATACCAAAAAAATAGTTTAAAATAATTGGAAAATGAACAAGGCGTCTCAAGATAAATGAGGTGAAAGCAAAACAGAAGAAGGGAGAAATGGATAGGGACAAGGAGAAAGCAGAAAATGAATAAAAAAAGGGTGAAGAGAGGAAGAAAGGATAAGCTAAGGGCAAGAAGAGAAGCGAGAAACGAAAGACGGAAGAAAAAATAAACGAAAATTGCCATTAAGAGATGTTAAGAAAATAAAATTATGGAAAAATATGATGAGAAAAAGGAAAGGGTGCAGGTGATGATGATGATTATCCCTCTCTTTCTTTCTATCTTTCTTACTCCCTTTCTCTCCCCTCCCTCCCTTCTCCAAACATCATCTTCACCAGTCAACACTGACATAATTTCTCTATCAACAACTTCAACAGTATTTTCCTTCACGTGTAATACACTAATCAAACTTTGGCTTTCCCGCCCCCCTCTCCTCATCCCACTCATCCCCCCCGCCCCTCTCATCCCCCTCCCACTCAACCTACTCATCCCCATCCCACTTATACCCCTCTCCATCCTCCTCAAAAAAAAAAAAAAATGCTCTTTTGCTTCCAAGGGAAAATCAATTCTAATTATGTAGTAAATTCTACTACCGAAAGATCTTTAATTCATGACATAAATGTTAATCTAAGTCTGTCCAGAGTAAAGTTCAGAGTTTTATCGTCTCTCTTTCATTACAGAGAGTAGTAGTGTTTACCTTCATACTTAATCTACCTTTAATCTTGTGTAAGAAACTTCAGCTCCTTGTTTGTGTGTGTGTGTGTGTGTGTGTGTGTGTGTGTTTGTGTGTGTGTGTGTGTGTGTGTGTGTGTGTGTGTGTGTGTGTGTGTCGTACCCATATTTAGAGCTGAGTACGTTGTGGTACATGTTTTGCGTGTCTACGTACAACAGCTCCTTCGCTCCCCTCCAACTAGATCCCCATCTCTCTCCCTGCTTCCCCCCATTCCCTTCTATCCTCCCCTCCCACTCCCACAATCCCCCCTTACGCTATCGCAATTCCTATCCTCCCCACACACCTCTTCTTCCTTACATTAAACCTCACATTTTCCTCCCACACACACATACACACACCTGTCATAAATCCACACCCATACCTTCCACCTCACACACCTCCCATTCCACAACTCTCACCCCACAACTCCCACCCCACACACCTCCACCCCACACACCTTCACCCCACACACCTCCCACCCCACAAACCTCCCACCCCACACCTCCAACCCCACACACCTCCCACCCCACACACCCACCCCAGACCTCCCACCCCACACACCTCCCACCCCACAAGCCCCATAAATCCCTTAATCAAAAACTAAACACCCAATACATTTTTACCTTCCAGGTAATTGTTTCAGGTAAATCCCCTCTCCCCCACTTAAATCCCCCTTACCACCCCCTTCCTCCCCTTCCCTGTTGACCTGCGTATGAAATAATTAGGTGACCAAATACGCCGTGTTGGACTAGTGCACACACGCGTAATGGAGGAAGCAAAGAGGAAAAGCGTAAATAAATGATGGAACTCCCTCCGACCTCATCAGCGCGTACAAAAGCCGGGCTCCAGGAGAAGGAAGAAGGAGGAGGAGGAAAGAAGGGAAAGGAGGAGGCAGGTGAAGGAGAAAGGGAAAAGGGAAGGAGGGAAGAGAACGGCCTCTTGGCGCCTCCTCTCAAAATTCCAGAAGAGCAACGGGGGTGGAAGAAGGAAGGAAGGAAGAGAGAAGAAAGGGAGAAAGGTGTAGAGTTACGAAGAAAGGTAAAGAGGAAGGAAAGAAATATGGAACAGAAGAAAGGAGAGAATAAAGGTGAACATTTCTTCCAGCTTCGACTCCGCATGATACCGGTCATATATAGCTACTTGCCCGATAACGGGTTCACCGAAATAGAGGAAAATCAATGAAGACATACAACCTATAGTGATATATCCTAATCTTTAGTGAGATATCATAATCTATCGTCATTGACCATGATTTACTGCAATATAACAATCTACCGTGATAAAAGCTATCGTGACGGATCATAATTTACCGTAATCGTGCATAATCTATCCCCTTAGAATTGATTATAATAATAATAATAATATCCCCTTAGAAGGAAACCTCTCCAGGTAAATTATGATCATTAGGTAATGTGGGAGGAGCACACATGATGGTTAAACCTTATGAAGGCAATCCTGGCCTTAGGGTAGTAAAAAAAATCCTCGACACAATCAAACTTTTATCTCCACACGAAGCAATCTATATAATTTAACAGGATTAGATGAGATTTGAAAGTACTTATGGAAAGTAACTGCTCATACTTAGCTTGTCACAGGTAAGCGTGTGCAGTTATAATAGCATTACGTGTTCTGTAGCTCACACAATCAGGTCCGTGGTTCGATCCCCGGCACGGGTGGAAACACTGGGCGTGTTTCCTTAACACACCTGCTGTCTCTGTTCACCTAGCAATAAGCAGGTACCTGGGTGTGGGTCGCATTCTAGGAACAAATTAACCTAATTTGCCCGAAATGCTCTGCATAACCATGGACCTTCTGTAGGTATGTCACTGACGTTAGCTATGGTCTGTATAAGTTATGTCATGTACTTGTAGAAATAAAGCTTTATATTATTATTATTATTATTATTATTATTATTATTATTATTATTATTATTATTATTATTATTATTATTATTATTATTATATTAATAATGAATAAATTATGGGTGAATTAGTGTATCGTATTGACCAATGAATATATAATGTTTGCAATGAGCTCCGTGAATATGCTCTCTCTAAGAGGTTACAATATATATATATATATATATATATATATATATATATATATATATATCAAACACTGATCTCTGGCCGACGGAGACTCGAACCTACGAACCTCATGACAAGGTAGCAGTGCTTACGACCGTACCACACTGGTCCAATACCTTGGCATCCAGCTTCGCTAGACGTTATTCCAAGGCAGCCAGCTTCAGGCAGGAAGGCTTACAGCTTTCATCTCATCCCTGCATGCATCGACACAACTAGAGATTTTACAATGCTAGGAATTCGCAAGAGCAGGTTCGTAGGTTCGAGTCTCCGTCGGCCAGAGATCAGTGTTTGTGAATATTTCGCCTGCTCTTGCGAATTCCTAGCATTGTAAAAATCTCTAGTTGTGTCGATGCATGTAGGGGATGAGATGAAAAGCTGTAAGCCTTCCTGCCTGAAAGCTGGCTGCCTTGGAATAACGTCTAGCGAAAGCTGGATGCCAAGGTATTGGACCAGTGTGGTACGGTCGGTAAAGCACTGCGTACCTTGTCATGAGGTTCGTAGGTTCGAGTCTCCGTCGGCCAGAGATCAGTGTTTGTGAATATTTCGCCTGCTCTTGCGAATTCCTAGCATATATATATATATATATATATATATATATATATATATATATATATATATATATATATATATAGATAGATAGCCCGTCTACAGTTAGCCTGGGTACTAAGCTAGGTGCGTGTCTGTCACTTAGCACAATGAGTCGATTTAGGCTTGATCCTCCTTCCCCACATCGGTGCCAGGTCTTTCGTCTATCACTTTGAGGGTGTTTGCCAATATTATGCAAAGAACATCCCCGTATCCTCATATAATTTGAAGTATCGTGCTAGAAGTCTCTCTGACCAGTCTCTCTGTTGTCTGGGGCGACAAGTAGGTTTAAAGGAGCGTAATTGTGTTTTGTAAAGTCTTGATGACGTTCACTCCTGAGCGAAACATGTTTACGTGTTTTCAAGGCACGTCTCGGATATTACGAGTGTTCCTGTGCTTGGCTACCCAGCTGGTTTAGGTCCGTCCTGGCGTGCACTCTTCGTCACCAAAAATTCCTGAAGAAATCATAAGATGAAATAGCTACCTATTTTAATGGGTATTTAGTCAGGTAATCAAAAAAATAGACAATTATAATATATATCATAACAAATATGCAATTGTAATCAGATGATTACACGAATGCACTGGACGCCTCACACACACCCAGAATTTAAGGACAATTTAATCCATGACTTATTTACAGAATTCATATATAAATACTTCAACGAAACCCACACAGAAGTTTCTATAGTTCTGTAACGTACAAAATTAACTTTGGAATCCAGATCCCGGGCCCATCATTATGGGCCTCCTCAACCCATCTCATCGCCCATAGGATGAGTGTTGAGGAACGTCAAAAATTCGATTTATTTGGCACAGAAATTCTTGATGTTGAAAGTACATTGTAATGTACTCAATATTGACAACACTTTCTTGTAGTTCCTTTAGCGCTGTTGGGACACAAGTTGTGGGATTCCAAGTTCATTTCTGTTCTTTTACCATCTCCAAAACTGGTAGAGAAGGAGGAGGAGAAGGATGAGAAAGAGGAGGAGGAGGAGAAGGAGGATGATGAGGAGGAATAGGAGGAGTAGAATGAAAAGGAGATGGGAGAATGGAATTCCCAAGGAATAGTTACTCCAACTCTGCTGGAACGAATCCATTGAACGTACAGTAGTTGTAGTGTATACTTTGGCTTTTGACAGCATTATGAGTATGTATATTGATACGAAAATACATTTTTGAGTTTAAATTTTGCATTTGTTTTGGCATTTAGTGGAACGCTTGACGATACTGTTGTTTTCTTACTCAAGTCTCAGCTCTGGATAACAGATTTCTTCAGAGAATATATATGACCCAGCGTGTGTGATGGTGTGTGACGGGAAACATAGCTAGGTTTTGGTTCCACTGTGTTGGGTAGCAGCACACTGCAGATGTGCCCAGTTTTGATCAATAAAAAATCTCCACTTCTCCATTTCCGCCTCTCTAGTCTCCGTTCCCTCCTCTTCCCTCTCCATCTATCTCTGCCTCCACAACCACTTTCTCTATTTCTGTCTCCTCCCCATCTTTACTTCCTTTTCTACTTACTTCATATTATCCGTTTCCACCTCTTCCTTCTTTACCTATGAATTCTTTTGTTCTTCATATTCCTCCTCCTCTTTCCTCTCTTCCTTCTCCTCCTTTTCCTCCTCCCCTTCTCTTCCTCTTTCTCTTCTGCCATCCACTATTTATAAACAACTTTCTCTTCCACTCAGCGTCTGGCACCTCGATGGCCTCTATTTTGCGCTGCTCTTGGTGTTTGTATGTTCACTTGGAGAGCGGCTGTGTTTACTAGTGTGAGTTCTCCTATTGTCGCCCTTATTCTCTCCCTCTCTCTCTCTCTCTCTCTCTCTCTCTCTCTCTCTCTCTCTCTCTCTCTCTCCAGCGGCACCGTCCGGAAAACTTTAGATCCTCGCCTTAAATATCAGACAGGGCCATCTAGAGCAGCCCACTTGTCATTCTCGCCTCCCAAAGGTCTGACAATCGATTCATATTCAACCCCAGCAACCCCCCCCCCTCCTCCTCCTCCTCCTCTTCTATCCTCACCCCTTCCTCCTCTATTCTCTTTTGGTTTTCCTCGCTGCTGGATTTCCAAGATATCCAGATTTTGCCTTCGCTGATGTGGAGCTGCTTGGAGGGGGGCTGCTTGGAGGGGGGCTGCTTGGAGGGGGGCTGCTTGGAGGGGGGCTGCTTGGAGGGGGGCTGCTTGGAGGGGGCTGCTTGGAGGGGCTGCTTGGAGGGGCTGCTTGGAGGGGGCTGCTTGGAGGGGCAACTTGGAGGTGGGCAATTTGGAGGGGGGCTGCTTGGGGGGGCTTACTGCATTTCCTCTATGCTATGATCTTCTTTTTAGCTTTCATTGTCTTTTTCTGCTTCATATTCTTCCTCTCGTCTTTTCTTTTAAACATTAATAATAATAACGATAATAATAATAATTATAATAATAATAATTATAATAATGAAAATAACAACAATAATAATACTAATAAAAATAATAATAATACTAATAATAATAATAATAATAATAATAATAATAATAATAATAATAATAATAATAATAATAATAATATTATTATTATTATTATTATTATTATTATAAAAGCTCGGCATTACTCGGTAATCCTGACTTCCGGTGCTCCGCTTTGATATAATTATTCTATGCATTAAGTAGTCGCCATTAAAAAAAAAAAAAGGTATCAAAAGCAGACCGATATCAGCCGCTGTATTGCTACGACGGCTGCTGCAGTCTGATGCGAGAGGCGTATATAAGATGAGTCTCATTGTTTATGAGATTTATGTGATGCTTGCTCATATAGTGCCATTATTTTTTGTTAAGAATATTGTAGTGTTTCATTATGATTGACAGGCACAGTGACTGAGTATCAGATTCGTTGATGGAGAAAGAGAGGGAGAGAGCGAGAGAGAGAGAGAGAGATAGATAGATAGATAGATAGAGAGAGAGAGAGAGAGAGAGAGAGAGAGAGAGAGAGAGAGAGAGAGAGAGAGAGAGAGAGAGAGAGAGAGAGAGAGAGAGAGAGAGAGAGAGAGAGAGAGAGAGAGAGAAAGTCAAATGAGCTGATGTGAGTAACAGTTCTTAGCTTGTAAATAAAGTTAGGAACCCTAAACTTAACGTTGTTAAACCCTGTGTAAAAAGTTAGATATAGATAGATAGATAGATAGATAGATAGATAGAGAGAGAGAGAGAGAGAGAGAGAGAGAGAGAGAGAGAGAGAGAGAGAGAGAGAGAGAGAGATAATTATCAAAGTTAAATTATACAATTATCATAACGTTTTTTATAATTTTCGTCGGCGGGAGCGATCACTAATATAATTTCCCCCTTGCATACTTAATATCAACTCCTTAATGTAAACGTGGTGGACGAACCGTAAGCAATAATTCATCTACGCGTGAGCGTACGTATTCACTCATAAGCAACCGTAAGCAATAATTCATCTACGCGAGGGCGTACGTATCCACTCATAAGCAACCGTAAGCAATAATTCATCTACGCGTGAGCGTACGTATCCACTCATAAGCAACCGTAAGCAATAATTCATCTACGCGAGGGCGTACGTATCCACTCATAAGCAACCGTAAGCAATAATTCATCTACGCGAGGGCGTACGTATCCACTCATAAGCAAGTACTGCTTATTACGTCGAGGAGTTACCGACTCTTTCTCGGCCCTAATTCGTCTCACCATCCGTGTTGTTAACTGTACTTGACTGTTGCTAACTGTACTTGACTGTTGCTAACTGTACTTGACTGTTAGCCGGTGTTTTTGTGGGCAATACCTGTCATCCTACCATTCCTATAGGCAATGCCTCTCATCCTACCATACTGACGGGCAATACCTGCCATCCTGCCATACTCGTGGGCAACTAAGGAAAGATGCATGCAACATTCATCACGTGTTGGTGTCCTTCCGTTAATTCTATATAGGCCATCACCGGATTTGGCTTTCGTTTGTGAACTTCAAAATAAAAATCGTCTTTTGCTCTGCTCCAGATTTTAAAACTGAGTGTATCCTAATCAGAGAAAAGGATTAATACCAAAGTGTGTAGGTATAATATTGTGGAAATACCAGAACAATTTCTGGTGAAATTACTCTAGTATTCTTCGTCTGAACTTCTTTATTCTTTAATTTCTGATGCATTTTAAGGACATAAATCTTACCAAATTGGTGTGGACCTTGTAAATACAAATTTGCCAATTTCCTAAAATAGTTGCTTAACTTGGAAATCACTGGATTCAGCACAATAACTGGACAATGTCTTTCGTAATTGGCTTAAAAACTTGAAGTGATAGTCGGCTTTGCTCAAAGAAAGATTCGCATTGATTTTGGGTCTTGAAAGTTTGAATTTACCAAAATTATTGAACAAATTGGCTTCAGATCAATAACAAGAGAAGAGCTCTTCCGAGCGGCTTTAAACCATGAATGCTTAATTAGGTCAAATTTTGGATTGATCTTGATTATTTTTCGTAAGATAACTTTCATATTTAAAGCCACTTGGCTTTAAATATTCAAAATTCCAGAAGGACGACGACTTGAGAATAATGGTGTATTTTGGGATATTTTTCTGTTTGCCATAACTAAAAAATGTCTTTGCTCATCTGCAGATTTGCTTTAAATTCTCAGAGCTGGGTTGTCTTACTTGGTGGAAATTTCGATTAGTTTCGTGTGTAGCTGTTAATTCGCCATTTTCTCTTATTGAAGAAACTGGCGTTTATTGAAGAAACTGGGTTTTCATTGAAGAAATTGGGTTTCTATTCAAGAAACTGGGTTTTTATTCAAGAAACTGGGTTTTTATTGAAGAAACTGGGTTTTTGTTGAAGAAATTTTGGTTTTTATTGAAAAAACTGGATTTTTATTTAAAAAAATGGGTTTTATTGAAGAAACTTTTTATATTGAAGAAACCGGCTTTTTATTACAGAAATCAGATTTTTATTGAATAAATTGGTGTTTTAAATTTGAAGAAATTGTTTTTATTGAAGAATTTTTTTAAATTGAAGAAACTGGTTTTTTTTTTTTAAGAAACTTTTTTACTGAAAAAACTGGGTTATCAGTTTCCTTGCGATAAGGTATGAAGGTTTCTTCTGATTGGCTTCAGGTCTTCAACGCTGTTATTTAACTGCCACACTCTGCACTATTCCTTTTGCGTGTACCGAGGTTTCGGCTTTTAGAAAACGAGGATATCCATTCTCAGATCGTTTAGTGACTGAAGCACAGCTGATTTAGACAAAGTTTCGCCCTGTGCAGATCTTTATCAAGCAACTGGCTGGACGTGACTCAGCAGAGAGCGAAACGTCGTCCAGGTGTGACCTCTCTTGACTTATTGCCAAGATTCGCTCTTTTTTTCCCTCCCTTTATAGCAACGTTATTTAATTAACTCTCTGTCACGGGTAATTATCCCAGTGAGACTTCTCTCCTAATCATACAGTCCTGGTTAATTACTTTCATCGTAGCTCTCTTTCTCCCCTGGCTTCTCTTCCTCCCCTGGCCGTCTCTTCTTGCCCTGGCTGTCTCTTCCTCCCCTGGCCGTCTCTTCCTGTCCTGGCTGTATCTTCCTGCCCCGGCTGTGTCTTCCTGTCCTGGCTGTATCTTCCTGCCCCGGCTGTCTCTTCCTGCCCCGGCTGTCTCTTCCTGCCCCGGCTGTCTCTTCCTATCCTGGCTGTATCTTCCTGCCCCGGCTGTCTCTTCCTGCCCCGGCTGTCTCTTCCTGTCCTGGCTGTATCTTCCTGCCCCGGCTGTCTCTTCCTGCCCCGGCTGTCTCTTCCTGCCCCGGCTGTCTCTTCCTGCCCCGGCTGTCTCTTCCTGCCCCGGCTGTCTCTTCCTGCCCCGGCTGTCTCTTCCTGCCCCGGCTGTCTCTTCCTGCCCCGGCTGTCTCTTCCTCACATGCTGTCTGTTCCTCTCCGACAGTTTCTTTCCGCCTGTTTCTTACCCCTCGGTTTCCTCTTCCTCTTCGACTGTTTCTTCCTCCTCGGCTGTCTCATAATCATATAATAATAATAGTAATAATAATAATAATAATAATAATAATAATAATAATAATATCTTTATTTACTACAAGTACATGTACAAGGTATACAGTCCTAGCTGACATCAATGACATACTGCTATATAGAAAGCCCCTTGTTATGTAGATCATTTCGGGCAAATTAGGTCAGTTTTGTCCCAGGATGCGACCCACACCAGTCGACTAACACCCAGGTACCCATTTCACTGATGGGTGAACATAGACAACCGGTGTAAGGAAATACGTACGATGTTTCCACCCCTTCGCCGGGAATCGAACCCGGACCCTCACCGTGTGAAGCCAGAGCTTTTGCCACCAAATAATAATAATAATAATAATAATAATAATAATGTTAAAGTCATGGGGAAGCGGTAAACCATATATCGCCTGGGGAATGGGTGGTAATAAGATCAGATCCACAGCATATTAGGTGCCATGTTTGCTTCGACACTCAGACTCTCATCATCTGCTCCCCTATACCTGATCCCCTGAATTTCCAGTTATCCCATTCCTCTCCTGCCATTAATTGCCTATTTGCAAATCTCCATACGCTTTCCATTATGCATTATTGATTACTTATCTCTTCGCCTCCCTTTTCATCATTTCAACCCTTCTTAATTTCGTTGGTCTTTTTTTTGGCTGGAATCCCTTCTCAAATTTCAGTTCTTCTTTGCTCCCTCACTTCACTTATCTTCCCCCGTCTATCTTATATTCCCAATTTATCTCCCCTTCCTCGCCCCATCAACTCTTTTACCGTCTCTTGTCTATATCTTGTTTCTCCACACCCTCTTCTTCCCTCGGTAATGGTGTGTTGCCGCTACACTGCTGTTTGCTCGGTGTCACCAAGTGCCAAAGTGTTTTCACACACAACACTACAAAGGAACGAGAAAAACAACACAACAACAAAGTTCCTGCAAAACACGAGACTCAAAACACAACTACAGTTGTTTACTACTTGCTTTGAAAAAGTTTGCGATTGCGTTTGCTTGGACAAGAACGGCAGCAGAGACCTCGATACCACCTTTACCGAACACTGTAGAACCCACGACACTAAACTCTTTAGTTTCACACAACTTTCAGCGACCTAGACACTAGATTCTGGAAACACTGGAATGTTTGGAGAACACATACAAAATCCTCTTCTTGTTTACAGTGGTATACAATATTGATGAGTAAGACACATGTGCATCGCTAGGAAATATTGTTTCAGGAAGCGCATCGCCTGACCCACAAGCTTCAGATACGAATTACGTTCCAGAAGACACTAAGACGACATGGTGAGGCGCCTCGCCATGTCGTCCAGAAGACACTAGACGACATGGTGAGGCGCCTCGCCACAAAAACTCTTGCACGACCCGTCACGACTTGCAGACTCGCGCCTTTTGTTTGTATACCACAGAAAACATCGTTTCAGAAGTGGTAGAACTAGATATTTGGAGACAGCAGCAGCTACTCAGAAGTGAAAGAATGATTGTGAATTGTGTGGAGATCCCACCCCTTCGACACATCAATGGGACATGTAACTACTTGCTCCCCTGGGACCTCTTCCTTCCCTGGGACACGTGACCTTTCCCTCTCCTGGAAAAAGTGACCTATCCCTAGTGGGATACGTGACCTCTCCCTCGGGATACGTGACCTCTCCCTCGGGATACGTGACCTCTCCCTCTTCTGAGACATGTGACGTTTAATAGCAATTTATCCTCAGCTTTATCAACGGCTCCAGAGCCACAGGACCCCTCCATCCACATGATGTAAAGACCCTTCAATCCACATTGTGTAAGGACCCCTCCATCCACATGGTGTAATGACCCTTATATCCCCATTTTGTAATGACCCCTCTATCCACATGGTTTAATTGATGCCTCCATCCACATGGCACAATGACCCTGCATCCACAAAGTGTAATGACCCCTCCATCCTCATTGTCTAATTACCTCTCTATCCTCAGTGAGTAAATATTCCTCTGTTCCTATTGTCTAATGGCACCTCCATCCAAATGGTCCAGCGATCCCTCCCTCCCTAGGGTCTAATGACCCCCTCCGTACCCAGTGAGTAATGATCAGGCCATCCTCTATGGCTAATGACAACTCCACCGCTAGCCAGTATTGACCAGTCCATCCCCATGGTCTAATGACCACTCCATCTGCAAGGGGTAATGGCACACAAACATACATCACATTACATACACACACACACACACACATACACACACAGGAGCTATAGATCGACCCCTGCAACCACAACTAGGTGAGTACACACACACACAGAAAGCACAGATTGAAGTAAAAAATAATCAGAAGAATTACTTGGAAAAGTGTAAATAAAAATAAATAAAAAGAGGAATAAAGCATAACAATCCTTTGAGGAGAGTCTTGGAGCGTTGAGAAGGACACCAACGGTGTTCAAGTACCAAGGCTCGAGTGCCAAGACTCAAGTGCCAAGACTCAAGTGCCAAGAGTCAAGTACCAAGACTGAAGTGCCAAGACTGAAGTGCCAAGACTCAAGTACCAAGACTCAAGTGCCAAGACTCAAGTGCCAAGAGTCAAGTACCAAGACTCAAGTGCCAAGACTCAAGTGCCAAGATTCAAGTACCAAGACTCAAGTGCCAAGACTCAAGTGCCAAGACTCAAGTACAAAGACTCAAGTACCAAGACTCAAGTGCCAAGACTCAAGTGCAAAGACTCAAGTACTAAGACTCAAGTGCCAAGACTCAAGTGCAAAGACTAAAGTGCAAAGACTCGAGTGCAAAGACTCAAGTGCCAAGACTCAAGTGCAAAGTCTCAAGTACCAAGACTCAAGTGCAAAGACTCAAGAGCCAAGACTCAAGTGCCAAGACTCAAGTGCCAAGACTCAAGTACCAAGACTCAAGTGCCAAGACTCAAGTACCAAGACTCAAGTGCCAAGACTCAAGTGCCAAGACTCAAGTGCCAAGACTCAAGTACCAAGACTCAAGTGCCAAGACTCAAGTGCCAAGACTCAAGTACCAAGACTCAAGTGCCAAGACTCAAGTGCCAAGACTCAAGTACCAAGACTCAAGTGCCAAGACTCAAGTACCAAGACTCAAGTGCCAAGACTCAAGTGCCAAGACTCAAGTACTAAGACTCAAGTGCCAAGACTCAAGTGCAAAGACTAAAGTGCAAAGACTCGAGTGCAAAGACTCAAGTGCCAAGACTCAAGTGCAAAGTCTCAAGTACCAAGACTCAAAAGCAAAGACTCAAGAGCCAAGACTCAAGTGCCAAGACTCAAGTGCCAAGACTCAAGTACCAAGACTCAAGTGCCAAGACTCAAGTACCAAGACTCAAGTGCCAAGACTCAAGTGCCAAGACTCAAGTGCCAAGACTCAAGTACCAAGACTCAAGTGCCAAGACTCAAGTGCCAAGACTCAAGTACCAAGACTCAAGTGCCAAGACTCAAGTGCCAAGACTCAAGTACCAAGACTCAAGTGCCAAGACTCAAGTACCAAGACTCAAGTGCCAAGACTCAAGTGCCAAGACTCAAGTACCAAGACTCAAGTGCCAAGACTCAAGTGCAAAGACTCAAGTACTAAGACTCAAGTGCCAAGACTCAAGTGGAAAGACTCAAGTGCAGACTCGATTGCAAATACTCAGGTACAAAGACTCAAGTGCCAAGACTCAAGTGCCAAGACTCAAGTGACAAAACTCGAGTACCAAAAATCTAGAGTGCCAAGACTCGAGTGCCAAGACTCGAGTGCCAAGACTCAAGTGCCAAGACTCAAGAACCAAGACTCGAGTGCCAAGAGTCAAGTGGAAAGAATCAAGTGTTAACACCCAGTTTTCATCACAAATATAATCAAAATCAAATCACAGACAAAGGAACGTACTCTCACCAGTTTTTTGTGGGTAGCAGATTGTAAGTGTAGTAAGCTAAGTGACCCTTCACAGCTCCTCCCGAACAATAATTAGTTCAGCTAAATAGAGTAGTTAGGGTACCTCTTGCATAATGGTTAGAAATTAGCTTGTTCATAATTAAAAAACGGCGTCTAAGTAGTTTGTCTAAGATAGACGTAGAGATAAACAACAAGACTGGAACTAATATTAACCCTAAGCAAATTTGATATAGAATATTAAAGGCCCCTCGGTGTTAGCGGCCACACTATCCTCAGTTTCCAATACGTCTTGGAAATAAACATAAAAATAAACATGTAGCTTGGAAGTGCCGAAAGGCAAACGCGAAATTCATTCTCAGGAGAAGAAAAACAAAGAAAAAATAAAAAATAAAGTTAGCCCATGGTTCACCCAGAGGTGCAAAGAACTAAAAGCCAAAAGTGCAAGAACAGGAAAAATATGCAGAGCAAAGAACATGTGAAACGGAACCGAGTAGAAAAGCCGGAAGCGAATATGTTTGAGTGAAAGAAAGAGAAACTGAGAAAAAGTCTGACCATTACATGAAATCGAAACCAACTCTGAGCCAAAGTTTATACGGAGTCACATCAGAAGAAAGACAACAGTGAAGAATCAAGTAAAGAGACACAAAGAAAGAAGGAAGAGAGAGAGAGAGAGCGCAAGTAATTACCAGGAAGTCTGAGATGAGTTTCGCAAATGATTTTAGGAAGTACTCTCAGTGAAAGTAGAAACATTACCAGAAAGAGTACATCAATGAATACTTGATTAAAAACACACAACAAGAGAAAAAGTGAAGAAACTATTAAGGTAGACACCACGAGGGTTACTTTGCTACATAATATCTCTCCTTAGGTTCTAAAAGAGGAGGACTTGGTAACACTGTATGAACCGCCACCTAAAAATCTATAACGAGTCGATTAATACAAAACATCTGTTGAAAATTATATAAAATACCGACAAGTTGAAGATTAAGACACATGAACAACAGTTGGGTATCTTTATTGACGAGACGTTTCGCCTACACAGTAGACTTCTTCAGTCAAATACAGAGGGAGTAGGTGTAGTAGTTTAAATAAAGGTGATGTAATCAGTCCCTCAACTTTGATGGGCAAATGTGTCTTAATCTTCAACAAAATGTCTGCCTGAGGTGGGGAAGACGCAAAAGTTTAAACACTAAAAACAAGAAAGACATACAGACAGCAGTAAATTACAGGCCACTGTCATTAACATACAATAGAATGGAAGGTTATGGAGAAGGCTATCAGGAGACGAGTGGCGGATCACCATACAAAGAAAACGTTCATAAAAAAACAACGAACAAGGTTTTTGGAATGGTAAATCTTGTGTCGCAAACCTGATGGAGAGAGGCAGGAGAGAGAGAGAGAGAGAGAGAGAGAGAGAGAGAGAGAGAGAGAGAGAGAGAGAGAGAGAGAGAGAGAGAGAGAGAGAGAGAGAGATTGGGTTGCCTGCATTTTCTAGGAATGTAAGAAAGCTTTTGGCAGTACTGCACAAGAGCCTTGCAAACAAAGCAATAGAGACTTACCAATTAAAAAAAAAACACTACAATGGACTGAGGAATTCCTAAGAGGAAGGAAATATAAAGAGTGATATCCAGCATGAGCGTGAGCGACAAGTGTGGCTCCATAATGATCATTGCTGGGTCTTCCACTAGAACGTCATGCAGGTAAATTGAGTCTGATGTGACCCTGTTCGCAGATAATGAGGAAGCCAATAATCAGAAATGCATAGAGACAAACCTTTAAACTGGCCAGGACAAAATTAATATTATATATATATATATATATATATAATATATATATATATATATATATATATATATATATATATATATATATATATATATATATATATTTTATATATATATATATATATATATATATATATATATATATATATATATATATATATACAGAGGAATATTTTAGCTTTGTTTTCATTTTACATATTGATGAAAACACAATTTACATGGAAATTCTTCTGTACTTTGTTTTAAGTTACCACCAGCAGAGAACGTTTACAACACCCACACAGGACTGAGAATCAAATTCACTGAGAAAGCTTTGTAATACACTGTCTCGAGAGCAGAGAAGAAAAGACCCACACAAACTCAATTTTTTTCAACAAACCCGCCATATCCTACCGAAGCAGGGTGATCTAAAAAAAACGAAAGTTCCTCTTTTTAAAATTAATAATGTATATAGGAGAAGGGGTTATTAGCCCCTTGCTCCCGGCATTTTAGTCGCCTCTTACAACACGCATGGCTTACGGTGGAAGAATTCTGTTCCACTTCCCCATGGAGATAAGAGAAAATAAACAAGAACAAGAACAACTAACAACAAAATAGAAGAAAACCCAGAGGGGTGTGTGCATATATGCTTGTACATGAAAATGTGGTGTGACCTAAGTGTAAGTAGAAGTTGCAAGACTTGTATATTTATGAGACAGAAAAAAAGACACCAGCAATCCTACCATCTTGTAAAACAATATCAGGACAAACTCAGATATAGTTAGTAAATCACGTGACATGATCAGCTGTGTCCACCATGTTGACACGATCAGCTGTGTCCACCATGTTGACACGATCAGCTGTGTCCACCATGTTGACACGATCAGCTGTGTCCAACATGTTGACACGATCAGCTGTGTCCACCATGTTGACACGATCAGCTGTGTCCACCAAGCATGGCGTTTTCCTTCAAGCGTGAAGAGCTCTGGAGAAGGACAGACATACCACATAAGAGGCCTTCGAATGCACTGACAAATATAAATAGTTCCGGGGAGGCTAGTTGTGAATGATGCCAGTCTATGCCACGTACAGCAGCTTGCCGCGTGAATGCTGCTATCGTATGTCATTTACAGTAGCTGGCTACTGCATTCCACGTTCATTAGCTGGTTAGATGAATGATGCCGTAGTATGAATCGTGTTATGATATGTTACGTACAGTAGCTGGCTAGGTGAATGACGCTATAGGAGCAGGCTAGGTGAATGGTGCCATGGTATGCCACGTACATTAGCTGGTTCGATGAATGATGACATAGTATTCCATGTAGGTGAATGGTGCCATGGTATTTCACGTACAGTAGCTGGCTAGGTGAATGATGCCATAGTATGTCACGTACAGAACCAGATTAGGTGGATGGTGCCATGGTGTGCCACGTACAGGCCACGTACTGCTAAGGTAAATGACACCTTCGTATACTTTTGATTGTATACGCATTATTGTGAATTTCTCAGCGTTTACAAATTTTTACAATTTGTGTTTATTCTCTTGACGTAAATATATTAGCTATATTGATAATGTTAAGCGTTTAAAATATAAACATGTGAAACCAAGCACCATTATGTTCACCGTAAGCAATAACGTCATGCTGAGTCCTAAAAAAAAAAAACATCCAGTAAACATTTAAAGTCACGAATTTCATATAAAGTTACGTAAATTGTATACAGTATATCAGACAAGCAATTCTGTGATTGTGAGTGACACTCTCACACATGCATGAGTGCCCTTGGCGAGGAATGATGACACGTAGGGAGAGCACTGCTTGCAGATGTGTTACCGTGCACTGAAAAGCCATGTTTATGGAATAAACAAAGTCGAGGATGAGTCAAGAGGGTGGAATGTGCTGAGGCAACAATATTAGTTTCAGCTATAAACCAGGAAAGCGACACTGGCTCGACGCACCAGCGACACTGGCTCGACGCACCAGCGACACTGGCTCGACGCACCAGCGACACTGGCTCGACGCACCAGCGACACTGACTCGACGCACCAGCAACACTGGCTCGACGCACCAGCGACACCATCATCTAGATTTTTATGCTTCACGGGAGAGTTCTGAATCCGTGGAGGTTATACAATGCCTTGGAAAATAGGAGGCAATTAGATTCGATCCAAGGAAAGAGAGTATAGCTCTAGTTTTTTGGATCAAGAGCCCTTGAAGGGGAAAGCAACTCCAAGAGCGCCACCACTGATCGCAGCTATCCACTTTACCCAACGATCTATATTTTCAGTTACGCAATAAAAACAACACACCTGTCTGCTCTCTTCTGTTGATAGACCCACAGCACAGCAGATCGGTCTTCAAGGAAGTAAAAGAGGCACTGGATTAGGGCTGACCGGGTCCTTGATATATATGCTCCTTTAGTCTTAATAGAACAAGGAGCAGTCAGGCAAAAACCAGGAACCTTAAAATCCAGAAGTATATACTCTCACTGGTTCATGCATGACAGAGAATATGGTGGACGCCTCGAGCTGTGCTCTCACATATTGACACTATACATTGAGTAGAGTGGGCAACAAAACGAGCGTGTGGGACAATTTCAAAGTTTTATAAGTTATTTTTCTAAGATTAAAAAAAAAGAGAGGGCCACCTCTTTGCACAGGTGAAGGCACAGATGGTGCAACTTAGAGAAGCCTTTCATCCAGTTCCTTCAATTGTTGCTCTTTCTAAATATTTTTTTCTTTTATCTAGTTCCGTACCGATGATTGTTTCTGTGTTCTCAGTCTATGGCGTTAGATTGTGCATCCCGATGTGTTAAAAACAGGCTGGTGTTGTGGGGTTCTCTCAGCATATCTATGTTGTTTAATATTACTGTCAACGTCGATACAAGTTTCGTCTAAGTGAATCCCAATCATTGCAATTAATCTTGTAAGAGTAGTAATGTCTTAAGTGCAGAGTTATGAGCAAACTCGTTAGCTAATGGATTTGGTGGTTTTGCAGAAAATATAAAGAGAACAAAATCTACAGATCTCTGATGCTTTGGTCAGGATAGTATAATTTTATGAAGATAGTTCTGTCGAGTGTTTCTTTATCTACGGTGATTTTTTCATGGATCTCTCTGTACGACGAAGAAATGTCAGGGTTTTAAAAAAAAGAGTGGGTGATCATTTTATATTCAAATTCAAGAAACTGGAGTCAACAAACCCTGAGTGCTCTCAAGATAATCCTACATGCTTACACCCCTCTCTGTCTTGGTCTCATGATCTTGAAGGTAATGTATGAAGAGTGTTTTATATTAGAGTTTTACATAAACTTTGAAGGCACAGTAAGTCTGTTGTCATCCGTGATAAGTATTGTAATCTTGAAAAGCTTTTCCCTAGACGTCTTTTATAGCGTCAACTGAATAGAGCGCTCGTCGCTTTGAAGTTTGGCTAAAACAGCGTAATCTTGGTAGTCAAGAAGACAACACACAGGTGGAGCGCAAGGTGTTAATGTGTTGATGTCTCGCTCTATGATTTGTTTATGACTCAACTTGATAAAACTCTGCAGTGTTCTGCTCCTGTTGGTACTACGGTGTTCTTGGAAATCATCGACACCAACACATACACACACCAGCACATACACACACCAGCACATACACACACCAGCACATACACACACCAACACATACACACACCAGCACATACACACACCAACACATACACACACCAGCACATACACACACCAACACATACACACACCAACACATACACACACCAACACATACACACACCAACACATACACACACCAACACATACACACAGTGAAGAGGTGGGGCCAGGAGCTATGACTCGACCCCTGCAACCACAATTAGGTGAATTAGGTGAGCATACACCAACAGAGATGTGAAGGAAATTTTTTTTTAAAACTGACAAGTTGAAGAATGAGTCACTGGTGCAACATTTGGGAATCATTAATGAGGAAACGTTTCGCCAGCCAGTGGCTTCATCAGTCCAATACAGAGAATAACAGAGGAAGATAAGGAATCGTATGAGGTAATCAGTCCCTCACCCTAAGTGTCTATCAGACAATTACAACGTCTTGGGATCTTCATACAGAGATTTCCTCAAAGCTTGACTAACATACAGTCATGACCTGCTGACACTAGTGGATTTGTCCAATGGTGACTCCACCTCCTCTTGCTTCTATGCACCAGACTGTAGAATATAAGCATATGATGTACATTTCTCAAGAATGATGGACGGAACACCTCGATTCCAGGCTGAGGGACTGATTGCCTCAAACTCCTCTTTATCGTCTTGTTCTTCTCTGTATTGGACTGACGAAGCCACTGGCTGGCGAAACATTTCCTCAGTAAAGATTCCCAAATGTGGTGCAAGTGTCTCATTCTTCCACCAACACATATACACACCAATACATACATACACCAGGACATCAACAGCACATACACACACCAATATATCATTAGCACACACACACACACTCTAGGATATACACACACCAACACATACACACATCAACGCATACACCAACACATACACACATCAACGCATACACCAACACATACACAAGACATATGTGGTGTGGAACAGGGTCCTGCAAGATAACGACAGCAACTGAGGGAGAAGACACAGAAACGTAAGGAGCTAGGAAGACAGATAAGGACAGAGTCAGCAGAGGACAAACAGAGCAGGGCAGAGCAACAAGCACAAGTACACACAGAACCACCCTCAGAACCCCACAGCCAAACACGCTATCCCAAGACAGCCCACAATCCAAACTTACAGCCCCAACCCCACACTATGTTGTAGAATCCCACAGCACACTGCCAGGTCCAACACCCCCACAGACCCCCCAGAACACAGTGTTGGAGAGGAAACTGAAGATATATTACACCAACGCTGATGAAATAACGAATAAATGAGACTAGTGGCACGAAATAATCAAAGAGGCATCATCGGACATCATAACTCTCACAGAAACCAAGATCACAGGAAAGATAACAGATGCCATTTTTATTGTGGGTGACTTCAGTCACAAGGAAATTGACCTGGAGCCACATGGAGGCCAATAAACTTGGAGGGCTAAGATGATGGAGGTGGTACTGGAAAACCTCATGTACCAACACATAAGAGACACTACCAGAGAGAGAGGAGAGGATGAACCAGCGAGACTGGACCTAGTATTGACCTTGAGTAGTGCAGATATTGAGGACATTACATTTGAAAGACCCCTCGGGGCCAGTGACCACGTGATTCCGAGCTTCGAATACATAGTAAAATTACAAGCGGAGAGGGAAGCAGGAAGGGCAGGACGAATGAAACCAAACTACATGAGAGGGACAACACATGCAAGAAGAATTTCCTGCACGGGGTTCACTGGGACAGAGAACTGGCAGGGAAGTCAGTAAATGAGATGATGGAACATGTGCCAACAATATGCAAGGAAGCTTAGGAGAGGTTTGTACCCAGGGGTAATAAAAATAACGAGAAAGCCAGGATGAGTCCTTGGTTCACCAAAAGGTGCAGAGAGGCTAAAACCAAGTGAGCTAGAGAATGGAAGAAGTATAGAAGGCAAAGGACCCAGGAGAATAAGGAGAGCAGTCGTAGAGCCAGAAACGAATTTGCACATGTAAGAAGGGAGGCCAAACGACAATACGAAAATGACAGCAATAGCCAAATCTGACCCGAAGCTGTTCCACAGCCACATCAGGAGGAAAACAACAGTCATGGACCAGGTAATCAGGCTGAGGAAGGAAGGAGGGTAGATCACAAGAAACGACCGAGAAGTATGTGAGGAACTCAACATGAGATTCAAAGAAGTGTTCACAGAGGAGACAGAAGGGACTCCAGAAAGACGGAGAAGTGGGGTACACCATCAAGTGCTGGACACAATATACACCAAGGGGAAAGAAGTGAAGAGGCTTTAAAAAGAGGTTTGATAAAGCTCATGGAGCAGGAAGAGTGACCTAGTATAGGCTAGGTGGCCAAAAACTGAAAGAAAGGGTTAGTGAAATAGGCCTGGCGACACTGGATGATAGGAGGGTTAGGGAAGACATGATAACGACATACAAAATACTTCCAGGAATATATAAGGTGGACAGAGACAGGATGTTCCAGAGGTGGGACACAGAAACAAGGGGTCACAATTGTAAGTTAAAGACTGATGAGTCAAAGGGACGTTAGGAAGTATTTCTTCAGTCACAGAGTTGTCAGGAAGTGGAATAGTCTGGCAAGTGATGTAGTGGAGGCAGGAACCATACATAGCTTTAAGACGAGGTATGATAAAGCTCATGGAGAGGGAGAGAGAGGACCTAGTAGCGATCAGTGAAGAGGCGGGGCCAGGAGCTGAGTCTCGACCCTTGCAATCACACATAGGTGAGTACTCACACACACACACACACACTCACATACACACACACACACACATTCACACACACACACACACACACACACACATAAACATACACATACAAACAAACACACACACGCACGTATCTTGAATCCTGCCCAAACCTCTTTAGACAAAAGCCGACATAAACCCATGGAAAGATGGAACAATTTAGACAGATAATTCACATGTCGACAATCTTAAACCATTGATGCAGCAACCAGTGTCAGGTGTGTAGCATCTGGCCTCGCTATATGACTCCACGCACCTGGTCCCGTCATGTGACGCCACACATCTGCCTCCGTTATGTGGCAACACACACTTGGCTCCGTTATGTGGCACTACACACCTGGCTCTGTTATGTGGAACCACACACCTGGTCGTGTTATGTAACACCACACATCTGATCCTGTTATGTGGCACCACACATCTGGCCCCGTTATATGACACCACACACCTGGTTCCTTCATGTGGCACCACACACCTGGTCCTGTTAGTGTAACCACACATCTGCTCCTGTTATGTGTCACCACACATCTGGCCCCGTTATATGGCACCATACACCTGGTTCCTTCATGTGGCACCACACAACTGTCCCTGTTATGTGACACCACACACACCAGGCTCTGTTATGCGGCTCCACACACCTGGCTTCAAGATGTTGGCTCTTTCATATAACCCTGTTGTGAGAGCGACCACACTCCTCGTTCCATTGAGAGAGAGAGAGAGAGAGAGAGAGAGAGAGAGAGAGAGAGAGAGAGAGAGAGAGAGAGAGAGAGAGAGAGAGAGAGAGAGAGAGAGAGAGAGAGAGACAGAGAGACAGAGAGACAGAGAGACAGAGACAGACAGACAGACAGACAGACAGACAGACAAACAGACAGACAGACAAACAGACAGACAGAGACAGAGACTAAGAGAAAAAAAAAGGAAAGACTAAAGTAAACATGACAATAATAGGAAAGCGGTGAGAAAAGGGGCGAGGCTGAGAGCATGAAACACAGAGGAAATTGTTGCCTACTGAGGCGAGTGATCAAAGGTAAGGTAAAGAATAGGGGAGGGGAAGGGGGGAGGGGAGATTGGGAGACAGATGCAGAGGGAGAGGGGAGAGTGTTGACAGGGGAGAGGAGAGTTGGGAGCGAGAAGAAAGAGAGAGAGAGAGTAAGGGACATCTCTCCCCTGGACCCAACCTGTCTAGATCTGTCACTTCAGCAGAGCCTTCAACACAGGAGAGATGTGGGCTGCCTTACTGTTATGTACAAAGCTAATATTGTCTAGGTACCACACTTGGTTGCACTCTGAGGACAGCGAGAAGCGAGCCTTTACACAACAAGACGGGCAGCAAACAGCAGCTACTACACTCTGACTGTACCCTTCTCCAGAACATCAATTCATCCGAGATCATTTATTCCCAGGATGACTCAAGTCTGGAACATGTACCACCCCCTGATGGCTCCAACTTCATCCTGTTCCCTACTTGTATGTCTCATAACAGTACAAAGGCTTTAAAATGAGCTGAAGTAGGTAACAGCTGCTAACTTGTAAATAAAGTTAGGAAATCTTAACCTAACCTTGTAAAACCCTTTGTAAAATAAAGGACAGAGAAAGCGAGGAGAGAGAGAGAATAAGTAGCAGAAAGATGAGTAGAAGAGGAGAAACGAGAGGCATGGAAGGCATGTAAAAGAAGCGAAAGAAAAGTAGACGGGATAAGGAGTAGAGATAAAGTATATGAAGTTTAGATTGTTATCAAGACCTATTGCCTGCACGTGCGTCTTAAAGTAAACAAGACTTTCTTTTTTCACACGTGGGTGTTAAAGACCACAAGTCACCTGGATACACATGGGTCTTTAAAGCCACAGGTCATCTGTATATGCGTGGGTACCTGGATACACATGGGTCTCTAAGGCCACAGGTCACCTGTATATGCGTGGGTACCTGGATACACATGGGTCTAAAAGGCCACAGGTCACCTGAACACTAACGCCATCAATTCTCTAATTCTCTAATCGGGATTAAAACTGAACTCTGTTTACACAGCCACGAAAAGAGCCACAAAACTTGAATGAAAAAATAATGAAGGGAGTTAGGAGAAGGAAGCAACGGATACAGAAGGCAAATGTGGAGAGACGGTCAACGGGAAAGAGAAGAAGATGGTATAGAAAGAGCGTAGAAGGAGAAGACAGAAAGAGATGGATGAAAGAGGAGAAAGGGCGAACGAGGAAACATAACAATGATCTATGTAAGGATTTCCAGGTACACGGGAAATTTTGCGGTCCAGCTCCTGGACCCATTATGTGCCTATGTAATCTTTCGACTACCGCCCACAGGATGGGTATGGTGAGCATAATAACTATATGAAATTAACATGAAAATCACTGATCTCTGCCGCTGCTATTGCTACATTCTTGGGGAAACGCTAAACCCATAGGGAATAAACGAGGTAGGGAGGTAAAGTGTATAAATCACGCTGTTTCTCATCTTTTCAGACGAAAACGAAGGATTTTTTTTAAGCCTAAAAACACATTTTTAAAGTTATAATACAATTTATAGAATACGGCATATATAAATTATCCCATTACAAAAAAAAAACAAAAAAACACGTAACTCTTGGGAAACAATAATGAGGAAATTTTGGTAAACGAGTTTGCATGAGAGTGAATAGTGGAAGAGTGGTGGCCAGGTCGTCTGTGCCAGAGAAAACGGGATGCCGTAGTAGAGCACCAGGGGGAACACTGTGAAAACTAAGTTTATTCAGGTATACACAAATACAGTTACATAGATTATCATACATAGCAGCATATGTGTAGAGAACCTAGGATAACCCGAAAAAAAGCCAGACAAAGTGAGATTAATTGAGATTAAAAAGAGATTAAAAGACAATTGAGAGAGATGTCAGGTCAGAGGGAGGAAGAAGCAAGGTGATACATGTGTGTGTGTGTGTACTCACCTAGTTGTGTCTGCAGGAGTCGATTCATAGCTCCTGGCCCCGCCTCTTCACTGGCTGCTACTGGGTCACTCTTCCCGCTCCATGAGCTTTATCACACTTCTTCTTAAAGCTATGAATGGATGTGTGTGTATGTATGTGTGTTAGATGGGAAGGTTAGTGCGGATGGTGATTCTTTGTGAGAAGGGAAGTCGTGGCATGGAAAGAGAGACTGAACAGATTTACATTTGCACAACACACACACACACACACACAGACACACACACACTAGAGGACAGGAGGGTTAGGGGATACATGATAACGACATATAAAATACTGCGAGGAATAGATAAGGTGGACAGAGACAAGATGTTCCAGAGAGGGGACACAGAAACAAGGGGTCATAATTGGAAGTTGAAGACTCCTATGAGTCAAAGGGATGTTAGGAAGTATTTTTTCAGTCATAGAGTTGTCAGGAAGTGGAATAGCTTAGAAAGCGACATAGTGGAGGCAGGAACCATACATAGTTTTAAGACTAGGTTTGATAAAGCTCATGGAGCAGGGAGAGAGAGGACCTAGTAGCAATCAGTGAAGAGGCGGGGCCAGGAGCTATGACTCGACCCCTGCAACCACAAATAGGTGAGTACAAATAGGTGAGTACAGACACACACACACACAGAACCTTGGGTCCTGAGAGAGGGAGCAGATGCACTGTGTGTGCCACTAACAACAATCTTCAGTAAATCTAACGACATAGGGCAACTGCCTGAAGTGTGGAAGACAACAAATATAGTCTCGATTTTTAAGAAAGAAGACAGACGGGCTGCACTAAATCATAGACCAGTGTCACTGACACGTATTGTATGTAAAGTTACTGAGACGGTTATCAGGAGAAGACTGGCGGAGCACCTAGAAAGGAACGGACTCATACATGACAACCAGCACGGCTTCAGGGAAGGGAAATCCTGCGTCACAAACCTATTGGAGTTTTTCGACAAGGTAACAGAAGACAGAAGAGAGAGGGATTGTTAGACTGCATCTTCTTGGACTGTAAGAAGGTCTTTCGACACAGTACCAGACTATAGACTGGTTGAAAAGCTATAGGACCAGGCAGGAATAAGAAGGAAAGTGCTGCACTGAATCAGGAAATTCCTTATAAGAAGGAAACAACATGTGTTGGTACGAGACGAGGTGTCAGAGTGGGTGCATGTGTCGAGTGGGGTTACACAAGGGTCAGTCCTAGGTCCGGCGCTGTCTCTTGTATAAGTGAATGACATGACAGAAGGGATAGATTCATGCGATGTGAAGTGGACGAGGATCACGTAAGCTTACAAGGGGATCTCGACAGGCTGCAAGTTTGGTCTGGCAAATAGCTCCTGGAGTTTAACCCCAGGAAGTGCAAAGTTATGAAGCTTGGGGAAGGACAAAGGAGACCGCAGACGGAGTACAGCGCAGACTGAGTACAGAGGTCAAAGGCTGCAAAACTCACTCATGGAAAAAGATCTTGGGGTTAGCATTATACCGAACACAACTCCTGAGGCGCACATCAACCAAATAACTGATGCAGCATATGGGCGCCTGGCAAACCTGAGAATAGCGTTTCGACATCTAAGTAAGGAGTCACTCACGACACTGTACACTGTGTACGTCAGGCTTATACTGGAGTATGCAGCACCAGTATGGGACCAGTATGGTCAAACACGTCAAGAAACTAAAGTGCAATGGTTTGCAACAAGGCTAATTCCGGAGTTGAGGAGTATGTCTTGCGAGGAGAAGTTAAGGGAACTCAACCTGACAACACTGGAAGACAAGAGGGATAGAGGGACATGATAACAATATATAAAATACTGAAAGCAATTGAGAAGGTGGATAAGGACAGAATGTTTCAGAGATGGGACATAGCAGTAATGGGTCACAGCTGTAAGCTAAAAACTCAGATAAGTCACAGGGATGTTAGGAAGCACTTCTTCAGTCATAGAGTTATCAGGAAGTGGAACAGTCTGGAAAGTGATGTAGTGGAGGCAGAATTAATACATGGCTTTAAGAAGAGGTATGATAAAGCTCATGGAGCAAAGAGAGAGTAGGCATAGTAGCGACCAGCGAAGAGGCGGGGCCAGGAGCAATGACTCGACCCTGCAACCACAACCACTGTGGACAATGGCTACAAACCTGAGGCACACTTTAGCTGAATAACCTATGTAAGAACACACCCACACACACACACACACACACACACACACACACACACACACACACACACACACACACACACACACACACACACACACACACACACACACACACACACACACACACACACACACACACACACACACACACACCGGGACAGAACAAAAACAGAACGACAGCAGCTGAGGGAGAGGACACAAAGGCGAAAGGAGCGAGGAGGAGGGACAAGGACAGAATCAGTAGAGGACAACCAGAGCAGGGCGGAGCAACAAGAACAAGCACACACAGAACCATCCCAAACACCCAACAACCAAGCACACTATCCCAACACAAACTACAACCAACAATCTCAGCCCCCACCCAACACTCCACTATAGAATCCCACAGTACACCACCAGGTCCCCCACCCTCACAGACCCCCCAAAACACAGTAGTAGAGAGGAAACTGAAGGTATGGTACACCAATGCTGATGGAATAACAAATAAGTGGGAGGAGTGGCACGAAAGAGTCAAAGAGGCATCACCGGACATAATAGCTCTCACAGAAACCAAGCTCACAGGTATGATAACAGATGCCATCTTTCCAATGGGATACCAGATCCTGAGGAAAGACAGAGGGAACAGAGGGGGTGGAGGAGTGGCACTGCTGATCAAAACCGATGGGATTTTGACGAGATGGAGAGAGGAGACGGAGGAGAAGCTGGGGATTACATAGTAGGGATGCTACAGTCTGGAGGTCCCAAGGTGGTAATTGCAGTGATGTATAACCCACCACAGAACAGCAGGAGGCCAAGGCAAGAGTATGATGAGAGTAACAGAGCGATGATTGACACTCTGGCAGAAGTGGCCAGAAGGGCTCGCGCGAGCAGGGCGAAGCTACTGATCATGGGTGACTTCAACCATAAGGAAATTGATTGGGAGAACTTGGAGCCACATGGGGGCCAAGAAACGTGGAGGGCTAAGATGCTGGAGGTGGTACTGGAAAATCTCATGTACCAACACGTAAGGGACACTACCAGAGAGAGAGGAAATGACGAACCAGCGAGACTGGACCTAGTATTCACCCTGAGTAGTGCAGATATTGAGGACATCACACATGAAAGCCCCTTGGGGCCAGTGATCATATGGTTCTAAGTTTCGAATACATAGTAGAGTTACAAGTGGAGGGGAAGCAGGAAGGGCTGCACAAATGAAGCCAAACTACAAGAAAGGTGACTATGTGGGCATGAGGAACTTCCTGCACAGAGTTCAGTGGGACAGAGAGATGGCAGGGAAGTCAGTAGACGAGATGATGGAATATATGACAACAATTTGCAAGGAAGCTGAGGAGAGGTTTATACCCAAGGGTAACAGGAGAAGCGAAAAAGACAGGATGAGCCCATGGTTCACCCAAAGGTGCAGGAAGCCAAAACCAAGTGTGCAAGGGAATGGAAGAGGTACAGAAGGCAAAGAACCCCGGAGAATAAGGAGAGCAGTCGTAGAGCCAGAAATGAATATGCACAGATCAGAAGGGAGGCCCAAAGACAGTACGAGAATGACATAGCAGCGAAAGCCAAATCTGACCCAAAGCTGCTGTACAGCCACATCAGGAGGAGAACAACAGTCAAGGACCAGGTGATCAGGCTGAGGAAGGTAGGAGGAGGTCACAAGAAATGACCGGGAAGTGTGTGAGGAGCTCAACATGAGATTCAAAGAGGTGTTCACAGAGGAGATAGAAGGGCCTCCAGAAAGGAGGAGAGGTAGGGTACACCATCAAGTGCTGGACACAATACACACAAATGAGGAGGAAGTGAAGAGGCTACTAAGCGAGCTAGATACTTCAAAGGCGATGGGGCCAGATAACATCTCTCCATGGGTCCTGAGAGAGGAGCAGAGGAGCTATGTGTACCCCTAACAACGATCTTCAACACATCTATCGAAACAGGACAACTACCTGAGGTTTGGAAGACAGCAAATGTAGTTCCAATTTTTAAAAAAGGAGACAGGAACGTAGCACTAAACTACAGACCAGTGTCACTGACATGTATTGTATGCAAGGTCATGGAGAAGATAGTCAGGAGAAGGGTGGTTGAGCACCTAGAAAGGAATGAGCTTATCAACGACGGCCAACACGGTTTCAGGGACGGGAAATCCTGTGTCACAAACCTACTGGAGTTCTACGACAGGGTGACAGCGATAAGGCAAGAGAGAGAGGGGTGGGTAGATTGCATATTCTTGGATTGTAAGAAGGCGTTTGACACAGTTCCACACAAGAGATTAGTGCAGAAGCTGGAGGACCAGGCAGGGGTAACAGGGAAGGCACTACATTGGATCAGGGAATACCTGTCAGGAGACAGCAGCGAGTCATGGTACGTGGCGAGGTGTCAGAGTGGGCGCCGGTGACGAGCGGGGTTCCACAGGGGTCAGTCCTGGGACCAGTGCTGTTTCTGGTATTTGTGAACGACATGACGGAAGGAATAGACTCCGAAGTGTCCCTGTTTGCAGATGATGTGAAGTTGATGAGAAGAATTCAATCGGACGAGGACCAGGCAGAACTACAAAGGGATCTGGACAGCCTGCAAGCCTGGTCCAGCAACTGGCTCCTGGAGTTCAACCCCACCAAGTGCAAAGTCATGAAGATTGGGGAAGGGCAAAGAAGACCGCAGACGGAGTACAGCCTAGGGGGCCAGAGACTGCAAACCTCAATCAAGGAAAAAGATCTTGGGGTGAGTATAACACCAGACACATCTCCTGAGGCGCACATCAACCAAATAACTGCTGCAGCATATGGGCGCCTAGCAAACCTAAGAACAGCATTCCGACATCTTAATAAAGAATCGTTCAGGACCCTGTACACTGTGTACGTTAGGCCCATATTGGAGTATGCAGCACCAGTTTGGAACCCACACCTAGCCAAGCATGTGAAGAAGCTCGAGAAAGTGCAAAGGTTTGCAACAAGACTAGTCCCGGGGCTAAGGGGTATGTCCTACGAGGGGAGGTTAAGGGAAATCGACCTGACGACACTGGAGGACAGGAGAGATAGGGGAGACATGATAACAACATATAAGATACTGAGAGGAATTGACAAAGTGGACAGAGACAGAATGTTCCAGAGATGGGACACAACAACAAGGGGACACAGATGGAAGTTGAAGACTCAGATGAATCACAGAGATGTTAGGAAGTATTTCTTCAGTCACAGAGTTGTCGGGAAGTGGAATAGTTTAGGAAGCGATGTAGTGGAGGCAGGCTCTATACATAGCTTTAAGCAGAGGTATGATAAAGCTCATGGCGCAGGGAGAGTGACCCAGTAGCGGCCAGTGAAGAGGCGGGGCCAGGAGCTTTGACTCGACCCCTGCAACCACAACTAGGTGAGTACAACTAGGTGAGTACACACACACACAAGTGAAACACAACAGGAGAAGCCGCTGCCATTCATTCAGTACTGAATTTCGAATAATCTGTGGGGAGAAAACGTCATGAGATATAAAGGAAATAACAAACTTCAAAAGAGAAGACTAAACCTTAAATTTGAGAGAATTCTTGAAAGAAGTACAGTGGGGAAGGGAACTGGAATGAAATTTAACATAGGAGATGATGGAGTATTTAGCTGGAAAATGCAGAAAGGAAGAGGGGAAATTCATACCCAGAAGCAGAAGAAGCAGTTGTAAAAACATGATTCACCCAGAGATGCGGAGAATGCAAAGATGTAAAAGTTAAAAGTGTAAGAAAATGGAAAGCGTAAAGAAAGCAAAGAATGGTGTAAAAGAAAGAAATGAGCAAAAGAGCCAGAAACGAATGAAAGGAGAGGCTGAGCTACAGACTGACAGACCACAGAAAGTCAAATCTGTACCTAGGTTGTTCTGCAGACACATCAAAAGGGCAGCAACAATTAAGGACCATGTCATAAGATTAAACAAGGAAGCAGATTATTATTATTATAATAATAATTATAATAATAATCTGCAGAGCTCGCAAGAATGAAACACCTAAGAAGTCTGCAAGGTGCTTGAGAAAAAAACTTAAAGAGTTATTCTCAGACGAAGTATTGACATTACCGGAGTTAAAGAGAGAGAGAGATGGTACACCAGCGAGTACTGAACACAATACACACAACAGAAGACGTTAAGAAACTACTGAATTACTGAGTGAACTAGTTACCTAGAATATAATGAAGTGAATGGGACTGATGTGGATGTTTAAACTACATGCCAATGTCTTTGACTAACATACTATTTAAGGTAATGGAAAATTTAATCGCAAGATCATTCGTGGAGACCCCAGAAATGAACGAATTGATCTGTAAAGTGGTTATTAAAATTCACCACCAGAAAATGTAAGGCAAAAAAAAAATAACAGAAGTGGAGAACACCACTGGGGACAAAGGCTATAAACCTGAGGCACACTTAGCTGAATAACCTCTGCAACAAATGTCGTTTGGGAAATCTAAGACCAACATTTCAAGAGTCTTCGTAAAGAGACTTTTACGAATCAATATACGATATAAGTCAGGCCCATCTTGGAACTTACACCTGATCAGACATGTGAGGGAAATGGGCACAGAAAAGAGGTTTGGAAGGAGACTAGTTCCAGAGGTAAGACATATGAGGTATGAAGAGACATTGCACCTGGTATAGCTGAAAACAGAAGAGAGGCAGACCAGGAGAGACGAGACATGAAATGAGCGTATAAAATACTCATAGGAATTGATAAGGTGGAGAGATGCAAGAAACAGGTACAAGAGGGCACAGATGGAAGTAAAAACCACAAATAAGTAGCAGACATGCCAGGAAGTATTTCTTCAACTCCAGAGTGGAAGGTTAATGGAATGACTTGAACACACACAAACACAAAACACAAACACGGAAACAGAATTCTTCCTCTGTAAACCATGTGTGTCGTAAGAGGCGACTAAAATGCCTGGAGCAAGGGGTTAGTACCCCCTTCTCCTGCAGACATTTCTAAATTTAAGAAGAGAAACTTTCGTTTTCCTTTTAGATTACCCTGTCTTGGTGGGATACGGCCGGTTCGCTGAATATATATATAAATATATATATATATATATATATATATATATATATATATATATATATATATATATATATATATATATATATATATATTATATGGAGAGAGAAAGAGAGAGAGAGAGAGAGAGAGAGAGGACTCACGGGGCCAATAGAGTGAACCCAGTAATGACGAATTTAAGAGGCAGGGCCAGGAGCTGAGATTCGACCTCTGTTTCCATAAATATGTGAAAATACACACGCACACACACACAAAACCACATACACATACACACACACACACAGACACACACACACACACACAACCACATACACACACACATACACACACACACACACACACACACACACACACACACACACACACTTCCATAGCGCATTTTCCATTGTGCTGTGGGCGGAGGGAAATCGTCTTATCTATTATCATTCCCACACAAAAAAAATGCCTGAAACTGGCATTTATAGAAGGAATAAATAGGCGAAAAATTCTAAATGAAGATATCCTTCCCCCGTTCAAGGTCCCTTTCCACAGCAATGTGAATTTTTTTCACACAAAATAATTTTTTTTTATGCTATGTACACTCTCTCTCTCTCTCTCTCTCTCTCTCTCTCTCTCTCTCTCTCTCTCTCTCTCTCTCTCTCTCTCTCTCTCTCTCTCTTTATATATGTATATATGTCGTGCTGAATAGGTAAAAACTTGCGATTTTGGCTTAAATAACAACGCTCTTCTTGCCGAATAATGCAAGCGAAAATTTGTGTATGCCATAATTTCGCAAAAATCATTCTGAACCTAACGAAAAAAATATATTTCATTTTGTTTGTTTATTATTAAATTAGTGCAAACTTTTCTAAAATATTTTTAGTTAGATTAGGCTAAATTAAATTGCGCTTGATATAATAAGGTTAGGTAAGTTTTCTAAGGTTCTTTTGGTACAAAATTAATAATTTTTATATTAACATAGATGAGATAAATATATCTGACCAGTTTTACCTATTCGGCACGATATATATATATATATATATATATATATATATATATATATATATATATATATATATATATATATATATATATATATATATACACATACATACAAACATACATACATACGTACATACATACATTTTAGTTTGAAGTTGAGAGTTGTGGAAGAGAACATAAAATACCGTCGCTACTGGGCCAATGATTTGCTGAAAAATTATTTTCACACAAAGCGGGTGAGCCAATCACTGGGGAGCTCCCAGGCCGCCACCCACACTTCATTTTCTGATTTATTCTGACGAACCAAGTTAGTTTGAGTGCAAATTCTTAAATTTGGAAACCTTTATTATTTCACGTGAATATATCTATCAATTCATGTATTAATTCATGTGTCGCTAAAAGAAATTGGGAGGCAGAATAATGGTGGTAGAGATAAGGAAGCATGTTAGTGGAGTGTAAAGGGGAGAGGGGTGAAAGGGGAGAGGGGTGAAAGGGGATGCATCAGTGGGAATAATAGATGAAGACGTGAAGAGGATAATCGACACTTAGTAAAAGGAGCGAAAATGAGATAGTGCAGGAAGACACACTGGGCAGGATATTATTGTAAAAAAGGACATTATGCATTTAAAAGGATAATTAACGTCGTTGATATCCAAGGAAACGAGGCTGTAGAGAACCATTGATCCGCTGGTTTCTTGTCCCACACCCATTCATCCAACTACAGACTAATGCAATGCGTCAAAATACTGCACAACACGAGAGACCTTCAGCCATCCATGAAGAGCACAGCCCTGACCAAACATCAGCCATCTTTCATTTAACACGGCCCTGACCAAACATCAGTCATCGTTCATTTAACACGGCCCTGACCAAACATCAACCTTCTTTCATTTAACACGGTCCTGACCAAACATCAGTCATCGTTCATTTAACACGGCTCTGACCAAACATCAGCAATAGTTCATTTAGCACGGCCCTGACAAAAAAAGCTTCCATCTTTCATTTAACACTGTCCTGACCAAACATCAGCATCGTTCATTTAACACGGCCCTGACCAAACATCAGTCATCGTTCTTTTAACACGGCACTGACCAAACACCAGCCATCGTTCATTTAACACGGCCCTGACCAAACATCAAACATCGTTCATTTAACACGGCCCTGACCAAACATCAGCCATCCTTCATTTAACACGGCCCTGACCAAACATCAACATCGTTCATTTAACACGGCCCTGACCAAACATCAAACATCGTTCATTTAACACGGCCCTGACCAAACATCAGCCATCGTTCATTTAACACTGCCCTGACCAAACATCAGCGTTCACCTATTCATCGGCTGTACCTTGGCAACTCCATCAAAACAAAGATAAGTTAGACTACTAGAGAGGCACTGGCAAATAATCATTATGACGCTACACGCTGGACTGCCAGGCACTAACTCTCATGAAGTCTCATATTTACTCTAGCCTCCATTCCATCAGTAACAAACAAAAACTACTACTTTTTTTTGTAGGGATAAATGACCTATACGACATTGCTGTCCATGTTACAGTAATACCATATCCAGTCATACAATAACCTACCCTCCATTTCCAGGACCAAAATTATAAAAAAAATATATATATAAACGCTTTTAATATATGCTTCTTGCGTCTAAATGTACATCCCATCACAGCAATGGCGCAACAGCAGTGAAAAGTCCAGTGCTGTGCCAAGGACTCTACGTCTCAAATAACCCTGTGCTGTCAAGGACACCGTTGTTTAAGTGCTGGCGCAGACTTTAAGAGGCTATGAAGGAACCACTGAGCGAGTCATGACATGACCAAGACCAAAAGTCAGCTCCCTTTTTTACCCTGACGAATAAACCAACAACAGCAACAGCATAGAGAGGGTGGGGGGGGATTATTCTTTTTAATTTAGCTAAGAGCAGGCGAGTGTTGGAGAGTTAGAATAGGCAAGAGAGAAAGAAGGAGGGGTAATAAGGGATGGACAGAGAGAAAGAAGGTGTATGGGGAAGAGTTGGTGAAAGAGAAAGGGAAGAGGGTGAAAGAACCAATGAAAGAAAGAAAACTACGTGAAGGAGAGAATTACGGTAGAAGAGGTGGGGTAAAAAAAAGCAGGGGAGAGGAGAGGATGGGGAGAATGATAAGGAGGTGGGAAATGGATGAAAGACGGGTAGGAAAGTGCTTCAAATTGGGGAGATATTGGACAAGAGTTGAAGAGCATGAAGAGAGAAGAAAAATAGTAAAAGAGAGAGAGAGAGAGGAGAGTGGAGATAGAGTGAGAGAGAGAGAGAGAGAGAGAGAGAGAAGAGAGAGAGAGAGAGAGAGAGAGAGAGAGAGAGAGAGGGGAGGGAGAGAGGGAGAGAGAATGGTAGTACAGTAATATTAGTACATTTACCATTGTTATTATTATTATTATTAGTAGTAGTAGTAGTAGTAGTAGTAGTAGTAGTAGTATTATGAGTAGTAGTAGTAGTAGTACTAGTAGTAGTGGTGGTGGTAGCAGTAGTAGTAGCAGTGTCATTAGTAGAAGTAGTAGTAGTAATACTAGTAGTAGTCGTTGCTGCTATTATCTATTACTGCTATTACTTCCACTACTACTACTACCACCACGAATAATAATAATAATAATAATAATAATAATAATAATAATAATAATAATAATAATAATAATAATAATAATAATAATAATAATAATAATAATGCCGCAAGGACGTGCAAAATAACCTACTGAAGAAAATGTACCATTGAAACTAGGCTTCGTAAACGCATTGACTCTGCTGACAAGAGACTCTGTGTTAACAGACATACAAGAACACATTTCCCTGCTCTTTTTCCCTTTGTTTAAGCCGGATACACCAGAAGCAGATGCTCCTGTTTGGGGAGCATGAAGTCACTTCATCGGAGGGTGTCCCCCAGGGTTTCCCTCTCGCCCTATTTCTTTTCTGCATAGCGATTAGAAGACCTGGTTCCTGGATAATGGTACAATGGCAAGCACAAAGGTGTCCCTTCTAGCAGATCTTAACCAGGTAATTACATAGGGACTGGCCATAGGACTCATCCTTAATCTACCCAAATGCGAAATTATTTCAGCCAATCGACGCAGTGAGTTACTTAACTCCAAGTGTATCAACCATTGCCTCCATTGATAGCATCCTGCTTGGAACCCCTCTGAAAACTAATGCTACTGACGAAATTCTTGAATATAAACTTATGATGTCTTGTACCTCCTCACAAAGTGCTTGAGACCGCTAAGGTTGACATATTTTCTAAGATGTGCTCCTTCATATTACAACCCAACACTGAAGGAGTACGACAGTCTTCTGAGATCAGTATCAGCAAGAGTGCTCAGTCTCACTCTAGAAGAAGGGAACTTAACCTTTTTACGACTACAGACCCCCAATGGATTGCCCAATATGTTTTCATACCCTCCTTCACCAGACTGTGGAAATCATCACCAGTCCTATTAGTTACCAGAATGACTTCAAAAGATGTCAATAGCATGGTTTTACTTTACATTTGTATGGCTGGGAACAGAACAGGTGAGAGTTTATTCTAATCTAACAACTTTATTTTAAACTGTTCGGAGATCGAGTCCCATACCCCCATTATTTGGTTCCCATACTCCCAGGGGGTATGGTTCCCATACCCCCTGGGAGTATGCGAAGATCAAATAACTCCAACCCTCCCCTTCTCACTGGCAACGTGATGACTTCCCTCCGCAACCATTCACACTTTGAAGACCACAAGAACTTTAAAATATGTAGATGAATGGTTCAGAGAACCGACGAGTTGGTAAATTAGACACATATGCAACACTTGGATATCTTTATTGAGGAAACGTTTCGCCACACAGTGGCTTCATCAGTCCACACAAAGGAGAATCATGAAGAACAGGAGGAGTTTGAGGTGGTCAGTCCCTCAACCTTGAGTCGATGTTGTCAGTCCATCAATCTTGAACAGAATACAGCATATCTGCGAAGAGGTAGCTTATATACTGTAGGCAGGAGAGGTGCAGCAGTCGTAGGAGGTGTCACGTTTGACCAATGTGGAAGTAGGTCGTGCCCAAGGGTTAGGCAAGCGAAGAATTCCCTGTATTAAGATACATCCTGTCTGACACAGCAACATCTTGGTATCTTAATACAGGGAATTCTTCGCTTGCCTAACCTTTGGGCACGACCTACTTCCACATTGGTCAAATGTGACACCTCCTACAACTGCTGCACCTCTCCTGCCTACAGTATATAAGCTCCCTCTTCGCACATATGCTGTATTCTATTCAACAATGATGGACTGACAACATCGACTCAAGGTTGAGGGACTGACCACCTCAAACTCCTCCTGTTCTTCACGATTCTCCTTTGTATGGACTGATGAAGCCACTGTGTGGCGAAACGTTTCATCAATAAAGATACCCAAGAGTTGCATTTGTGTCTAATTTACCAACTTTAAAATACTACCCTGACTGCCCCTGGTTAAGAACCCCTGCTCTAGAAGATGGGCAGTGGAACCATGCCACACTGTCAGTCAGACTAGGAGGCACTGATGTCTACAAGGCATGACAAACAGCGCTTCCTGCATTCCCGTCCTCGTGTGTGGCGTCCTGCTAACTTGTCGCAGCACCTCAAACACCTCAGGAACAATGCTGTGGATCATGTCACAATGTTCATTAATGGAGCCAGGTTCTAGGATACTGTATCAGGTTCCTCAACTAGACCAGTTTCCCCTAACAACTACAAATAGTCGCAGTGGGATACTCCGATAACGGAGAAAATATCCTTAGTTGAGAATGTGTAGGGAAAGAACAGAGTTTGTCTCCTGGAAGTGAGAACTCCGCCACCGAATTTTCTCTTAGCAGTCCCAAATTCCTCGCTAGGCACATGCCTCAACCCGCAGACCATTTGTATCAGTGTTGCACTTAGCTCTACCTCCCTAGTTTTCGCCAGACACTAGTGTATATGGAGCATTGCATCAGCACACCTATTCAGGCACCATGGTCTCCTTTGCTGTAGGTCTGAGGAGAAAGTTCACAAGGTATGAAGAGGTTAACATCATCAAGAGAAACCTTGCAACAATTGAATACCAAGCAATATGGAAGCCCCCTGACAATACATATATGCTGGCAGTCTACAGTGTCCAGAGTTAATTACTTTGCAAACTTGGACAGGTAGTATTAGAAGGTAAGGGTACCCTTACCTTCGTATGTTAGTGTGGCTAGTTAATGGTCTAAGTCGAACCGAAACGTCGTCATAAAGTTTCTTTCTCCTATCTGCGGACTATTTGTGTATTGTTACAGTATTGTGCCTTTGTGCTCTTTTTGGCACCTATCTTCTGAACAATAGGAATAAACGAGGTGCAGCGGTCAACCTCAGGGAGACTCAGAAGCCTAGAAAGAACATTAAACTTACTCACCATTGCAAGCTTATTCACACAGGTTCAGATCCCCTTCGCCTCATGGGAAAAGAGCGTATCCGTGTTCTAAAGGAATTAGGAGTAGACAGAGGCTTACTACGGCACTTAAGGATCTCAACGAAATCAGATTCCTGTTACAGCGTCTCAGTGTTGCAGTTCAGAGGGGTAATACCTGCTATATCCTGGTCACACGTCCCAGCTGTGAAGAGCTGGATTAAGTGTTGGATATTTAACTGTTGCCAAACACACATGCGTAATAATAATAATAATAATAATAATAATAATAATAATAATAATAATAATAATAATAATAATAAAACATTGAATAAAAATATATTTCAAAGCCATTTTATAAGGTCATTTTATAACTTGCTCTTCCAGATTGAGATTGAGTTCCACCCATCCATTCACATATCCACCAATTTAAATATACACTCACCCAGCCAGCCATGTGTCCGTCAACAAAATCATTCACCCACTCATTAAATCACATTCACCCAACCATTCATCCATCCAGTCATACATCAATCAATCCAACCATTGATCAATTCTTCCACCCAACCATCTACCTATCCATCCGTCCATCAATCAATCCTCCCATCCATTAATACACACACTCACCCTCTCATCCATCCATCCACCAATTCACCCATGTTTTCATTCGCCAGTCCATTCATTCATCCATCTATTCATCCACCCACTCGTATATCCATTCATCAATCCATCAATCCCTCCTCCAAACTATCAATCCATACATCCACCCGTTCATCCATCCATCCACCTATCCACCCTTACATTTATCCATCTACTCGCTCATCCATCCATTCCATCCATCCATCAATTATTCGGTCCATCCTCCCGTCAAACCATCTATCCACCCACCCATCCAGCTATCCATTCACTCATTCATTGATACACTCATCCATCCATCCATCCATCAGTTCACCTATACACCCCTCTATCCACTCATCCATTCATCCACTTATTCACACATCCCTTCATACATTACAATTACACAATCACCCCTCCATCCACCCATCCATCTATTCATCCATTCATCCATCTATCCACTCACCCATCCATCCACCCATCTTTCCATCCACTCACCCATCCATCCATTTATTCACCTATCCATCCTTCTATTCACCCTTTCATTTATCTATTCACCTACTCATCCATCTATTCAACCATCTATTCATCGATTCACCCATTCATCTATATATCCACTCATTCATCCATCTATTCATCTATCCACCCATTCGTCTATCCACCATCTATCCACCCAGTCATCCATCTATCCACCCATTCATCCATCTATTTACCCATCCATCCACCAATCTATTCACCCATTCGTCCATGTACTCACCCATCCATCCATCTATTCACCCATTCATCATCTACTCACCCATTCATTGATCTATTCACCCATTCATTGATCTATTCACCCATAAATCCATCTATCTACCCATCTATCCATCTATTCACCCACTCAATCCATTTACTCACTAATCTATTCATCTATTCTCCTATTCATCCATATACTCATCCATCTATCCATCTATTCACCCATTCAACTACTCGCCCATCCATCCATCTATTCACTAATTCATCCATCTACTCACTTATTCATTCATCTACTCACCCATTCATCCATCTACAAAAATACTTTTAGTGAGTCGTGTTATTAAGGAACAACAAAGATGAGTTTGGCGTAGGATATACGCCCTTTGCTGCCTCAAATATTGAAAGTGACCGAGGGGAACCAAGGGGAGAGGGACGGGGAGAGAAGAAAAGATGGGGAGAAGAGGAGATCGGGAAGGGGAGGAGATTCGTCTCCTACCTTCCCGTTTCTCTCTTCCCATATTCTTTCCTTTCCTCCTGTTCCCGTATCTCTCCTTCCTATCCACCTCCATCCACTTGCCTTCCCTCTTATCCCAATCTCTCCCCTCCCCTTCCAGGTGGGGAGGGGAGGGGAGGGAGGGGAGGGGAGGGGAGAGAATGGAGAGGAGGAAAGAGAGGAGGGTAGGAAACCACCAAAGGGAAGAGAGAAAAGAGAGAAAGGAAGGAAGGAGAGAGAAGAAGGACAGAAGGAAGGAATAAAGGAGAGAGGGGAGGGGAGGGAAGGTGAGGATCGGAGGAAAGGGGAGGGGGAGGAGATGAGGAGGGATGGGGAAAAGAGATGGAGGAGATGGTGGGCAGAAGTGAGGAGAGGATAAAAGAATGAGGAGGAAGAAGTAGAAGAGGAGAGGAAGGAAGTAGAAGAGGAGGAGAAGTAAGAAGAAGAGGAGGAGAAGGAAGTAGGAGAGAATCAGTAGAAGAGGAAATGAAATTAGAAAAGGAGGAGGAGGAAGTAGAAGAGGCAGAAAGAAGTAGAAGAGGAGGTGAAGGAAGTAGATGTGGAGTACATGGGGTGAGACAAAAATCGAGTTCTTCTGTCTGTTGAGAAGAACTTTCTATTTCCATCGAGACTAACAGCTTTCAGGCATCATCTAGACTAACAGCTGTCAGGCATCATCTAGACTAACAGCTGTCAGGCATCATCTAGACTAACAGCTGTCAGGCATCATCTAGACTAACAGCTGTCAGGCATCATCTAGACTAACAGCTGTCAGGCATCATCTAGACTAACAGCTGTCAGGCATCATCTAGACTAACAGCTGTCAGGCATTATCTAGACTAACAGCTGTCAGGCATCATCTAGACTAACAGCTGTCAGGCATTATCTAGACTAACAGCTGTCAGGCATTATCTAGACTAACAGCTGTCAGGCATTATCTAGACTAACAGCTGTCAGGCATCATCTAGACTAACAGCTGTCAGGCATTATCTAGACTAACAGCTGTCAGGCATTATCTAGACTAACAGCTGTCAGGCATCATCTAGACTAACAGCTGTCAGGCATCATCTAGACTAACAGCTGTCAGGCATCATCTAGACTAACAGCTGTCAGGCATCATCTAGACTAACAGCTGTCAGGCATCATCTAGACTAACAGCTGTCAGGCATCATCTAGACTAACAGCTGTCAGGCATCATCTAGACTAACAGCTGTCAGGCATCATCTAGACTAACAGCTGTCAGGCATTATCTAGACTAACAGCTGTCAGGCATCATCTAGACTAACAGCTGTCAGGCATTATCTAGACTAACAGCTGTCAGGCATTATCTAGACTAACAGCTGTCAGGCATTATCTAGACTAACAGCTGTCAGGCATCATCTAGACTAACAGCTGTCAGGCATTATCTAGACTAACAGCTGTCAGGCATTATCTAGACTAACAGCTGTCAGGCATCATCTAGACTAACAGCTGTCAGGCATCATCTAGACTAACAGCTGTCAGGCATCATCTAGACTAACAGCTGTCAGGCATCATCTAGACTAACAGCTGTCAGGCATCATCTAGACTAACAGCTGTCAGGCATCATCTAGACTAACAGCTGTCAGGCATCATCTAGACTAACAGCTGTCAGGCATCATCTAGACTAACAGCTGTCAGGCATTATCTAGACTAACAGCTGTCAGGCATCATCTAGACTAACAGCTGTCAGGCATTATCTAGACTAACAGCTGTCAGGCATTATCTAGACTAACAGCTGTCAGGCATTATCTAGACTAACAGCTGTCAGGCATCATCTAGACTAACAGCTGTCAGGCATTATCTAGACTAACAGCTGTCAGGCATCATCTAGACTAACAGCTGTCAGGCATTATCTAGACTAACAGCTGTCAGGCATTATCTAGACTAACAGCTGTCAGGCATCATCTAGACTAACAGCTGTCAGGCATCATCTAGACTAACAGCTGTCAGGCATTATCTAGACTAACAGCTGTCAGGCATCATCTAGACTAACAGCTGTCAGGCATTATCTAGACTAACAGCTGTCAGGCATTATCTAGACTAACAGCTGTCAGGCATCATCTAGACATTTGAGACAAGATTAAGATAAAATCTGTTCGGATTTTTAACCAGGCGTAAGGAGGGTTAGCCACCCAGGATAACCCAAGAAACTCAATGCGTCATCGAGAACTGTCTGTCTTATTTATATGGTGGTCCTTCAATCTTGTCCCCCAGGATGCGACCCACACCAGTCGACTGACACCCAGGTATCTACTTACTGCTAAGTGAACAGGGACAGCAGCTGTAAGGAAACATGTCCATCCTTTCCACCCATTCCGTGGACTGAACCCCGGACACTCATTGTGAGAGGCGAGAGAGTTGTTTACCAAGCCACGGGACACCTACCGTACCCTCCGGCCCCCTACCGGCAGGAAACACGGAAAAATATGCCAAACCATATCGATTTTTTTTTATGAAATTTACGGGAGAAATGGAAGAGAATGGAAGCCATGCGTTACAACTACATTTACATTTTAGTGTTGTTTCTACCCTGGCTACTACTCTTACTCCCTTACCACTCAGTGGTTTTAACCTCTAATTGTCACTAGTCTTATTACTGAATACTGTGGTGCAGGTGGACAGGCACTGCTGCTAAGACTGCAACAACAACAACAGCAACCAGATTTACTCTACTTCTACCATTGCTACTGTTGTTGACCTGATTGGCTCGTTGTCAACTGATTGACCAGATGTAGTTGTTAAACAACTGCATCAGGTCGCTGTAGTTGAAGGCAACGAAGAAACTGAAGAGAAGAAGTAAACAGAGGATGAAGTGTAAAGGATATTAAAAGAAACAGAGTAGAAAGAATGAAGAAAAAAGAAGAGAATGCTGGGGTAGATCAGCAGATGCTGGGGTAGAAGTAGTAGTAGTAGTAGTAGTAGTAGTAGTAGTAGTAGTAGTAGTAGTAGTAGTAGTAGTAGTAGTAGTGGTAGTAGTAGTAGTAGTAGTAGTAGTTGTTGTTGTCGTTTTCGTTGTTGTTGCTGTTGCTGCTGTTGTTGTTGTTGTAACAAAACACAGACACAGAACACAGTAAAGGGCTTTATTTTAGACTATTTTTCACTCAGGAATGAACTTAACAAAATTTACAGAAAAACACATAAAACTACTTATTATATATACATTCATGTGAAAGTGAGGAGAAATCACGTAATACATTCATGTGAGATCACATCAATCATTCCTGTGATGGGGAGGAGAGGTCACGTCAAATGAAAGGAGGACAGGGGAGCTGGAGGTCAGGTCACAGGTGGCGTCATGTGGCCAGGCCTTGTGTGGGAAGGTTAACCCAGCAGTAGGTGAGCAAGAGGTTTTGTTAGACTGAAAGTACTTTGATGATATCTACTTCCAGGCACTTTCCCTTAACCCTCTCGTCCTCTGTTGAGATGAGGTTGGCCTTGTCTTAAGGCATTTGTTATGTCTCAAGGTATTAGTTATACACAGCTAACATATGTGTATGACACGTAGGTGTATTTTGGATCATGCACCAGCAGCTGTGCTCCTAAAGCCTGACATGGAAACCAAGTGCAGTCTCACCAGTGTAATACGCACCCTGAACAGGGGATGGTGTCAGCTGTGCTGGGTTGTAGAATGCCTAGAAGTTGAAACGTGGGTGATGTAGAAGCATGTCTTCCCAGGGAGTATCAACCTCAACATTTTCTCTGGGTTTTGGCATATCTTGTGATCTATGTATACAATTGAGAATTGAGAGGAGTGAGAATCCGAGGAAAGATAAAGTGTAATAAGTGGAAAGGCATTCTTTTTTCAGGGTACTCGTTAATGTAAATTTTGTAAGCTCTTACTAAAAGGTTAATAAATATGCTGCGTTGGTCCTGGCAGTATGGTGTAAGTAGAAATGTACTAGATCATCTTTGTTGGTGGGTTATCGATATACCCTGAATTCGAGCACATGATCGCGTTTTAGGAGACAGCCATCAAGAATGGGGCCATTGTTTTTCTTGAAATGCCTTGAGTTTGATGGGAAACTCTTCAAGTTTAAATAGGTTGAGAATGTCGTCTACATAGTGAAGTCAGGCAACAGATGTAGGGATAATACCAGAGAAACGTTCTGTTTCTCAGTGTAGGGAATAAAGTCATCACAACACTCGAGAGAAAAGTCAATTGCTTTGTCTAATTTCCGTCTTCAGAAAGAGTTCTTTAATAAAATGTGGTTAAATTCAAGATATTTTTCAGTGAGGGAAATGAAATCCTTGAAGGGTAAAGGCAATTTAATGTCTGGAGTGACGATCTAGTGTGGCGCAGACAAGGCCTGGTCTATGGGGATTCTGGTAAAATGAGAATTTGCATTAAGTCTGGCCAGTTTCTTGTTTATGATGCTGAAATTTCTTGGTCTGTGGATAAAGTTTTATAAACATCGAAGGAGCAAGTCACCAATGGTGTCAATCAGTAGGTGTTTAGTGAAGAATCGAGAGATTGTGTGGGGCATTATATATATATCAGAAGGAATGGTTGTGTGCGTTTTGAAAAAGCCGTTCATGCTGCCTAGTTCTGTGTTGGTGGGAATAATGTAGCAAACATTTCTACTTCGTAGGGTCTTCTTAAAATCTTACGGGTATCAGTGAAAATTGCTTGATTTATACCATATGTAAGTAATCGTTTCATAGGTGCTGCTGTCATGAAGGAGGTTCATTACGCTGTTTTTGGTCACCACCCATCCTCTCTTATCTGCAATGGAGATCCTGAAAGCTTTCTAGTTGACAAAGTTCTGAGTGCCTGTATGTATCATTTGGGAAGGGTGTGCTTAGTGGAGTTCTACAATGAAGATCGCTTGTACATAACCGTAGTATGTAACACTAACCAACACATTTTAACTTTTTACCCAGTTCAGAAACCAAATTCGTTGCTTTAAGCTAATTTTCATGGACTGATCACAAATGTGAACTAGTTTGTTTTTAAGCAAATGACGATATTGCGACCAGCTGGAGATCAAACCCGAGGTATTACTTCTGTCACGTTATCGTAAAACTCAGTAGGTTTGTGACTCTAAGATTTTTTCTTCCTTGAAACCGCGCTGGTTATCGTGTATAATCTCATTTCTTTCTAGGTACTCTACCAGGTTTTCCTGATAATCTTCTCCATGACTTTGCATACTATGCTTGTCATTGACACAGGTCTGTAGTTTAATGCTACCTGTCTGTCTCCTTTCTTAAAAGTTGGGACTACATATGTTGTCTTCCTCACCTCAGATAGTTGCCATGTTTCGATAGATGTGTTGAAGATTGATGTTAGTGACATATTCAGCGCCTCTGCTCCTCTTAGGACCCACGAAGAGATGTTGCCCGGTCTTGCTGCCTTTGAGGTATCTAGTTCACTTAGCAGCTTCTTCCCTTCCTCCTCGATTGTGTGTAGTGTGTCCAGCACTTGTTGGTGTACCCTACCACTCCGGTTTGCTGAAGTACTTTCTGTCTCCACTGAAAATACTTCCTTAAATCTCGTGTTTAGCTCCTCATATACTTCTTTGTTGTTTTGCCGCTGGGCCTTTCGCCTTATCAATGCATATTTATTTCTGGCTCTTCGGCTAATCTCTTTATTTTCTTGGGTCCTTTGTCTCATACTTTTTCCATTCTCTGGCGCACTTCGTTTTGGCCTCTCTACAACTTTGGGTGAACCAAGGGCTCATTTTAGTCTCCCCATTATTTCTGTTGCCCTTGGGTACGAACCTCTCCTCCGCCTCCTTGCATTTCATTTACTGTTTTTCCCACCAGTTCTCTTTCCCACTGTACCTTATGCAGGAAATTCCTCATATTGTGTAGAACTCTCTTTTGTATTTTGGCTTTTCCCATTCTATTTGTACTGCTTCCCACTCTACCTTTAGCTCTACAACGTATTCAAAGCTCAGGACTACGTGATCACTAGCTCTAAGGGGCCTTTCATATGTGATGTTCCCAATGTCTGAACTACTCAAGGTGAATATGAGGTCCAGCCTTGCTGGTTCATCCTCTCCTCCTTCTCTTATAGTGTCCCTAACATGTTGATGCATGAGGTTTTCCAGTACCACCTCTGTCATCTTAGACCTCGACGTTTCTGGCCCCTTGTGTGGCTCCAGATTTTCCCAGTCAGTTTCCTTGTGACTGAACTCAACTACAACTAGTGTCTTTGTCCTGCCCCTGTGAGCCCTTCTGGCAACCCCAGCTAGTGTATCAACCATTGCTCTGTTGCTCTCTTCGTAATTTTGTTTTGGCCTTCTTCTATTCAGTGGCAGGTTGTACATCACTGCAATCACCACCTTAGGATCTGAAGTGTTCCTACTACGTAGTGCTTTGCTTCCCTTCTGTCCCCTCCTTCAAAACTCCAATGGTTTTTGATGAGCAGTGCAATTCCTCCTTCCCCTCTGTTTCCTCTATTTTTCCTCATGATCTGATATCTGGTTGGAGAGATCGCATCTCTTAACATTCCCATGAGCTTGGTTTCCTTGAGTGTTATGATGTCATGGGATGCCTTCATGATTCCTTTGTGTCATTCCTCACACTTATTATCCCATCTGAGTTGTTGTACCATACCATCAGTTTCTTCTCCAGGATTGTATTCTGGGGTGTTTGTGGTGGCTGGGTGAGTGGGAGACCTGTCATGACACTATGGGAGGATGCTGTGTAGGTGGGGTTTGTGCTGTGGAGTGGGGGTCGGTGAATGTGGAGTATGTTTTTGTTTTGGGTTATTTTGTTTGGTTGTAGTGTTCTGTGGGTGATTCTATGAGTGGTTGTGTTTGCTGGTCGACCTGACGCTGGGTGCCCCTGCCTGTCTTTAGTTTGTCTCTCTTTCTGGACTCTTGCATCTTTGAATCCCCTCAGTTTCTGTCATTCTGTTCTTGTTCTGTTACAGTCGAGATACACCCACTTGTATTTTGTTGTTTCCTTCATCTGTGGTTTCTGCTGCAGGATCCTGTTTTGCACCATTTCTGTCCTGAAAATAATTTTGACTGGTCGATTTTTTCCCCTCGAGAATGCCGCGATTCTCTGAAAATTTATCAGCTCAGTCATGTCCTCCTCTCCAGTTTGTTTGATGATATTTTCAATCTCTTTTATCTCTCCCTGTCATCTTTCTTCATATGTCCTCCCTTTGGCCTCCTGAATACCATGGATGAAAACTGACCTCTCCCTCTCCTCTTCCCATTGCTTTTCCCTCCGCATCTCTGGGTCCAAATTAATAAGCATCACCATTGCTTCTTCCCTTATCATTTCCTGGATTTCTCGGTGGCCTGACAGCGCCTCTGCACTTCCCTTACTTCCCATCACAATCCCCCTCACTGTTGCCCCTATACCAAACAGTATGCTACTTTCTCTTCCCCCCCATTTCCTGGACCTCTTTGTGGCCTGATAGGGCCTCTACATAGGTCTTATTCTCTTCCTTTACTTCGGTACCCTCACTGTACCTGCTCCTGATGCCAAGCCCCTTCTGATTGTTGGCTCTATATCCTGCTTCAGTCTTCTCAGTTCATCTTCTAGGCTCTGTATCCTGGCCTCTGCAGGTTCGGCTTGCAGCTCTCACCTCTTGCTCTCTGCATGCATCCTCTCTTCCATATTAGTGGCAAGCTCTTTTAGTTTCCTTTCTCACTCTTGTTCCATCCTACTCCTGAGCTCTTCCACCCATTCTTTCTTTACAGAAAAATCTTCCACAGTTTCCCTGGCTTTTCGTCCTCCTCTCTGGTGAACCTTTGATTTAATTTTATTTTTTTGTGTGTGTGTGTGTGTGTGTGTGTGTGTGTGTGTGTGTGTGTGTGTGTGTGTGTGTGTGTGTGTGTGTGTGTTGCGCGTGTCTGTGTTTGTGTTTGACTTCACTCCGATATCGGATTCACTCATCTCGTTGAGTTCACTCAACTCGCTGGTTTCACTCAGCTCGCTGGGTTAACTCAGCTCGCTGGGTTAACTCAGCTCGCTGGGTTAACTCAGCTCGCTGGTTTCACTCAGCTCGCTGGGTTAACTCAGCTCGCTGGTTTCACTCAGCTCGCTGGGTTAACTCAGCTCGCTGGGTTAACTCAGCTCGCTGGGTTAACTCAGCTCGCTGGGTTAACTCAGCTCGCTGGTTTCACTCAGCTCGCTGGGTTGGGAAAGAATACGTTGGGTAAAAGCTGAGGGAGATAGGGGAAAGGTAAGTACAGCACATCCCAATTAGAAGTTATCGAGCGAAACATCCAATTAGGATTTAACGAGCGAAACATTTCTCTTTGAGAGTCAAGTGGTGAATCTTGAGGTGGCATTACGTGGGGTAAAAAAATAACAATACTCAAGTAAATACAAATACATTAGAAGGCAAACACAGTTCTGAAATACGAACACCAGAAATCTGAAAAACAACAACAGAGGTCAAGAAACAAACAACAGAGCCTAAAAAAATGATATTGGTCTAAAGAAAAAGATCTCCAAAACGTAAACAACATGGTCTAAAAAATAAGTGAGTTTAAAAAAAAAAAGGACGTCTAAAAACAGAGGCCTTAAAACAGATAACAGTCGTTTAGAGAACAAAGAACAGCTCTTAAAACAACAGCAGAGACCTGAAAATAAACTAACACCTTTGCTCCGAAAAATAAGTAACAGATCCCTAAAAACAGAGCCTAAAACCAACACCTAAAAAAATAAACAAAGATAAACAGTGGGTGAAGACAACACAGATCTGACAGTGGGTGAAGACAGGACCTGTAAACCAGACAGCAAGGTCTCACAGTGGGTGAAGACAGGACCTGTAACCCAAACAGCAAGGTCTGACAGTGGTTGAAGATAGGACCTGTAACCCAGACAGCACAAATCTGACAATGGGTGAAGACAGAACCTGTAACCCAGACATCAAGGTCTGACAGTGGGTGAAGACAGGACCTGTGACCCAGACAGTACAGATCTGACAGTGGGTGAAGACAGGACCTGTAACCCAGACAGCAAGGTCTGACAGTGGGTGAAGACAGGACCTGTAACCCAGACAGTACAGATCTGACAGTGGGTGAAGACAGGACCTGTAACCCAGACATCAAGGTCTGACAGTGGGTGAAGACAGGACCTGTGACCCAGACAGTACAGATCTGACAGTGGGTGAAGACAGGACCTGTAACCCAGACAGCAAGGTCTGACAGTGGGTGAAGACAGGACCTGTAACCCAGACAGCAAGGTCTGACAGTGGGTGAAGACAGGACCTGTAACCCAGACAGCACAGATCTGACAGTGGGTGAAGACAGGACCTGTAACCCAGACAGCAAGGTCTGACAGTGGGTGAAGACAGGACCTGTAACCCAGACAGCACAGATCTGACAGTGGGTGAAGACTGACAGGACCTGTTACCCAGACAGCACAGGTCTCACAGTAAGTGAAGACTGTCCATTCGTAAATGAATTGCCAGGTCCACTGCGTCAGTCTAAACAAGCTTAACCACCCGCCTGAGGGCGAACTACCAGTCCCATGAAGTAGTTAGCAAGCCGCTTACGAATAGACGTCCCAGGTAGGGAGGAATGGGGAGGCTAGTAGACAAGGGAGAGTTGAGAGTTTCTCTCTCTCTCTCTGGTGAGGAAAGAAGTATGAGGATGAAGGAAAGAGAA